>JAPZDX010000025.1:16667408-16677872 GCA_029783625.1 Naso annulatus
CATAAATAATTTGTTGTCCAGTGAGAGGAAGTAGCAAACTTCAGCTCACTTCAGGTCGTCCACTTTTCACTGGTGTGCGTGACTCAACCTGCACATAAGACACTGAGAGGCTTCTCACAAATAAATGATCATTTGGGCCGTCACAGCTGATCGCCTCATGCATGCATTGCTGAACGGGTTTTAAGGTGCAGGCCCAGGGACCAAACAGGTCAGAGGACATGAGCAAGACTCCCTGTTTTAGTTTTGCTCCCTGTTTTACGGTTTTAGCTTTTAACTTCTGCACAGTGCACACTTGGTAACAGTAAGCCATATTACAAAAAGAGGAGTGTCGCTGTGGATTTGTTGTGGCAGGGATGTTTGAAGAAGACTTTGACTGCATCTGTTCATCTGTAGTGTGAAGGAAATAGTCTCAATCAACAACAGAACTTTACAATCAACCTGCAAAATACACCAGAAAACGAGCAAAATGGCTGCAAACTACGTGGAAGCGGTGGTATGGTATTTAGGAATGGTGGCTTTTTGCGTGTGTCTGCTGCTGTCGGCTTGTAATCCTTCTGTGTTGCAACTCGCAACTGATGCATCAGGTCTCATTTCCCTCACTGAATGTCTCAATTTTATCGAAGGTAATTTACTTTCCGGATCAATCAGCACTGAGAAGTTGTCTGTATTCTCTGCGTGCAGACAAATAAAACCCAAAGAGAGGCACAAAACTACATTGTTCTTTGGTTTACTACACTTCTGTCTGCTAGTCTGAATTTTCTCCCTGCTCGGAGGAAATTGTAACATATCTGCCCTCCAAGCTGTCTCAAAGAAAGGAAGTTTTCAATTTCCCAATGTTGGTTATTGTAAGTCGTTTGCTTCATGCAGGATTAAATGAATGTCTGAGCAGCAGTGATCACACTGAGTGTTCTTTTTCTTGTATATTCTGCAGCATATCACTGTATTGCAAGGAAAATTCTCACCTGACTGACTCAGCTACCCCTGAGGCATGTTGTGTTAAAGAAACACCTATGCAGGTAATTGTTTTTTTGTTTGTCTGTTTTTCATTACAGTTAGATGACTGGATTAGAGCATTCGTTTCTCTTATCTAATTAACACTGGCCTCATGAACTTCTGTTATTACTCAGGTGGATCCTACACTAATGAATGTAGGGGATGGAGGCACGGTGAGCAGAGAGATCAGTGCTCCAAATAAAGCGTCTGCTAGTATGGTGGGAAATCCCCCCCAGACGCTACCCCCTGAGTTTAGAGGAGATGTTACCCTCAGTCAGCAAAACAAGACAACTCCAACTACAGACTGTAAGACAGCAAAAGCCTGCCTGGACACTAGCAATTACAACCACAGCCCTGAGCTTTCTCCACCTCAACAGCCCAACAATGCACCAATGTCCGGCTCAGCCCTCACCAGCTCAGAGAAGAGAGCAGACAAAAGGGCAGAGGCCCCTAAACTCAAGGCTGATGGTGCCGGGGTCTTCCCCCCTCCTCAGTGGTCCAGTGGTTTAAAAGTCAGCCGGGAGGACTCGCTCAACCCTTGTCACAGCAGTGTGACATCCAGTAAGAAATCACACCCGCAAACGCAATCTGTGCAAAGTGTCCCACCCGGGTTTCAGTGCTCCACCATGTTTAAACCAGTCCAGCCTGTTGCCTTCCTTCCTGCCACTAATTTCTCCTCTCCACTTTGTAAAATCCCTCTTCCACCAGCATTAGGTCAGATCGCAGCATTGCGAGAAGCCCCAGCTAGTCAGTTTCAGAAAGAAATTCAGCCTCAAAGCTCAGTTGGAGGCTCACCTCTCATGCGGACCTATCCCTATCCGTTCTCTGTTGGCCGGACTACAGCTGCCGACAAAAAAGCAGGCACATCCACGTCAAAACTGAAATCTAACCATTCATCTAATAAGAATTCCAAAGCTGTGGGGGAGCATAAATCTTTAGCCTCAGTGGTAGCCTCACCAGCTATTGCCCTACCATTGCAGCACCCATCATTAACTTCTGCAGCACCCACCTGCTATACGCTGTCTCCCACTGCTGCCATTTGCTGTGGCTCTGCCCTGGCCAGCATCACCTCTCAAAGCAGACTGCTCAACCATGTGGAGAAAGGCAACAGTATAGACAAGGTAACTATGGGCTCTCTTAAAACAACAGCTCCTTCTGCGTCAGAGGACCACACAGCTTGCTCAGTTGAGCCAAGAGATGTACCTCTTGATTTGTCTGCTAAATCAAAACGTCCAAAATGCATAAACGACCCTCCAGTTACAATGATTGAGCCTCACAAGAATGAGCCCAATCAGAGAGATTTTCTGAACTCAAAGAGGACTCATTCTGCGACTTATAGCTCAGCTGTGCAATACCCTATCTTACCCAACACGCATAGAAATGGATCTCATCAAAAGCAAATAAACAGGCCTCAAAATCACCAGGTCCCAGAGCCGAAACCAACCTGGGGTAAAGGATCTTCACAAGACTCAATCAAAAACATCCCTGGAACTTATGTAGGTGTGGCTAGCCCCATACTGGCCTCTACTATAAGGGGAAAAGATGGAAAAGGGAATTTTGCAGATGAATTTCAGAGTTTTGCGAAACAGGAATTTATATCTATCATTGACCAAGGAGAACATCTGGCCTCAGGAGGAAAGAAGCCATCCTGTCTGATGAAGGGCAACCAGCATGCTCACAGTGTCAAGCATGTTAAAAACACCAGCACAGCCATAACTAAGAACTGTCCCTCTAAAGGAGCCCTATCCACTGCCCTGTCGAGCTCAGCAAACGCTCAGATGCATCAGAAATCTGGACCTGGCAAAACAGCGGTACCGTATTCTACTAGCGTGGTCAATCCAGCCTGGCAACATCCACCGTATCTTCCACATCAGGCCTCTTCTGTTCAGAGAAAAATCACACAAAAATCACACACCAAGGGCACCACAGTGACAGAAGTTTCCAGGTTTCAGAGCGCCCATCACAGCCCGTCCAAACCCGAGGAAGATAAGTGGGAGAGAATCAAGTCTCCCCTGTCGAACCTTGCGTCCATTGTAAAGCAACAAGCTCTCGAAACAACAGCACTAACGGGCGAGGGCAATACTCAGACCTCGCCTGTTGCATCAAGAAAAGCTGATGTTCTAAATCCACACACTGCCAGCCAAGACACCCAATCCAAGCATACGTCTGCTTTTGAATTCCCACCATACTGGTCTGTGGAGAAATGGGCTGGCATGAAATCCCCGGATGATTCAACTCCAGGTATGAAGAGACACGAGAGGGCGAATGCCACTGAGCCTTTGGAGAATAATACCGAGTTAAACACCAGTCAGGGAGAACACACAGGGCTACAAGCGAAGCAGGGCTCCTCAAAGCCCGCTGGCCAGTCCCATCTCTTCGGGAGCAATGCATCAACAAATGGGAACAGGATGGAGAGCAAACTAGCCCAGGTGTTAGAGGGGGAGATATTGAAGAAAGAAAGTGGGGCGTCAGACTGTCCTCCCAGTGAAAAATTAGAGGGCATGGTTGCGTCTATTCTTACAGGCCAGTGTGCGGGTGGAGGCGACAAGTTTGAGAAGAAAACAAATGGAACCAAAGAGGAGTCGCCAACCAAAGCAAAAGCAGCTGCCAACAAACAAAAGAAAACCAGCCCGAAGAAGCCAGCGAAGGAGAAGTCACCAACGGGCCCTTTAAAGAAAGCTTCAGGAAAGAAAAAGAAAGACGCAGAAACAACTCCAGCCACAGGGTCCTGCCAAAATAAGGTACAGAATCTGTGTGCATGGTTATGTGTCCTTTGAAAATTAAAAAATATCTTCGAACATTTCCTATCGTCTCTCCTGGTCGAATTTTAGGGAGATTTTTTAAAGATTTTACCCACTGAATTGACCATACAGAGCTCTCTTTCACAATATTAATGTCTGATGATTTAACTCTCAAGGGCTTATTGTGACTCTGTGACATGCTTCTCATCACCATGAAAGCTTTGTGATCAATAGCATCCAATGCAGCATGCTCACCCCGTCCCCTGTGTATTTCAGCAGAAGAAACAATGTGCACCTGTGCTGGAGCAGAGTCTCGCAGCAGGAAAACTTTCTCCGCAGAGAAAAGAGCCGACTCCAAGGGACAAGAGCAGTCCTACCAAGGTTGAGCAACCAACCCCCAGCAAACCAGGTAAAGTCTTTATTTCTTATAATGCAGTGGCATTTACAGCCCTGTTAAGTTCTCACAGCGTGGACAGATTTCTGATATCACAAATTTCATGATGCCCTTGGTTGTGTCAGACATGCAGCCTTTTATTAAGCGTACGGTTAGATTACTCTGGTCTCTCATAGCTTCAGTTCTTGAGAGACATAGCCAGCCGTCAGCTTCTGTAGTCTGTAGTTTGTGCAGGAGCAGACAGAAAATGTCACATGTATTGTCTGTCACTTATGGATGTCTTAGTTATATTTCTATGCGTAGGAGCTTGTGTGAGTAAAATAATCAAATGTGATTTTATCTGTTACAGACAAGAGCAGCAGTCCTCAGAGTTTAGAGACCCCGGTGTCCCTCAACAGCTCCGCTATATCCAGCAAGGAGACCGAGGAGACTGAGAGCTCCTTCCCGAGACTGAGGAGAGGACGACGGCGAGCCGACGAGGCTCGGCTTGACCTCTGGGGCTTTGCGACGCCTTCCCCTCCACCCCCGCCAGTGCCTCCTCCCCCAGCTTCCCTGTCATCCCCGCTGACTCCCACCCAACCTGCCCGCCGACCAAGAGGAAGGCCCCGCTCAAACCCCCTGCCCGAGCGAGCGTTTCAGGGCAAGGGCAAGACAGCCAGCGCAGACGGTGAGAAACCTGCTCAGAAGAAACGGCGGCGATGTTGTAATAAAAAATACCAGACTGGGGAGTACATCACTGAGAGAGACAAGCTGGAAGATGGCGAGAACCTCGAAGAATCTGACTCCCAGAGACAGGACAGCGGAATCCCAGCAGGTACGCAGTATCTCTCCAGAGATCAAGTTTTCAATTAACTGTTTCTCACCCAAGTTTTAATCAAAAGTGCAGCTGTTGGTTACAGATATAATAGAAGCAACGTGTAAAGTTGTAGTATGAATTTTTTTTAATTTCGAATGTGGCAGCTTCTCAGTATTTTTTTTTTTGCATCCAGGATATGCCGGCAAATATAGTTTAATGCTGCAGTGATTAGTAGATTAATCATTTTTTTCATTGACAGAAAATTAATGAGCAACTGTGTTTGATAATTGATTCATCGTTTAAGTAATTTGTTTGGCAAAAATGCCAAACATCAAATGTCAGCTCCTCCAACGTGAGGATTTGTTGCTTCTCTCTGTTTTGTATTATTGTTAACTGAATGTCTTCAGGTTACAGACTGTTGTTCAGACAAAATAAGGCATTTGAAGACGTCAGCTTGGGTCCTTCTAATGGTGATGAGCATTTTAAACTATTTTATGACATTTAACAGACCAAACCATTAGCCAATGAATTGTGAAAGTAAATGGCGGATTACATGATAATGAAAATTTTTGTTAGTTGAAGCCTCTGATATTCAAATAATTGTTTTAGTCCTTGAACCAAACCAAACATTTGTTCGTAACAGCCTTGCAAAGCCTCGATTGTTCTGTTTTAATACCATTATACATTAATCCTTTTTTGGCAGCTAACCAGACTAAGTGACAAAACATTTGGCTATGCTGGCTCGTGATTGCCATTTGTCATTATTTCGGATGTTTCATAGACTGTGATTATTCATCCGACAACTGTATTATAAAATATCTGATGAATGAATCCGCACTGACAATGGTAACTGGGCTTGAGGGAATTAGTGAATGTAAGATAAACTACATATCTAAACATTATATACTACATTTATATGTTTTACCCTTAAAATTCTGCCTCAATATATAAAGCTTTTAGTAGCTTCTAAACATCACAGGTGGGTGATGGTGATGAGATGAGGTTATCAGTGAGCTCTTAGTGTTTTCAGATAAATTATGTGTTGGGAATTAAGGATAAGTTATTCAGGTGTGAGCATAAATAACTTGACTGTGGGCTTCTATAGTAACACACATGTACTAGATATGGACACATTTTATGATGGTCTAAAGCTTCATAAGCCTTTGATCAAAACATTAAGAGATAGATTTAATCTGTATCTGAAAATACCAAAGTTTATGAAGGGAGTATGAATATGCCATTTACAACTTATATTTTAGAGGTGGCCACTCTTTTTCATGTCCGAATCAGGCAACTGTTGATGTTGTTAAGACACACAATGTTTATATGTGGAAAATTTTTTAGAGAACCTGAGCCAGAGTTGCAAAAACTACAGCACAGTGGCTTATAGACAGCCGTTAGCCTGATACAGCAGATAGACAGCTAAGCAAAGGCCTTAAATACTCTGCAGATGCTCGTAAAGGCCTCAGTGCAGCACAGATAAAATGGGCGATGTTAAAATGTAAGGATTGTTTTGCAGATTTTTTTACTCAGCATAACCTCCAATCCGACTTGTCGTTACAGATCCACAGGCGGAACAGTGTCCGAGTCCTGCGGCCTCCAGCCCGGATCCTCCGCCTCGCAGAGCTTCCTTTACTCGCTCGGGGTCGGTCCGCTACCAGGAGAGCGACGTATCTCCGGAGTGCAACGACAAGCCTTCAGGGAAGAGAAAATTCAAAAGCAAACACTTATGTGATGAGGACGATCAAGATCAGAAGGTGAGTTGCTTGCTGATGCTGCTTGTATACTTACAATACATTCCAAACCATAGCAGATGATAAGGAACACTGTGCCATGAATATATTAGCTTACAGTGCCCCCCTGTGGATAGATAAATGCTGTGTTTGTCACATTAATAATGACTGCTGGTTTTATTCTGCACAGGTCCTTGAAAAGAGGAACCCACTGCCTTAACTTGGCAATGAATCACAGGACTCCATTTTGCATGGTGGTCTAATCAATAAATCTGTATTTCAGGTTAAGACCAAACGCAGCAGCTTGGGCAAGCGCACTGCCTCCGTTGCCTTGGATGATGATGATGGTGCCAATGTAAAAAGAACAGATAGCCCCCCACCCACTCCTAAAAGTTTGCCATCATCCCCAACCAGTAAGAAAGGCTCATCGGGGAAAGGCAGCGGCACCGAGTCTCCACCCAAAAAGCCAGTTCCTCCAGAAGTTCGGCGGCTGATTGTCAATAAGAACGCCGGGGAGACGCTGCTGCAACGTGCTGCACGCCTGGGCTATCAGGTAAAATCCACCTGTGTGCACGTTTGTTATTTCCAACATTATTCTAACTATTTCAGTAGTGTGTGAGTTTAACATGGTGTCTGTGCTGTCTCTGTCCTGCAGGACGTAGTTCAGTATTGTCTTGAGAAGGACATCCGAGAGGTCAATCGGCGGGATAATGCCGGTTACACGGCTCTCCACGAAGCGTCCTCTCGAGGTTGGACTCAGATTGTCCAGATGCTGCTGAAACACGGCGCTGACGTCAACTGCAGTGCTCAGGATGGGACAAGGTTAGGCTTCATGATTATCATTATTTTATTTAATTAAGTCCTCAGAAGTCGCATTGAGAGAGGACCTTCATTTCAAATGGTATTGAGACACAGACATACAAAAAAAGGAAACAACTAAAATTGTCAAATTGCTCCATGGTGCACGATTTAGAGTTGTGGCTCTGGTTAGTTGAATTAAAAGTATTCTTTAACAAGTAATTGTAACTTTTGGAACAAAATATCTTCAATTTTAAGTTGACCCGTGAGCTTTGTGGCTGTTTTTTTCTGTAGTACTCACCTAGAGTTGTCATAATACTGGAATTTTTTATCTTGATACAATATCTTGAAAAACATCTATACATGTACCATGGGGGGAAAAATGACACAATATTAGGGGCTTAAAATTTCTGATTTTTGTTAGAAGATAAATGTAAGAAGGCTTGTGTGCTGTGTGTTAAGAACAGCAGCATCCGAGTTATTTTACGTGTGCAGGAGGTGGACTATGGAGGCACTACAGAGGTGCATGTGACAAGCTGCTGTTGGAGAGCAGAGTGAAAAAAACAGCTAGTACTGAATTATTGATGCTGCAAAAAAAGAGTATTGAAATCATTTTAAATATTCCGTATCGATACTTTGGTACTTCTGGCAGCACTACACTCACCTGATACTTCATATACAACATGCTTTTAAATAGATTCTTAGTGTGTGGCCTGATGTTGTACAGTCACTGAAAGGGATCTGTGTTCTGTTCGTTCTCTCGTTAGGCCTCTTCATGATGCAGTAGCGAGCGATAACCTTCCAATAGTCTGGTTGCTTCTGAACCACGGCGCAGACCCGACTCTGGCCACCTACTCTGGACACACACCGGTCAAACTGGCTCACAGCCCGAGCATGAAGACCTTCCTCACAGGTAGTTCATCCTTTCTGTCAGCCTTTTCCATCAAGAGAAAAAAAACAAATTTTCAAAGTTTTAAAGTGCCATTTTACTCAAGGCTGAATTAATTTCTCACATCACCAGCAAACACTTCAAACACATTACCAACACGACACAAAGGCATGAATAAAGCTAACTGAAATGAGATGGAAATAAACAATAAAACTTGTATTTGCCGCCTCTACAGTCAGTCAAGCAATGTGTCAACATATTAAGATACTCAGTGCCCACTCCCACTTCATCACATTTGGCACAGTGAGCAATCAGCAATACAGGTTGCATGCAGCTTGTATGAGGAGTAAACTGTTAACATTTTATATCCTCGCGAGGCTTGACAATAACCGTTGGAGCTGCTGGCTCTCAGACACGAGACACAGATCGATTTGTTGTCTTATTGCTGAATTTGGTTGTCAAAAATTCTAAATTTCCCAGTAAAAGGAAGTTTGCAAATTTCGGCTGCTAGACTTCAATTAAGTGTTATGCCCAGTCTAGGGGGCCGGAGGCACAACATGAAAAAGGACCCGTCTTCCCCAAGTCCCAAGCAGCCACTAACACAAAATTGATTCAAAGATAAGAAATTAGGGTTTATTTACAATAAAGCAGAAATTATAAGATAATCAAACAAATTGCTTCAGGGCGGACAAAGGCCAAAACAACAAACAAAAGTTAACCTGACTGGGGAGGTTCGGCTTTCCTAACCAAAAGAAACGAACCAAAAGACTAAAACTCACCTCCCTAACTCACATAAACAAGAGAAAACAGGATTAACAAAATCGGCGGTCCACCCCTGCTATCTGAACAGAAGTTTGCAAACTCAGATTAATACAGAAGCTCAGTGTGGCCGGTTGGGAGAGGAGGAGGAGGATGAGTGAGCCAGCTGCCACCGCACGTCGCCATCTTACCGTCTTGTACAGCAGTCTTCCTGACGCAGCAGCCAAGTCAGCGGGAGAACAGCCCACCAATCGCCATGCAGTCCCGGCACACACCTATTTACATGCAGAAATATATCGGACAGCAGCAAAGGAACACGCATACCAACACACAGTACGACCGCAGTTTTCACACAGTCTTGATGGCATTCTTGAGGTTCGAGTTCAACCGAAGTGATGCAAGCATTGCAGCTTTTTATCTAGCCAGATCATCCCGACTTCACCTTCTTTTACCAGTTCTCCCTCGCAGCCTTTTTCCTGTTTTAAAATAACCTGATGAATATTTATTTGCCAAATGTTGCAGTAAAGGGATCAAGCAGATGACTCACACATGACCGCGACAATATGCTCGTATTATTAAATAAAAATCAATAAGGCTTCAGTCTTGTCAGGAGGTCTCTGTGATAAGCTCATGCTTTTTTTAAGTAAAGCTTTCATTGAAAACAAACATGCATTTTGTTTTGTGAAAGTTTCTATTGATTTCTCAATTATTGATCATTAGGAAGGCCGGTGATTGGTCAAGGAAATGCTTTAGATTTGCTTCCCTTGAGTCCAGCTCGCTCTGTAAGTGAGGCAGACAGATTCATCAGTTACACACCTGGTTTACCAGAAAAATCCTGACATTCATGGCTCTTTTTTCTCACCCTAAGCTACCAGAGTGAAGTCATCAAACTGGCTTGTTTATAGACAGTGTGTGTGTTTAATGCTGAGGTTTATTTTCACATCCCTGTTGATGGTGTTGACCAGTTTTAAGCATCTTTCTCCAGCATCTGGCCAGTTAGTGAGATGAGAGGAAACATCAGTCAGCAGCTAACACTTCACTGCTAAGGGTGTTTCTCTTACTATCAACTTGGCTGCAGTATCAGTATTTACTGGAGTGTATTTGTTTTACACAACACATCTCAGGTAAATAGAGAGACGAGGGCTCAGTAGCTAATACTGTCACACACTCACACACACACAAACACACACACACACGTACAGTTCTGATGCCCAGTTTTCTTTTTGCATTGGAAGCCACAGCAGCTTAAAAAACTCATTGTTTGGGGCGCCCGGTGGCTCAGTCGGTAGAGCAGGCACCCCATATACAGAGGCTATGTCCTTGCCGCAGCGGACCCGAGTTCGATTCCACCTGTGGCCCTT
>JAPZDX010000025.1:16685645-16698085 GCA_029783625.1 Naso annulatus
AGTATAATAAAGCAGAATTTGTATAATAATTTCTGCTTCCACAAAGGTTTTTGTTTACTGGTGATGAATGCACTGTTTATGTACAGTGTTTACATCCTATGCATGTGCACGTATATACTTAACATATATACGACCAAAATGTATATGTATATGTATATACATATATGCATCTAAATTCATAAAGTATGTACACATATACAGGATTTACATGCAGATTGTTAGTCTGTAGCTGAAGAAGATCTGAGTGATAAACATTGCACAGCCGCAGTAAATACAAAACATTAGCAAAGAACATTGACCGGATTTGATGTCTGACATGATATTTCCTGTTTTGCTGGCACCTGTGGGTGGGTGAGGATGATGTGAAGCAGGCGAGGTGGGGGAGGGGTCTTGTTTGTATGTATGTGTGTGTGTGCTAAGCAAGGTCTGAAAACCAGGAGCCTTCTATACTTGTGGGGTTTGACTGCTTTGTGGGGACCAAAATACTGGACGACTCAAGTTTAAATGATGCTGCAGGGTTAAGACTTGATTTTAGGCTTATGGTAAGAGTTAGTTTTGGGTTTAGGTGATTAATAGGGTTAGGCATTTAGTTGTAATGGTTAAGGTTTAGGTTAGGGGCTAGGGGATGCAGTAAGTCGGTGACAGGTCCCCAAAGAAAAGGATGTGTGTTGGTCGATCTGTGTGTGGGTGTGCCTACTTTTTCTTCTATAAAAATGAGCCTTGCCAGAAACTAAAAGTAGGGCCAGAATGTTGACTGAACAATCTCATTTCAAGGTCCACTTCCTTGCTTGTTCTGGAGCTTTCAGCAGTTTGACCCTACGAGATTGTTTTGGCCTTGACTGAATCCAAATGCAAAGCTGAATTCATAAACATTGAACACATCATAGCACACTGCTGGTTTGGCTGCAACTGCTTTCCTTCCCTGGAATGAAGCAGCTTCTGTCGGTTAGTGTCAGAAGAAAAGTTGCTGTTTAACTCGCTCGCAAATCACTGATTTTTTTGATCCTCATCTGGATGGGCTGCTGCCGTACAAGCATGACTAGTTTCAGAATGTGTCAATCATGGCCACTGTTCATTAAAACTTATTTTAAGCCAACATGGATGAGACGTGCAAGACGTTTTCTGAATCATGAACAAACTGCACAAACTCAACCTAGCAACCTGCGAAAAACATTAATTTGGTAAAACAAAGTTGCACAATATTTGAACTGTGAGTTGAGATAATTTTGTTTTCAAACTGCTGTTTCAAGGGTCAGGAATAAATTGACCGGCTCAGGACTAGGAATGTTAAATAACTTAATGTGTTAGTAACTGTATTCAGTGTGGTCTGACTTTACTTTATCCACTAGAGGGAACCAATGACATTGACTCTTTTAATATTTAAGCTGAAAGAAGCATCTGCAGCCTGTTTCTCTTTTTGTATTCGATCTCAGGGAACTTCAATTCACAAGTCTCAAATGACTTTACAGCCGCGATTGTTTCATTTTCACATTATATCAATGTATTTTTTAAAAAAAACAAAACTAAAACTACATACATAACTTAAAGCCCATGTGAGAGCAACATAAAGTCAAATGTCATGATATGTTTCATTAAAGGCACATTAAGAAAATAAAATAAAATCAGCAGCTTCTACAAAAACTTCCATCTGTGTCTTTTCATTGCTCTGACGTTGCTGTTCAAGACACGATGGAGCCTCGCTGAGTTAAGCAGCAGCCAAAGATCAGGAGGTGGCATCATGTGAAACATGCTGTGACTGCTCTCCTGCCTGCAGGGCAGCCGCTCTTTTTGGGAAAGTCTGTTCTCACACTGAACACACGAAAATGTGATGTCTGCCGCCAGCTCTCTTGGGTCAACATTATCACTGTTTAGGTTTTTGTTATTCACTAGAATGTCACTAAATAACAGAATTAGTGCTTGTAATTTCCCTGAAGTGCTATTAAATCAGTCAGTCAACTGTATTTATCTTTCAATTTGGAGCTCCAAAAAGATTGCAGATAAAAGTTACATATTAAATTTCTCTAGGAATTCAAATCAAAATTTAGTTATGATAAAATTCCTTATAACCCCCTAATATCTGAGCCACATGATAGACTGTATTTTAACATTTGTGTGAAGCGTATGGGTCTCTGTTTGATGTCTCAGTGTGACTGTGAAACGCAGACATGTTTCATTGTCCTGGCAAAACATACCAGTCGTCGCCCCTCGTTGGGCCCCATGGTACAGATGGTCCCAACCACAGTGTAACCTGTGCAGTCCCCATGAGGTTACTCGAGTTCAGACACTGCAGCGACTGTTAGCAGTGACAGCATGTGGCTGCTGCCAGATTTGAGACTGCTTCTGTTCGTTTGACCTGCTTTAAACTATGAAGATAAGGAATGTATTCTAAAATACAGAAAAATGCTTTGAAGTTTGTTGTTACAGACGTACAGTTTACTGTTTTTCTGGTATTTTTAGGGGTGGACTCTATCCAGTTGGATCAAGCTGTTCTAAGTGATCAAGTTTCAGAGGGGGAAAATTTTTGACTCTCCTGTAAATCAAGCCTTCTTACATCATACATGAAGTTCAGTTTAGTAGCCACCTCCCTCACCAAGCCCCTGCCATGCCTCACCCGTCATTGGTTCCCTGTTGTAGGGCAATAACATCTGATTGGATGAAAATGAGGGCAAGTCTGCACAAGACCTACTGACAGACTGACATGGAAAGAGGAAGGGAGGCCTGCCTGGTCGAGTTTTGCATTGTCCTAACATGGAGACACAAAGGAGAGTGAGAGAAAGAAACATTTTGTACAACAGCACAATACATCAAATCAGTGCGTGTGTATGTAATGGGGGTGGGTGGACTTTTCATTTCATTAAATGTAAACTTCCAATATGTTGAAATGAACACCACACTTTTTTAAAAAATCAAATCTGTCAAGAAAACTAAATCCAATTCGAGCAAACACTCCTACATGTTTCAAGAGTCTTTTTAAGGATCTTAATAATAATTCAACACATCTGTATATTATTTTTTCTGAAAATTAGTTTCTCTGAATGCCTGTTGTGTTGCCTGGGGTTCAGCGAGGGCAGCTGTTGTCTCTGGTAACGGTGCTTGGTCTGGGTTATGTAACAGCGCTTGAAAAAAAAAACAGAAAGCCATGGAGGAGGAAACTCCTGCTCACTTAACTTGCATCTAAAGCTCAGCCTAGATACTTCCTTTTATCACAGTTCCCATTAAAGCAACTTGCTGTATTGCTGTGTCGACTGCTGACTGAGTGTTTAACATGCAAAATGAATGGTGTAAACTGTCTGAATCCTCCTTTGGACGTTTGGGGGATGTTTTAGTGCTTGAGACAGCTCAAACTCGCCTTCATCCCACGAGACTGCACAGTGCTCCTCTGTTATGATCAGCAGGATAAATGTGTTCTCTCTCCACAGCCAGAAACGTCTGCAGGAGTCTGCAATTTGTCTATCAGTGTCTCTACATTAGAAATATTTAAAAATCATAGCAGCTACAGCGCTGTTTTAAAATAACACTCTAAGCAATGTGTTAAATGTCCTTTGGACTTGTTAATACCATGGCATCTACTGGTTTAATATGTTGTTATCTCTGGCTCGATGGTTTCACCCCTTCAGCTCTAATTATAAGCCAGGGGGAAAATAAAGAGTCATGCATTGCTCCTCTCCGTGTTGTAAAGAGGTTGACCTTGTCCAGACAGCTGAGTTAGCCTCTGTATGCAGCCAATATTGCAGCCTGGCTGCAAAGGTGCAAGAGACCCAGTCACACACGCAAAATAATGAAATCTATTTAAAATGTAGACATTTTGCACTTTGTATTTAAAGCTAAATGAAAGTCGAATCAACTGGAAAGATTTTGAAAACTGCAGGTTTAAGAATAAATGTCTTGTAAGGTCTTTGCATGTGAGATAAGTAGCTTTTTAGGTTGGAGCTCTCATAGGAGTTGAAGTGTTTAAGTTAAAGCACTGAAAGGAGTTGAGGTGTCGGTTAAAATGTTCAAGCTGACAGCTTGCTTTCTTTTTGCTGATTTCTGTTAGTTTGGAAACATTGAAACACACTGATTAGTATGAGCTAAAGGCAGTTAAAGTGTCAGCTGATGTGTAAGCCATGAACACAAATAAATAATTAGTTGACATGAAAGCACTGAAAGCAGATGAAGTGTTTGTTTTATGATAAATGTTGCTTTGCAGTTGCAGTTTCAGTTACTTACAGGAATCAAAATGTCAGGTGAAGTTAAGGCACTGAAAGGTAGATCAGCTTTCAGTTGTAATGTAAGAGATGAAAGCAGCCGAAATGTTGATATCTTGATCATAAAAACAAATGTAGTGTCAGCTGACATGTAAAACCTGAGAGCAGTTTAAATGGTAACTTGAAGTGTAACAGTTGTAATACTTCTCATTACATTTGTTCGTATCTGATATATTATTGGAGTCACTGACACTGGAGTCGCTGAATGTCGAGGCTGCACCACCTGCCATCCATGCTACTCCAACGTACTTGAACCCATGAACCTGTGAATTTTTTTGCTAACCCCATTTTAGCTTGAAAACCCTGGAGTCGTGTTGTGGCCTGTACAGACAAAAACACTCACCCAGTGCATAAGAAGAAAAAAGTTTTCTGGCTTCACAGCTTATTTCCTGGTTATGCGACACACTGAATGTGTGGAGTTGAGTTCACGCGTCGGCCCCGCCCAGAACTTACCGCTGGGCCCATAGACTTTACATTACAGTGACGTCACTGATTTTAAAGTTGCTTTTCTCAGCTCGTGAAAAATTTTACAAATACAAAACCAGTTTGGACGCAAGGCAGAGCGACTCCGCTGTGTCTAGTATTCTTAATACATCCATAGTGGCTCCCAATTTTATGCTTTCTACAACAATGACAGCTTAGAGTTCCTTTCAGTAGCAGTTCCACTTTGTTGTTCCTTCTCCGTCGGCTTTTCTGAAACTAACCCTCTGCTTCCTGTTTACACTGGCATGGACCGAGATTTTCAAACAGTGCTAAAACACTCATCAGGATGGAGATTGTTTTAGTTTAAACACCACAGTCGTGTGACTGTAGCCTTAATGTTAATCAAAATAATTGTGAGACAAC
This sequence comes from Naso annulatus, assembly GCA_029783625.1. Classification (NCBI taxonomy): domain Eukaryota; kingdom Metazoa; phylum Chordata; class Actinopteri; order Acanthuriformes; family Acanthuridae; genus Naso; species Naso annulatus. Next base: position 16,690,739 of record JAPZDX010000025.1, read on the forward strand.
AGTTGAAGTGTAACTACTGAAGATATAGCAAGTCAGCGTTAAAAGATGCAGGAACTTGAATCGGCACCTTGTATGTAAATGCTGAAAAGACCAAGTAAAAACTGAAAACAGTTAAACTGTCAGCTAAGGAATTGTAGTTGCATTGTAAGAGGTGAAGCACTGAAAGGAACTGAAGTGTCAGAGTAGTGTAATGACTGAATGTTTTTTTTTTTAACTGTCAGCTGATGTGTAAAGGTCATTTCAGACCAAATCAGGCAGAGTGCAAGTTCTCCAATTAATCTTAATGTGAGTCATCAGATTGAGCTGCAGTGATGTAAACTGCAGGAGGTCAGCAATCCTGGGACAGAAATTTTATCGAAATTTTGAAGGAATGCAACCTGACGTCTTGCTATGGTGGCCAATCAGCCACCAGTCGGTCCGGGCAAAACTGAACAACAATGCCATAAGGGAAAACAAAGTGTTTATTTGCATTTTCAAACAGACAGATTCTCCCACGCCGCCAAACTAACCTGCGGTGATCGCCGCAAACACCTAATTTGGCCTAAAACTGTCTTAAGAGTTGAAAACTTGCCCGGCAGAGTTTTCATGTAAACAAACAAAACTCATATTTACATTAACTTATTTACATTCAACAAGACGCTGTGTGTGTTCTTGGGATCTTGCAAATGTCAGTTGACATTTAAGCTCTGAAAGTAGTTTACTCATCTGTTAGTGTTGCCTGTGAGCGCAGCCAACATTTCAGCCAGCCTGCAAATGCCTTTAAAAACTGTATCACCCAGACGTGAAAGCTTGTTTTGAGAAATTCATCACTTTCTATTTCTAGCCACATGAAGGTGAGTAAATGGAAGGCATACTCAAAAGAACAGGACATTCCAAGCACAAAAACCTCTCATGAAAAGATAAAATTGAGCTTCGTGCAGCAAACCGACACTCTGATGACAGATATCTGATCATTGTGTTTTCTGTGTATTGCACGGGTTTCCATTAGCTGCACTGACAACAGAGGGATTCATGTGAGTGAGCACACTCACACACAGACGTGCTATTGTCTCGCCACTTACCCTGCAGATTAGATTAAATGGGGCAGCTCATCAGAGTGGGACGCAAGCGCTGACCTGCGGAGAACTCTTCTCTTTATCTCACTGTGGTGCCACTGACCGAGTCACTGAGCGGACGATCTCATGTGTGAGGGATCTCCCTGATAGCTACCAGCTGCCTACCTGATAATCAGAGTTACCTGAGGACTTCAGACACAATCCCAGTGGTGGAAAGGAACTTAGTACATCTACTTTCAGGACAATTTGTTGTATTTTTATTTTATTTACATTTTTTTTTTTTTTTTTTTTAATTTTCTACTTTTACTCTCCTACATATCAGGAGTAAATATTTGACTTTTTAGTCCACTAAATTTATCTATTAACAGTAGTACCAAGCTATTTTGCAGAAACATTTGACAAACAAAGAAAACAACAATATATACAGTGGTGAAAAGTACCTGGTTCCCACAAGTATGGTACTACAATTTTGAGGTACTTGCGCTCTACTTGAGTATGTCCATTTTATGCTCATTTTTTATTCTAACCATTTGCTTTTCAACTGCACTACATTTCAGACAGAAATATTTACTTTACTACATGTATCTGATAACTTACTTTTTAGCAGATTTAGATAATAATAAAACAAAAAAGTCAACAAATGTACGATTATGCAATATTTAAGGTTAAGATAAGGGAAAACCGACAGCCTAACTGTGTACAAACAAGTCAATATTAGCTTCACCTCAAAGCAGCTGCAACATTAAAGTGAATGTACTGGACATTCTGCATAATAAGTACTTTTACTTTTGGTACTTAAAGTATACTTTTATGCTAGTGCCTTTGTACTTATGTAAATGTGTGAATGCATGTCTCATAACTGTAACACTGTATTTCTACACGGTCATATTGCTATTTTTACTTAATAAAAGCTCTGAGTACTTCCATCACTTCTGCAAACGTCTCATGACGCATACGTGTCAAAGCTGATATGATTCAAAGACAAAACCTCCATTTAAAACATCTCCAAATCTGGTCCTGACTTTGTGTGCATATGTTCATTGTGTGCATGACCAGAGGTTGTATTGACCTAGATAAGCAGCACATAAAGTGTGTGAGCAGCAGAGGAGGGTGGGCTGAGGGGATTGTTTGCTCTCAGAGACACTCTGTGTCAGGCTGTAAACTGCTCCAGCTGGACTCCACACCCACTCACTTCTTACATAACCTCATGCATTCCTCCCCTATATGTTCTCTGTGGAGTGCGCACATACTGATCCTGGTGTGACATTTACCAGTGATAGCAGAGTGGCATGTAATGCCGTGGGCAGATCACAATTTTATTTGGTGAAAAAAAAAAAAGGCCTTATTGTGCTCCGAATGCATTCAGAATTTTCTCCTCCCATCTTAGAGGAGGGGGTTTCACCAGCAAGGAAGACTTACGTAACCAAAATAATACACAGATTTTTTTCTTAGCTTTTCCCAAAGGAGAGCACACAGAGCAATCAGGTCTTATCATAAAGTTGAGGGGAAGAGCAGCGACAGGGGGTGGTGCCGCTGAGTTCTATGGGTTCAGCAGAAAAACCTTCACCAAGAGAACATGGTGTTCCCAGTTTTTCATCAGAGTCTCCGTGCTGACCAGACAAAAGAGCCGAGGCTGATGTGAGGCTGAAAGACAGCAGCTTTTATCTGAGCCCAGACGCTGAGTCTTGATGCACAGGAGTTTACGACGCATTTGTGCCATAAAGACTACAGAGGCCGTGTCAAAAATAAAAATTATAATGAAGGGACACAAAAGCAGTCGGTAACTATAGAAGTCATCAGCCTTTGAATGCTGGTCTGCAGCACCAGTAATAGAGGAAATATTCACATCCTTTACATAATAACTAAAACCACAACAATAAACACTCCATTTAAACAGAAGTTCTGCATTTAAAGTCCCAGTTAGGATATTATATGTAAAAGGTACTTTAAGTATAATCTGATCATACTTTATGTAACTGGATTATTATTGTTATTATAATAGATGCATAATACTTCAGCAGTATTAATGCTGTAGCTGGCCAATGCAAAGCTTTTTAACCTTTGTATAAATGTTTAGTTCTTTCAAATTTCATATTTTCCATTTAATTTGTCTGTTAAATCTTAATTTGCAAAGTGACAAGTCATTTTAGCCGAGAGATAAATGTGGTGGAATAGAAAATGAAAGTTGCATAACATGGAAATACTCATTTAAAGGACAAGTACGTCAAAATATATTCAGCCACTACATTAACGTACTTTTCACTACTGCGCAGAACCATCAGATCAGCATCGTCAGCTGCAAGCCACCTAATCTGATCCAGGGAGTCGTGGATAAAATAAACTGATAAATAACCAGATAAATATGTCTGATTTGGGTTAGTTTGTGACCTAAATGTTTAGGAAATTTAACTATTCAATCGCCTGACTGCAGAAATTCTTTTATAAGCCACGAAGCTGTTTTGCTCGGGAATTTACAACATATTGTATACACAGAGACGTGTTAAATTGATACACCTTGATAAAAAATGACAAGGCTGTGGCAGTCAACAGATTTATATCTAATCTCATATATGTCATCATGTTGTTCAAGTCTTACCTAATTTAGCCTGATAACTGAGTTAGTCCCAGACAGGGGCAGGGCCCGATAGGTAGCTTGTGCTCCCAATCTAACAATAAAAAGGTGATAAGAAGAGGCTTTATTAGCATAACTGTTTACATTTATTGATGGAAAGTCAATCAGACAACCACAAAAATACACAAAGCAACCACATCACGATGAAAAACAGCCATGAGGAGACAACATACGGCACAGAGACACAGTGCTAAAAGGATTTATATTAGAATAATCAAGGTTAATTGTTTGGAATTGTGATAAAAGTGATTAAAATATGTAAACATTAGTAAAGGTTTATTGTGGCCAATAACAAGAGCTTTAACTTTGAGTCTAAACATGTTTTTACTCTTTTTATCAGGCATGCCCTCCACAGGTGCTCCCAGAATGCTTTGGTTCCTGATTTAAGTTCCCACAAACAACTAATATACACCTGCAGTTAATTCCTCAGTGCTCTGACCTGCCCTTCAGACCTTAATCAAAACAATTTGATATAGTGACTGAAGCTAAAGCTATCAGGTAATAAAATAATATCCTTGTTATCTCGGTAAAAAGTTCACATAGAGTTTATTTTAAAGAAAAACAATGCTGTGTTTTACTTCCTTATATGATGTTGGTCTGTTGTTCGTTGTGTGTTTTCTACATATTCTGTTAACTTTATTCTTTAAAAAACTACTGGAAGAATCTCATGACGTTTTTCTATTTAATGATGACATCATGGAAAGCTGAAGGGGATCTTTAATTAGTTTTGGATAAAATCCTCACAAAAATGACTTTCTCAAGAAGTTTGTTCTCTTCACGGTTGTTTTCTGCACCCATGCTGCTCTTGTGCTCTTCGGGAGACGTCGAACACACAGAAATGTTAATGACATCAGTGAGCATGCTGGTTCTCATTATCTCTGCAGCACAAAGCAGCGCACTGTTAGTCTGAGCTGTACAGATGATGTGGGCTTCACGTCTTTCACATGAGACCCTTTTAGCGATGCCTCGCAACGCATGTGGGCCACATACTGCATATCATGTTACACAACGACAAACCTTTTTAATCTCAGCAACTGTTACCTGGGAGGCACATTAAACACTGACTGCAGTGCCTTTCAGGTACATTTGGTGAAATGTAACCAAGTGCATTTACTCAATACTGGGCTTAAAAGTATTTTTAAGATTCTTGTGCTTTGAGTATTTTTGTTTTATGCTGCTTTATTCTTCTAAAGCACTACTTTTTACTCATTTTTTAAATTACAAAACCTACACTTGGCTGCCACTTTATTACGCACACAAAAGACAAAAAGCTATAATAAATTCAGTTTTTGTTAACACTGTCAGGCAGATGTCAATTCATTTTAATTTAGCAGACAAAAATCTTGAACATCTTGGACAATTGTGCAAAAACATTTAAATAATAGAAGTTTTTGTTCCGTCTTCTTCCTTTTTTACATGTATTTTTGTTTGATTTATTTATTTATTTATTTTTTTTTAACAGATTTTGTGCTTGGTTAAGTATTTTATTGTTGGAGGGAAATTAGGACATGGCAAAAGAAACAATGTTTAAAGGTTAGGTTTGGGCAAATAAAACATTTGCTTATGGTTCGGAAAAGGTTAAGTTAAATGTTTTATGCTCGTGATGTCTTTTAATTTGAAGATGATCTAGAGTGGCGGTTTAATCTTTACCTTGACAAGACATGTGATAAAATATAATAAAAATCAAGGTTCACTCACTCACTTTTTCTGAAGCAAATTAGCAAAGCTGTGGCCTGGATAATCTCTGGATAACAGCTAGTAGCCCCATTGTGAGCCTTATATTGCAATATTCGACGATAGAAATGTTTATCAGTGAGGTTTTTTATTGCTGATGTTGCACTGGACTGCATCATACTGAGAGGTGTTTGTTTGTACAGGTCAACCTAATAAAGAGAGTGACTGTGTCATCAGCTGATTAAATATGAAATGTTAAAGATTAAACCACCCTGCAGTCAATAAAGTAATTGCAATTATTTTTTTTTTTTAAGTGGTGATGCTACGACAGGAGAAATGCTTTCAACTGAAACAAGATACTTGAAACGTAATGCACAGGATTTAAAGCTGTCGAAGGTTAAACAAGTCTTGTCTAAATGTTAAAACAATGATGTAGGAATATTATCCAAAACAGTACAGTCTTTGTAAAAGCATTAGCTTTTAAATGTGTGTCCACAGGACCAGGTGGAAGAAGTTTGTTGATTAAATGTTCAGGTTTATGTATTTGTAAAATATGGCATAAATGGATAATATTGTAATATTCATTCATATGTATGTTTTCATTAGTATATAATCACCTTAAAATACAATTGCTGTGATTTCATATATTTTTGAATGAGCCCTCAGAGGAAGCAGATCCTCTTACATGGAGTCTCTGTATGTTTCAATGCCAATTTTCTACAGTAGCCCAGAATGGGCTGACTCGCCTTTTGTGTTTTCTGCTGCTTTTGCAGCCAACGAATGTTCGTCCTTACTTTTGGAAGGGCATAGGGATAAAGTTGTGTGCAACTGCATCTTCACAGCTAGGTGTCAGTAAATCATACAAACTGGAAGATTAAGTTGAATGAAAGTATTACTCTAAAAAAAAGGGCTAGGGTACTGTAGTAACAGTATTACAAACAGAATACACTTCAAAAATAAAAGTACTAATTTTGTCCAATGACTTTTTTTTTTTTTTTTTTAACCACAGCACTTTCACGGTTAATTCAAAGGTATACTGAGAAGTGCCTGGATATTAGAGCAAACAATACAGTTACTGCACCCAAGTATTTACTCAGGGAGCAGTGCTGCTAGCATAGAAAAGAGCAGAATAAGGCTGGCCAAGTGATAACAGCAATCAGTTTTTAGGTGTGGAAACCAGGCATATATATCACCCCTGCAACTACAACGGCACTGCCATAAGGAATCTCAGACGCCATCTTGCATCGCCTGTGCCTGGTTGACAAGAGCAGCATCATAAAGTCATAATGTTGCTATTTCATGTTGTCTGGGGCATAATTCCCATCAGGTAGAGGTTTTATAGCCATTGAGCAACAGATACTCCTCTGGCACTGCAGCAGGCGCTGCCATGATCTGCCAAGTCTGTGATCACGCAGCCTCATGCTGGCAGGCCGGGTGGGGCGAGGACCTGCCAACCAGACAGTTTCAAGAGGCCTTTCAACAGCAAATGTCTCCCATGTCGGTCACATTGCATTATACCCAAAACCCGTTGCAACACGTCAGCCCTGACAGAAATATCTGAACATCTATTTACAGCAGGATTTAGTGTTTATAACCACATAACCTTGATCAGCAGATTTCTGTTGCACATAAAATGTAATTGCCATTTTATTAATGGACTTTGAAACTCAGTTTTCTTTATGAGAAAAGATAGAAAGAAATGAAGAAAGACTTTTGTACTACACAACTCTGGAGCCCTTTCAAATCTGCAATGTGCAAAGCGGTTGCAACTATTTGCTCTCAGGTTTCTCAAGACTTGAACGTGACTTGGAAGACTCGTGCTTGCAAGCAGTCAGAGCTGTAAAACAGAATATCAATGTCAGGGTTCAAGACCTTTGAGATTAGACCAGTTAGAGGTTACAAATCCAAAGAATATGTTTGCTGAGATATATTGCATTTACTGCAAGATATGTATCTCTCAAAACAAGATTTCATATTAAAATATTT
>JAPZDX010000025.1:16749449-16761401 GCA_029783625.1 Naso annulatus
TGATTGCAAACAATGATTGGTTGGGGAGCAGCGTGTAGTCTGTCATGTCTCTCTGACATGACACGGCAAGAATTTTTCACTATAATGGTCTAATGTGACACAGAGAACATTTTAACAGACAAAAATATCGTGTAGTCTGACCCTGGCGTAAGTTGAAACATCATACTGCTTATTTTGTCCAATCCACAGTCTAGAAACTGAAGATATTCAGTTTGCAATCACAGAAGAATGGACGACAGTGTAGGTCAGTCGCCACTTTGGAACGTGAATAAATTTCCCAACAACTTTAACCTGGATTGCCATTAAATTTTGATTTGGACATTTGTGCTGTGAATTGTAATTAGTTTGGTGAACATCTTTTTAGCACTGTCATTGTGTATTAGCATACTGATGTTAGCATTTAGCTCACGAGGTCAGCCACACAGAGCTGTCATAGCTTATTAGTTGGCTACAAACAACACAGAGTGGATTTTTGTAGTCATCTTTAGCACAAGTTGTCAATTATCAAAATAGTAGCAGCTCAAATTTGTGCCAGTCAACTAATAAATAAATGGACAAATTCTCAGAGCTTCAGCTGATATGATTTATAACATGACAACTGTACAGTACAGTGATTTATCCATGGGTCGATTAAAACCTGCACTACAGTTCCCTGCATGCACAACCTATGCATGACGCTGCACCATTATAATGAAATTTAGAGAAGCAAAGCTTATGCATGGGGTAACTCTAGTGCATTTTGCTGTGGCTCATCATTATGTATTCACATACTCTGTTGCTTAGTTTCTACGTTTTGGAGGGTTCAGTCCTCTCATGCTGTGTTGAGGGTGAGCTGTGAGCTGCGCCGTGGTGTTGATGGGAGAACAGAGAGGGCAGTGTCCCGGCGTGGGCTGGCTCAAATCCAGCACCAGCCAAGCAGACATCTCACTTTTATCATCAGCACCGGCATCCCACGCGGGGAGACATCTCTGTGCTTTAATTTGTGCTAAATTGCGGAAACAAGCAGTCGAATACACAAATACAAAGACCCGTTGGGAACAACTAAACACATTATTGGCTGAAGAGGAGGGTCTGGTCTATCTCTTCTTTAACGGGCTGAATCAGTTTTAGGACTGCGTGTCCTTACCCTGTTAGTCCTGTGCCCATTAATCTCAGTGCAAATGGGATTTTACATAATTACATTTATGAATCATGTATAAAAGGCTTTGGTAATCCTCTGCCAAATGTGCATATATCTGCAAATGGCTTCCTAACAGTTGGATGTTTGCTGGTTTGGTTCCACTTTGTATGTGTGTGTGCGTGTGTGGTGTGTGTGTGTTCATGCATGCATGCATATGTGCATGTGGATAGCCACCTATGGAGCTTAGATGAAGGAACTGGAACACGAGGATAGTGTGTCATCTGTCTGTCCACCGCAGGACACTGAGCTACGCGGCCAGAGAAGCATATGTGCTTGTAATGAGACTGACTCAATCTCTTTGCCAATGTGTGTTTGCACTCTTTCTGCATCCTCACAAATGCTGCAAGGCAGAGACATGCAGTCTGTCCAGTTGACCCCACTGTCCTTTAGTTACCTTCATAAAATGTGAAGATGCATTGAGGAGAAGTGCAGGGCTGAGCCCGCAGAGCGAGCAGCTGCAGTCAGAGGAGATCTTGTAACCGACCCCAGAGCCTCCCTCAGCATCTAACCCCACCCTGTCTTCCTGTTAGCCAATCAGAAATCGGCTGCTGGGTCTGGCTAAATGAGCAATAACATGATTTATGCCCTGTTCAGGGTACATGCTCCTTTTACAGTAACTGAGATCTACAGGCTTTGTTCTCTGGAAGCTTCCCTGGCAGGAGGAGATGGCTGTTTCTCTGTGGAGAATGAAATGATATTTTTTGCTGCATCCTATGCCATAAAGGAAGACACATTTTACACATTTTCTCACTTTGTCTTCATCTGTTTGGCTTGAAATAGATTCTCTCCTAGAAGAAATTACAGCCTGTTTTATCATGTTGTTGAATCAGTAGTATTGTTTGTCATGGGGTTGAAATAAAATCATCACATTTATGATTATTCTGAATTTCACTTAGCGAATATCATATGACACAATATCTGTAATCCTAGCTTTAATCCCAGTAAAGATCCAGGACCCGGATCTCGTGTTTCGCCTCTCCATCATGATATTTAAGTGTTGCATAACAGATTTAAACCGGACAACAGATTGCACCCTCTGGAGCTTTAGTGAAACCTCTTTTAAATGCATTCATGTATTTTATCCCAGGGTTTAGAGTTTTTAAGGAAGTGTTTCTGGTCCAATATTGGTAGTCCAATGACAGGACAAAGCTAGATCCAGTTTGTGCCTCTCATACATGGTTACAAAACTGAACGCCTCAATTTTCTAAAAAGAAACAAAATCTGATCTTTGAGAAGAAGGTCTGAGAGGATCGTTTAATAACATTTACTGCTGTTCTCAATGTATTTACGGATTACTTGAAGACTGTCTAAACTAATTGTAGGAAAAAAAATCCTCTTATTTTAAAAAATGTTTCCATTTATATATATAGTTTTTCCTGAATTCTGCATTGTACAATTTAAGCACATATTGTCCTCTGAAAGTCTGATGAAAAAATGAAGAGAAGAGTCACAGATGTTTGTATGATGAAGGGCTGTGTCTGAGGCCCACTGTGGATCTGCCTGCACACTAAGTGCATTATTCATTTGTTAGTATGATTCATGCAGATCTGCAACCGCTTACAACTGTTAAGTATTAATAAAGGAAGGGCTCAAAATGCTCAGCAAAGGTGAAGTGTCATGACTCACGGAGGCACGACATGGTGACGTATTAATCCAGGGTTCACGGCTTTTTATTGCTGACGAGTTGAAGTGATTTTAATCCAGCGATGTTTCCACTTTAGAAGCTTGTCATCTTTTAGCTCCAGTTACGAGAGGAAAACCCCTGGATCAAAGTCTGCTGCAGACACGCACTAATGCATCTAATGCACACCCACCCCCCACACACGCACACACATACACACACATACACACACGCACAGAGTGAAATGTATTTTACTGTCCGTTTTCAGGATAAGCAGTACTGAGTGTAGCTTATCGCTATCTCTTATGTAACGCTGTGTGTTTGCTTTATGTTTAATGCGATTATTGCCGTCACAACCAGCTGATTCCAGCGTTTTTCTGCTAATGGGGTCCCATTATTGAACAATAATTAACACTTTTCTAAGTTCTAAGACTTTAGGGCCTAATGGTCACTCAGGGAATTGATGACAGATGTGTGGATTAGAGTTAATTATAAAACAGACTCACTTGATGAGAATTCTAAGTCTGAAGTTGACCTGAGCATCATAATAATATGTGTTTGTTGTGTGGTTTTAATTCATGGTCTGAACAACATCATAATATCAGTGCAGTGTAGTCCCTACAATATGATAAAGGCTCTTTCCAGACCAATCTGTAAGCAACATGACCTGCAGCTCTAAGGCTAATGATCAGTCTGAATTTAGATCTGCATTTTCCCATGATTTCACAAAAATCCAATCAGAAAGATTGCACAAGTTTTAATCTTCAGCTCTCACTAGCCTAAGATATTCAGATTCTTCAATCAAGTAAAATAAGCATGTAAAATTACTCCAGTTAAAGCAAATGTTGCACTGCGTTGAAATTTTCCTTATGTGGGATTACGGCACTATTATTAGGAAAATGCTGCTAAAGTTTTAAAAGTATATTCATGCTGCCCATGTAGGCAAAATGGCCCTAGTGTTTTATCATAATAGACTGTATTGTTTATACAGTGACTTAGTAGGTTGACTTTTTTAATGGAGCTTATTTACTCTGTTGCTGAAATTTAAATAGAGAAATTAATACCGCTCACATTTCTACAGTAAATATGAAGCTACAGCCAGCCAGCATTTTAGCCTAGCTTAGCATCAAGACTGTAAGCAGGGTTAAACAACGTGCCTTGCTCTGTCCACCTACCAGCACCTTGGAAGCTCATTTAACAAGATTTATGGTTTGTTTGATCGACATCAGATAAACAGCAACCTACTGAGACACCCGGAAGGCACCGCTGCGCATATCTCCCCTTGAAACCATTTTTTGTTTGTTTTCAGATGTTGGTTTTTGTACTGATTGGACAAAAAAGCTACAAAAGAGGACGATGACTAAGGAGTTTTAGAGGTGCTGGTTGGATTTGCTGCCTGTAGACAGAGCCAGACCAGCTGGTTTCTCCTGTTTTCAGTCTTTGTGCTAAGCTAACATTAGCGTAGAGACATGAGGGTGGGATCAAACTTCTCGTCTTACTCATGGCAAGTGAGTGAAAGTATACTTTCCCAAAATGCCCAATTAAAAGAGCACCTAAACTAATTTAGCACGACATTGTTGTACTAAAAATAGACATTTTTATAATAGGATCAATACGGATACAGCTGAACCAGACATAACATCATTAGATTTAATGCATTTGTCTTCTGGTCAAAGCCGGGGGCAACTTGTGTCGCTTTGTGGAAAGCAATGCATAGTTGCATTGAGGTGAATAGTCATCAGATGAAATGAAAACACTGAAATATCATGGAGTACAAGTATTAAGTACTTAAGTAAATATTCTCTTCACCACTAGAACTGGTTTATTGTGACAGAGTGACAGAAAGTTGAGCGGGAATGTGTAAGAGACATGTGAGTGTCTGATTGATCGATGAAAACATTTTCCACAGGCTCTGATTAAGTTCACTTTTTGACTCTGAGGTGACTGATGAACACACAGTGTCCCTGTGCCAGCACCACCCTGCTCCTCAACAGCAGAGGAAGTAGTCACATCCAGGAAGGATGTGGGGGCTTGATGGTAACCGATGATAGACTGCGCCTCGAATACCTACCAGTCATCATTACGGGAATTACATTTCATCGACAGACCGCCTCCTCCCTGTCTGAATCCACTGGACGCTCTCTGCTGTCTCTGTACTAACAAATGGCCCAAACATCACAGGCCAGATCCAGTGGAAACTTCTATTGATTTGAATTCTGCTCCCAGTTTCCGTTAGCTGAAAAAAAGCTCTGCAGGGAAACTGCTCAAACCAGTCCAGCAGGTGTTGTGTCTGTATTTGTGTGTGTATGTGTATGTGTACGTTGTTACCTCAGAGCTCAGGTATGCTGGCGTACCTGGTTCATCTACACAGGCCTACTGTGAATAAACAGGTGGACTTTGTTCTCTGCCATGACGACTGACTGGCAGTTGTTTTTCACTCTGCAACATCCCGTCACTGTTTGCTGTCCTGTCAGCTGTGTGTGTGTGTGTGTGTATATATGTGTGTGTGTGTGTGTGTATATGTGTGTGTGTGTATATGTGGAGTGAAAACAAATGAAATGCCACCCAGAGAAGACAAGTCAATATGATGGATGGCACTGTAAATGATAAATTAGTTGGTTTTCAAGTCATTCATCAGAGCAACAGATGAAATTGTTGAAAGATTTTCAATTTCAGTTGGTACGAAAGTAGATGAATGTAGCAATACCAAACAACTCGAGCCCTGAAGGTCAATTGATGGTTAGTCTCTTGAACATTTGATAAGTGTCACTCGACGAAAATTACATATTTTCAACAGAAAAATGTGTCGCTTGACACTTTCATGTTTTGTTCTGTCACAGTTATGTCTGTTGAGTCATGTGATTGAGTTGTGTTAACATCGCAATAGAGATAGATTTCACTGAACTTCCTTGTTGATATTCTATCGTTTGTGTCAAATACGGAGGGTATTGACTGGCAAAACAAATTAGGCAGTATTGCCACCTGTATGATTCTCCAGTGTAGGAATATAAACGTGGTCTGTCTGGTTGCATGGAGATGACAGAAACCTCTCAGGAAACCAGAAATTGAAAACGTTGCACTACTATTTAATTCCTGTCCAATGACACTAGTCAAATGTGTCAAGAGATTAATCATAAATTGGCCTTTAGTGATGATCAAAACTGTTTCTTCCTTCCTGACTGAACTCCAGCCTGTCAACTTTGACATAGAAGTGGTTATGAAGGTAAAAGTGCAACTCTGATCAAACAAGTTCCAACAAAAGAAGAAACAATCACATAAATAATGAAGCATTAGTGCTCCTGTGAAGAACTTTTTTCCATTTATTTATGTAACTATGCCCTGCTTTCTATCAGCTGATGTTTGATACAGAAAAGTTGCTGCTGTCCATGTGGGACATTATATTCTATACAAATGCGCCTTGTAATTTTATGTAGAAAGTCACTCTCACTTTAAGCCTGCATTTGCACTGGTTCTAATCATGAGTCATCGACCATTCAGTCTGTCCAGAAAAGGTCAGTTCAAAGTGAAAAATGGTCTCGTTTTGGCTCAAACCCAAAAACATTGAGCTTATTATCATTCAGGACAAGTGAAATCAAATTTCTTAGAATTTATTGTCAAAACAGTTCCAGATTTATTTCTTCTCAATCCACTGATTCATTAATCCTTTCAGCTTTACTTAAAAATAAAGTATGAAGTTAACTCTACGAGGTTTGTGTGTAAATGTAATGTAGCCTGATGATTTTTCAGTAAATACCTGATATGTGTCTCTTCAGAGAAGTTTGAACCGTTCAAATTTCCATCTCCCATGCAGTGAAGCAGAGTGTGTCATGTGCGTGGGCAGACTTCATGCATGAATGCCGTGCAAAAGATCTGGTACAGTGTAATGCACAGTACCTTCCAATCCTGTCATGCATCATCACTGTTGTATTATGAATATATGATCCCGGCCACATGGGAGTAAGACGAGGCTGTACAGTTTTACTATTAATATCTGCATGTAGAAGCCTTTGCTGCTGCTGCTCTGTTCTGTCGCAGCACTTTGCACTGCAGCTCACATCTGTTATCGCACCGAGCAGCAGGTCTTAATGCTGGAGGAGCTTCTAATCTCAATGGCCTGGCAAAAGGACTTATGCTAATGTGCCTCCACTCCTCCAGAAGGTGAGGGGAGTGCGGCCCGGTGTTGCTTATTCATGGCTGTGACTTCGGCACGGTCCAGAAAAAGGGCAGCTCTCGCAGTTCATGACCTTATGCTCAAAACAGCACTTCAGAATCTGAGCGTTGTCATGTCGTGGCCTCTGTGCACACGCTCTGTTAGAGAGGGCTCCCCCATTTCTGTTAAGGTTGTTGTCTGCAGTCCGCATGTGCAGCTGTGGTGCAAAAATATACATATTTTTAATCAAATAGTCTTTATTTTAGGGATGAAACCTAAAGCTGCAACAAACAACTATTTCTATTATCAGTTGATCTGCCAATTATTAATTGTTTTGTCTTTAAAATGTCAGAAACTCAACTCCTGTTGTTATCAGTGTCTTGTTTTGTCCAGCCAACAGATCCAAAATTTTTAATTATGTTTCTGTTATATTTGAACAAAGAAAAGCTGCTTTACAGTGTAAAAAATACTGACAGTTTATTAGTTTTCAGATAAATTTCCGGCAAAACGTTTCACTTGTAGTTCTGATGTGTCCGATAATATGACAAATCGGAGTAACCACCAAAATGAAAATGTGTAGCTTCACATTGTATCATCAAATGGGAACTTCAACAGTTTCCCCTGTTCACCTTATTTTAGAATCCTTACCTGTTTTTAAATGTTTTTGTTTATCTTCTTTTTTGTTTTCCCACAGATGTCCATACCTGGCTGTCCATCTGTCTCCTGCCATCCCATTTTTCGCCATCCTGCTCTTCCTCTTCGTCATGGCCATGTTACTGAGGACCAGCTTCAGTGACCCCGGTGTGCTGCCACGAGCCCTTCCGGAAGAAGCCTCGTACATCGAGATGGAAATCGGTAAGTTACAGGAATGATTTACAGAAAGTTTTAGAGATATTTTGTCTTTGTTTTCAGTGTACTTTAAGACTTATTCTCTGAATAAGTTAAGCTTCCATCTCACTAATATTCCCCTCTGTTTCAAATCTTTCTCTGTAACATTAAATATTCATGATTTTTCCAACGGATCTCCGCCCACTTCAGAACTGCCCAAGGAGCACAGAGAAAAACATGAACACGGAAATGTCTTCTGTGAAACGAGAAAAAAACTTTTCCCACTGTTGGAGCATAAAATAAAGTGTACATATAGTGTAAAGCATCATCACTGATATCAAGACGGAGATTTAGAAAGTAAATTTTTACCCCTTTACGAAGTTTTCCAACCTTATAGTTTTCTACATATATACTCTGTTATGTGATGGTGTCCGTGGTTTGGTGAGGACGCATCTTAAATCTGCTAAAATCAATGTTTGTATTACTGCAATGTATCAAATGGCAATGTGAAAACTGCGTGAAAGTGTGGCGTCTACGGAGAATGAACCCCATGCAGCTGCCTTCAGCTCTACGGAGCTTTATAGTGAGTTTCAGCTTGTTGGTACGAAGTTCGTTGAGCCCTTAACTTCATAGTTTTGGTTCATTCTCACGGCTCTTAAGACCCAAACACACTGGAGATAATAATATATGAAACTCATGATGCTTTTGGTGTCTGACGACCTTTTAAAACAATAGGCTTGTCAGACACTATCGGTACATTTTGGCCATTATTGCCTCATTTTTGGCCACAGCACGCAGCTGTTTTCAGCCAAACACACTGTAAAGTGTCTGCTCAGCACCAGACAGCAGAAGGACACAGTTAGTGACAAGCCAGTGAACATAATGGACCATTTATGAGCTAAAAAGGCAGATATTTCCCTTAAGAGTTGATGGAGACCAAAAACAGAGCTGAAAGTGATTGACCAGAAACACGTCTCTCAATGATGGGTGTGTGAATAAGGGTAAGGACACACCAGCCCGACGGTCCTGTCACACGCAGGTCAGCTCCAGTCAGTGGTGCCAGTTGGGCCCTGTTGGCCCGGTGTGTCCCGCACTGTCGTTCCTAGTTGGCCTTGTCAGACCTCGTCGGAGCTGATTGAGAATGTTGAATCGACGTCGGCCGTCAGAAGGCGTTAGTAGTGAGGGAAAGCGCTCTGACTGGCTGTTTCGCTAGCGAATCAGTACAAGGCGGGGAGGAAGCGGTTCAGGCATTCCCAAGAATTATTCATGTTAACGTTAGCTACTTGCGTGGAGAATGACAACAAGGTAGGTAGCCAAACAAAAGCCGCTTTGTTTTGTTCGTGTATCTCCTAGCATTTCCATTTCCTCCTCCTTTGATCACA
This sequence comes from Naso annulatus, assembly GCA_029783625.1. NCBI lineage: Eukaryota > Metazoa > Chordata > Actinopteri > Acanthuriformes > Acanthuridae > Naso > Naso annulatus. Next base: position 16,758,611 of record JAPZDX010000025.1, read on the forward strand.
AGTTCAGAGTTTACCGCCACCTGCTAGCATGGAGAGTTATGACCTCTCACGCAGGCACAGAATGTACGTGCTAGCAGACCGTCGGGGGTAGTCAGTGTGGTGTGTTCAAGGGCAGATTCTGGCTGGGACAGAGGCAGATGCGAGGCAACGAGAGGAGATGCAGCAGTTGCTCTTGGTTTCCTCTCCTCAGCCCAGTGTGTCCTCCCCCTAAGTGTTTGCTAACAAGTTTGTCATATCAACTTCAAAAAGGTGATGATGTCAGTGTTGTGTTCACAACTTATTGTCACTGTTCCCAAGTAGAAAAAAAAAAGAAAAAAGCTGAAGTGTTTAAAAATCCATAACCACATTCCTTATGACTGAACCATTACATCAAATGGACAAGTTTAAAACATAAAAAATGTGTTTTTATGAAAATGTTCACGTAAGTTTGCATTGATATCCTATGAACATATACAATTGCTTATGTGAATCTGAAGAATGCTCTTCTTTGCCATGTATTTACATGTAAAAAAGTTTGTGATAATGAATGTGCCAGAGTGTCAGTGTAATCCTGATAAGAGCAGAAATGAGCAAAGTCAACCCAACAGCGTTACCACTCATTCAGCTCCAGTAAAAATGCTCAGACTGCAGATTTTTCACAGTTTTAAGTCATCTCACCTCCTCTGTGACCACAGTCCACCTCCTCACCTTGAAGTGTGCACAGCTATAAACACACTCAGCAGCGATAGGGCCACCAGGCATGACTCCCTTATCTACATTTATTCAAATGTGAAGTCCACATGAGGACAAATAGTTTTTACAGTTCATGTGAAATTACATCATCAGAATGTAGGTTGTTTTTTTTCTGTATTGAATCATGCCCAGAGTGGTGGACTAAAAATTCGGTGGAAGAAGCTCAAGTGGGAGGCATAAACGCTTCGGTGTATGTGCTAGTTAAGCAGTGAGCAGACAGCCTCGGTCCTGTTGGTTTATTCATGTTTGTTGTGCTTTACGTTGCTCAAGGTTGGCTGTGTTTGTCTGTGGATGCAGAGCTCAGAACACATTCATTACAAGGGATCCTGTTGTCTCATTACGCAAAACAAACAATCCGTTGTACAATGATGACAACAAAGCCTTTGCCAACAGGAGATGAATTAGCACTAAGCAATGCATTTTTTTCTGTTTTTCATGTCCACTTCCGAAGCTGTCCAGACTCTCTTTGCATCTGTAGCAATAAGCTTTTATTCTGCAATATTTCTGCACCAGCTGTCCCTGTGTCCTCCCTGCATCCTCACCCCTCACCCTCCCTGTCTGCCTGTGTGGCTTTTCAGTGTTCAGTCTTTGTCTCTGTCAAAGATTCACGGTGTCTTTCAGCCATCACTCGTGCTCTCTCTCACTTCACTCAAGAGGCATGGGCGGGGAGGCTGTGCTCAGCACATGACAGAGGAGGGCTGTAACAGTGAGGCAGAAGCACTCAGCCCTCTGAGAATGGGTTATCTGGCAGCCAGTGCTTCTCTCATCTTGACTATGACTCATATGGTTTCGCTGATGACAATGGCTGTGTGGTCTGATGAGCTCCAGCCATGGTCACCCGAACAATGTGCAGCTCTTGCGTTTAGAGCATCCGAGGAAATCATTTGTGTGAACAGAGATGCATTTAATGATCATTTTTGTTATAAATGAATGTGTCAGTTACTATTTCATTGATCGTTTAGCCTGTAATTGGTTGGAAATTGATGAAGATAATAATACAATTATAAAAACATTGAAAAAAGTAAGAGAATGAAAAATGAAAAATGTAGTTTATTTATGTGTGGAAACCCTACAGTGTTTGCAGTTAAATGTGGCTTAAGCTAAAGGCATGAAGCGGTCTCCAGCCCTCACCAACAGACTTTAAAATACAGGATTCAAGCTTAGCAGCACTTCCAAATAGATTTACAGAGCTTTAAAATACACACACTACCTTTAAAGAACTAGTAACGTAATATTTTTCGCTGTTAAGGTTTTCTTTGCCTCACTAATTTATGTAAGTTTATCATGTTTTTAAATATGATCATCTGATGGCCATCGTTAAAATTTTTTAATCCATCTCTGTCAACCTTTAAATAAAGATGTCTTGGGAAGACATAATTAATTTTGATGGAAAATTGCATTAGCACATGCCTACTATGGAGAGAGTAAAGCTACCATCTTCCCTTATTTGTAGTCTTTATGCTAACTAAGCTAACTGGCTGCTAGCTGTCGGGTCATTTTTACTGTTATGAGAGTGGCAACATCTTCTCAAAACATATATTGACTTTTCCTTGAAATCACTGCTTTCCTAAGTCCTCTCCAAATATCCAAAATCATAATTTTTTTTTAGGTCATTGTTCCTCACACAAACGTGGTTACTTTGACCTCATTCGGAATGAAGCCTCCCACACCAATCACTGATCGATTGCTTGTTTCTGTTTCTTGGTGTATTCTTTATATTCCCTTTTTTCCTCATATCTCACAAAATAGCAAGTCATTTAGCAGCTAAATGCTTAATATGCCACATGCCCATGCAAAGAAATGCACCGCACCAGCTTAAATTAAGCGCTTACTTACCAACCTCCACACAAGTCTTCCAGCACGCATACCGTATGTTTTCTAATGTGTGGACTGGCTGTTTGCTGACTGTGGGCGTTCTAACTGATAACAACAGCCAGTGGAGGAGGCAGGTATGGATGTTTGATCTCATTCTGAGGCTGAGGCACGCATGTCGATGAAGCTGCCGCCTCCTCCGTGCTCTGTCCCCTCAGCCTGCGAGCGACTAGTCCCGAGGGGTAAT
>JAPZDX010000025.1:16778165-16793908 GCA_029783625.1 Naso annulatus
GTTATGGGCTACCGTAGAAACATGGTGGTGCACCATAAAAAATTCATCAGCATTAGCTGTACTTTGTGTTCAGTGCTAGTTAGAAAAATTAACATGCTTACAAGCTAGAAAAATATGGAAAACCATGGCTAACATCAGTTATAATCAGCATTGAAAGCAATGGAAACAGGAAGTGGACCTTGAGTTCACATAATTTAGACAAATTTTCTACTATTAATTACACAAGATTCAAGATTTATTCCAATATTTTTCACTAACCTGCTTAAGATAAAGCATGAAAAAAGATGCTCTGCCTTAATCAGGAAGACTGTTTCTATGCTAATTCAATCACAATTCTCCTTTCTCTCTCTCTCTGCCTCATCTTAATCAGGAGACTTTAGTTTTTGCAGCTATTTCAATCAGTCGATCATGTTGTTTCAGTCAAACTTTACATCTGTTCTCTCTGCTCCTGTCAGCTGCCATTTCAATGGGGAAATCATTGCTTCATCCAATTAACCTTCAATTCATCACATCCAGTGTCCAGGGTGAGCTCACTGGAGTCCTCTCTTCATCACATTCAAATCCAAGCCAGACTCTTCCTCCCAGCACCACCAGTGTCTAAACTCCATCTGAAGGGTTTGCTACACGACTCTCTCATTTGCTCTATCAAAATTAAGAGTCTCCTGATTGAACTGTAATAATTAAAAGGTTATATTATCAACGATTTGTCACTGAGTTATGTTTTATTCAAATTCTATTTACAGCCATTTTAAACAACTTCTTCATGCTAACGTGACATACAGAACATCAATGTAATACACTTCAAAACACACATAAAGGCAAAACTTCGGAAAGGTACATTTGAATTCAAGTCACATCGAAAACATCAAAACATTTTTTACATTCATATTTGTATCAGAGTGTATGACATCAAAACATTTAAGACAGGCACAAAACACAGAGAGAGAAAACCTTTAAAAGCTTCGTGGGTACCGGACATCGTCATTCTCAGAAGGAACACCAACAAACACTATGATTTAAACATTATAATGTGTTCATTCAAAATGCTGCTTGGTCAACGGTGCAAGCACAGTGAGTATTTAAACCTTACACTGGGTCACCAGTCTGTTTATGATGAAGAGACATGTTTCATGGCACTAAACCTTTATCCACAGAGTCCCTGAGAACAAGGAGCAAAAGAGGTTTGAGGATTCATCTCTCCAGTTCTCAAGATCCTTCGTCCACTGTTAGCTCCTGCAGCTGCTCCTGCACAGCATCCAGCTGCTCTGTGTGGTTCTCCTCTTGCTCTTCTGTTTCTTGTTCCTGTCCTGTTTCCTCTTGCTGTTCAGTTTCCTGCTCATGCTTCTCTGCTTCTTGGTTTGTCTGCTCCTGCGAAGCTTCATCCTGGCGTTCCTCCTCCGACTGTTGCTCTTCACGTACTCTCTCCAGGTTCTCTGAGCTCTCGAAACAGCCTGAATCTCTCGGCTCCTTGGCGTTCTCCACAGATCCGTTCTCTTCTTCTGGCTCGGACTCGTCTTCAGCTGCGCAGGGCAAAGAGAGACACATTTTAACACAGAGAAGCAAAGTGCATGCTGCACACTGAGAGGTCGTTTCATTGTTGTTGAGCCTTGGAGAGAAACTTCATATTCAAGTTGTGAGTGCTCTGAACATGTACAAAAACTCACTAAACCTGTAAACATGCTCAAATTTCACTTTCTGATGTGTTTTTGGTCTTAATGTGACTCAGGTTATTTTCTGTTATAGAGGACACTGGTTGACTGCTGGTGTTGGTTGTCACAGTGATTTTTACCACCATACTACAGGGCGCTAACCACAAGCATAATGGTACCAAAGTGATTTGCAGCAACTTTGACCAGGACTCTGAGACACCAGAAAGAGATGGCAGATGCAGACAAAAGAGGCATGAAGCAGAAGAGAAGCAAGAGGAAGGTGTTGAGCATCATTATCGGAAATGTTTAAATATCTAACTTGTTGATTAAGGTGTTACTTCGACCAAACCAGAGATGGGTTTTGTTGGAACAACAGAAAGACAAACCAAGCTGGTTTTAGCGAGTTTATTCACTTAAGTTTCTGTTGAGTTTGAATGAGGTGTGTTTTGTGATGAGCTACAAATACTCAACACAGGATGGGCCAAAGCTACATGGCTAGCATGCTAATTTCAGTTGACATGTTAATTCTGAGCTGTTAACTCACATTCTGTTGATGATTTTAGCTAATTTTTTGAACATTGTTAATGAGAAAAGTCTATTTTAAATCCATTAAAATAAGAACAGTGTCTGTAACAGTCTGGGTGTGTCAGTTAAACTTCCTCCTGATCCCAATGTTAATCTCAATAGAGCAGATCTCTAAGATTTGAGGAAAGTACAAGACAAGAAAGCTGGTGGAACACTGTTTACGACATGTATCTGCTGTTTTCAGAGCTTAATGACTTGCTGTAACTCACACAAAGCTGAGATACCAGGGGAAGGTAGAATTTCTTACAAGTGACTGAGCCTAACCTAAGTGTGAGTGTAATGCTTCACTACTGAGCCATAAAAAGTACCTAATTATGTAGCTGAAGCAGAAAAATGTGATGGCAGCACGAAGTATTCCCCAAAGACACATTTTCACACTGCATAAACATGTCATCTGAGTGGCAGCAGCACCATCAGTAACTGTCATTTTAATGGGACATTTTTCTCAGATTCGACACAAGCTCTGGTTTGGAGTTTATTTTCTCCCTGCAGTATTATTGTGAAAAGTTATTTCAGCCTTTTCAGTGTGTAAACTCACACTCTCTCAGCAGCTCAGAGGCATTCAGGATCTTGGAGCGCTGCTCTGGGTCTGTGATATTCAGCTCGTTGAGGTGAGACTCCTTCAGTCCTGCAAAGTCCTCCAGGGTCCGAAAGCCGTGCAAGAACAGCAGAGAACCCAGGTCCTGAAACACAAAAGAACATTGTGATGCAAACAAACACAGCAACTCCTGCTGCAGAGAAACTAGCAGCGTATTCGAGTGTCTTACACTCAGGCCGATGCCGTCCAGCACCTCCTCCAGGGTTTTGGGCTTGGATTTGTTTTGGCGGTTGTTGTTGCCGCGGTGTCTCCTCCTGACCGGCGGGCTCTCTTCAGGCAGCAGGTTGACATAAATGAACTTAAAGGAGCCCACTTTGTTGTTGAGCTTCCCTGTCCAGGTCCCAACAGGAGGCTTCTCAATGATGTGGATGATGTCACCTTTCTGTAAGAGAGATGATGCATGAATGCCGGATCAGTCACGATGATGTTATCAAAGGATACAGATGAAACAATGAGCAAAGACCTTCAGGTTACTACAATAACTCAAATCATTATCACTTGCAGAGAAGCATATAAAGAAAATGAAAAGCTGAAGGACATTTCACACCCTTTAACAGACTTGCCTCTTTGTGTGCAGCTGTGCAATTTGCAATACACTGACACAATCACTTCTGAATTAATGTTGTTTTATCAAACAGGCAGTCAGTAATGGCTCATGTAGTTTGAACTCTGTTTTAAAGAATAATAATCAAAGCGATCCGTCTTGTTTCACTTGGTTAACAAGCTCCCTGGAGGAGGACTTGACGAGACAACAGACGAGGCCAAGGGGCCAAATCAGACAGCGAGGAAGACGCCTCCTCTGAGACTCACTTGGAGTTTGAGCGAATCCACGTCATAGGGACTGGGAGTGAAGTCTGTGTGGACGAGAGCGCGGCCACAGAAGGGTCCGTTGTAAGAGAGGCCGTTTTCCTCCAGTCTCATGCTGTCCCTCTGGCAGTACCCGCTGTCCAGACTCTGTCTGTCGCTGCCTGAGGTGCACAGACAAGATGCAGGGTCACATTCGTCCTGTGCCTTCAAATATTTATACATGTGTTTGATTTTTGTCTCTGTATGTCCACGAGTGTTCAACACACTGCAAATGTCTGAGCTCTTAAATATTTATGTGGTGTTGCGTTATTCAATATTAATGGGTATGTCACTCCTATCACTCCTATTTTTTTTCCTTCTATTTGAGAAATAATCAGGCTTGATTTTATGGTACAGTACATTAAAATTTCTGTAATGTTTTTGGGGATCTAATTAGAAACTATTATCACAGTGAGTTAGCTGTTAGTAACAATTTTTATAATTTTTTTGTGCCCATATTTGTCTACATTTTGGCAGACTGGTGCCATTAAAAATAGACTGAATTAGCTGAAAGCAGTTCCTGTTTGTAATATACTCATGGATGTACAGATTAACTTTCACTGGGTCACTTTGCAACTTAAAAAAGCTTAAAAATGTGACAATTCTCTGACAAGTTCTGAAGTTACAAGGAGCATCTTTTTCCTTGATGTCTTCACATGTTTGTTATTAATAATAATGATATTCATAGGAGGTGTTTCTAAAACTGAATCTAAAAATATGTGTTTTGTGTCCGTGTGGTAAAATTAGGCTGAATTAGGCTGAAGGGATCACAGGAACACAGATGTGCACTTACTGCCTGAGAGCTGGCGGGTGATGGGGCTGGGCGTGGCGTCCTCCGACCCTGTGGAGCATACGGACGTCCTCTGCCCTGCACTCAGATCTGGCAGCCAATCAGAAGAGACGGGGGACAGCTCCTCACCACTCTCACCCTGGAGACGAAGAGGATGACAGTGCAGACCAAAGGTCAAGTCACCTGCAGTTCACTTAATTGATGATGCTTTTCATTTAAAAAACAAGGAAACAAAAACAAAACTTTTAATTTGGAACTCTGAAACAGACAAAAGGTTATTAGAAAGGTCAAAAACAGGACAACCCCCCCCTCAAACAAACAAAAAAGAAACAAAAAACAAAAACAAAAACAGGAAAATCAATGAGTCAAAAAGCTTAAAGAACACATTAGATGAGAACAATTTTTAACGATATCCTGCCTGTATTATCAACTCTTCATTTTATTTACTGCACTGAATTTATTTTAATTTTCTATTTTACTATTCTCATCATTTTATGCGTCAGCTGCTGAGTATCAGCTGAGGTCCACACACCACATAAAACATGACAGCAAAAAGGGCATTTAAGGACAATGCACCAAACTGTGATGCACACAAGTCTTCAGTAAAGGTCAGACCTTAAAAATCAGAGGTAACGCAGCAAATATTCAGGTTGTTACCTGGAGTAAAAGTAGCAGTAACACTGTATTACTGCATTACAAGCAAAAATACTGCATTGAAAGTAAAATTACTGAAATATCAAAATTAAAAGTACTCAAATCCATGTGTATTTTTACTATGATAATTAGACAATACTGATGTATTAATGTGAATGAACACTTCTGATGAAGTGGTTAAAGGTTAAGCCAATATCAACTCCTTTCTATACTTTTTTTACAGTTAAATCTATAAAAACATGTTATATTATTTAATAACGATTTGTGTGAAAAATCATAGAAATTGGCAACAATCACAGTTAGATCAACTTAGAGCAGCATTTCCCAAACAGAGGACTAGGACCCAAAATGGGACTCATTTTTACTGGGTTGCCAGCTGGCGGAATAGAATGCAAAACAGCACTGAAATGTGAGTTTATTTCCTGATAAAAATAGAAAACGAGAGTAGGTCTTTGTTCCCCCTGATTCATAAAATATGTACATAGAAACTTTATACTCATAAAAACATTTCGTAAACATTTTATTCATGGTTTGTTGTGCTCTTCACTGGTTATTTATAATGGTACTAGTCATTTAAAATGGTATTAGTGATGGAAATCCATGATTCAGTTTTTGTAATTTTGGGTCTCGGAAATATACCTAATTTCTCTTTTGGGTCTTAGGTTGAAAAAGTTTGGGAAGCTCTGACTCAGACAAGTGAAAACAACAACAAGTAACGTCTGAATTGCAACTCAGGGAAATACAAGTGCATACAGTTCTACAGTACTTGAGTAAATGTACTTGGTTACTTTCCATCACTGAAGAGTAAACAACATTCTGCCTCCGTTTTAAAAAATAGTACATACATTTGACCACTAGATGGAGACAATTTCAATTATTTGTAACACCTGCAGCTCCACATGTACATGTCAAAGTGTTTTTGTAACATGGATGCTCTGTAGTTTAGTAATGTTTTATGGATGATGTTTATAGTTTTTTAACTGTACTAATTGTTATTGCTTAAACTGTGTGTTCTTTTTTTTTTGTTTTATTTGATTTCATTCATTGAGAAAATAAAAGAACAATTTAATACAAAGAAGTTTCCAAATCCTGAATGAAAAAAGAAAAAAGAATAATCTTATTTAATCTGTCTATTTATCCCAAGAAATCATTTTACAAAGTGCATAATATTTTTAAATGAGAGTCATATTTCTGTAAGTGTATGTAAACAGCAGTTACCCCCTCTTCAGCAAGAGCCTTCTGCACCATCTTGGATGTTTTGCGGGTCATTGTACGCGAGATGACGTTGCGCCATTTCTTTCCCAGTTTGCTGCCACTTTTCGCCGCTTCGTCTGCTGTTACGCCCTCGACCACCTGACAGTAAAAATAGAGATAGAGAGTATAGAGAGTGAAAATAACAACAGCTATTTTTATTGACACATATGTGTGCGTGAAAGAGCATGTGGTACAACCTTCATCAGATTAAATGAGGAAATGTTTGGGTGAGTTTAGTTAAAAAACTGTGCCGCTGACATGAAATAACACTTATGGTTTGACAGTGGCATCTCTTTCATTTCACACAAGTACTCACTTCTCATAAACTAGAAAACCTGCGGAGTTTGCGGTGGTGAGGTTTGCATGCATTCACACTACTGATCCCACAATGTCACACACGCACACACACACACACACACACACACCTGCACTCTGCTGTGGCCATGTGCTTGACAGTTCCAAAAAAGACAAAACTGGCTGCAGCCAAACGAGCTGTGGGCTCAATAATGAAAGCAAACGATGTTTTCAGTATTTTTATGAGGCGCTTCATTACAGCAAATGCACTGGGAGACACTTTGCACTGGCTGAGGACACAGAGGTCATGTTCTCTGTAATTTGCACAGCAAAGTAAAGCGGAAATTCTGTGAAGTGTGTTCAGATTTAGAGAAAAGAGAGAAATTTGTTCAGGATAATTTGAATGTAAGCCTTTGAACATCATGTGTGGCTGCTACAGTCTGGCAGGAGGGGTTTATTTTATTTGAATGGTGAACGTTCGTAATAATACACTGTGGCAGAGCCATAATAGTTGTTTTCCTGTGTAATTTCGATGCAGAACAGTGAAACAGTTTCAGGGTTTCATGCATGTGTAGACTGATTATCTAACTCCTGATGACGCACGAAAATGAGGAGGCATAACTGTTGAGCTGCAGAGTGACATACAATAAATAACCATACTGATGAACACATTGCCACCACAAAGAAAGAGACAGAGATGTAAAAGCGGAATATAGAAATAAAAAATGCATAATAGCAAATAAAAAAACACGTAAATTCTCTGTGCCAGGACCGTCAGACTGCAGGTGAAATGCTTTGCTGCTTTGTCTGACACAGAGGCTCTCTGCTTGACTGACTCAAAGTAGAGGACATCCTGTCTGCACGCTGTTATCATCTGAGCTCTGTGCAACGCTTCTCGTTCTTACTTCCTCTCATCTTCTACATTTCTACATGCACTCGTCCTCCAACTTCCACTCTCTGTCTGAAGAACGTTACTGGGAAGTCATTAAAGTTCTGTGAATTTCAAAGTGCATACACCTGCCCACATGGGCAGCACTGTGCTAAATCAGGAAGCACAAACTGCACTTTTTTTAAACAGCCATAACTGATCATTTCTGCTTGGCTTTTGTTAACTTCTGCCTCTTTGAGATGCAGTGTCATTCAGGGGCTGGATGAGATGGTCACAGCATGATGTAGGAGGAACAACGTGACAAAATAACTTTAGGAACTAAAAACACAAAGAGTTAACAAAATATCAACTTCTGCTTTTTAAAAACAGTGATGCGTTTTACATACAATAATGTGTTTTGTGTATTTTTGAGACGAGCCGTCCAACTTACACTCTCCTCCAAAGTAAACTCTTTTTCCGACACAACAGGTGAGGTGGGTTTGTGCTTCATGAAGTCCTTGAAGCTGCTGGACCTCTGCAGAGTGAGCTGCAAACACACAAACAGTTGCATTCATCTTAATTTACCAAGAGAAGCACACAGCAGCGAAACCAAGCAAAGGGCCAGTAATATCTGTCACCACGCAGCAAACGTTGTAAACATGGCAGTTCGGTGGTTTTTCATGTAACACTGATAACACAACATGTTTTTATCTCCTCAGAGATGTGAACAGAATGAGTCTGCAGAGTTTCTCAAAAGGAACAACTGCACGTCTCCTCACTCATAAAGATAAAGTCGTGAATGTGGGTCATTAAGTGCTCCAGACGACTCTGTAGCAGCTGAACTCACAGATTAATGCAGTTGAGCAGTTTGCGGAAAACACAAAGAAAATGTTGATGGTGATTTATGAAAGTGCAAGTAATGAATAGCTTATATTCATAAGACTTAAAAACCCTACAAAGACACACAGGAAGAGGATTGTAACAGAGTCCAATGCATCAAACAACAAAGTGAACTCATTAAGTTTGACTGAATGCCAGCATGAAGATGAATGTTTTAGTCTAAAATAGAAAAAGGAAAGTCAAGAATTAAGGTACAGTAAAATTCTATAAGTTGAAGTCTGATAATTGATTAATCTGCAAATATTTTTTATTTTATTGACTCATTTTTTTTTAAACTTTTCTGACATGATGTCTTTAAATGTCTCGTTTTATCACACCAACAGTCCAAAAGTTGAAGATATTTAATTTACAGTAACTACAGAGATGACAATGAGGCAATTTTGCTTAAAATGACTTTAAAGACTAATAATCAAATACACAAACAGCTGACAATTAATTCTTTGTCCATTAACAAATGATCCTTCAAACTCTGACCTGGTACAAACAGCAGCATGCCACTTGCTTTAGGGTTGAGTATTGGCAAGGACTTCACGATACGATACGATACACATCACGATAAATGGGTCACGATACGATTCATCGCCATACGTGGCAATTCAATATATATATTGCGATATTCCACATAGTTCACTGAAAACGTAAAAACAGAGCAAAAATACAAGTTGTTGTGTTCAACCTGGGTTGTCTTAATACATAACATCACATTATGTTGATAATTTAGCAGACAAATTGAGTCCAAACAATTTAATTCAAAATTTCCTTTCCAATTTGTTTCGGTATTGGCAAATTACCAAACAATAATGTAGCTGCCATAACATCAAAATTAGAAATGAAATTTAAGTGCACTCTTGCACTTTAATGGGATGGACACAGTGAAACAGAGGAGGTTGTTGTTCACAACCGATTTAAAACATTTATTTTTTTCAAAATATTGATTTTTTTCGAGCTGGAAATCGATACAGATATCACGAAAATAAATACTGTGATATATTTCCCTATCAATTTTTTAGCATAGCCCTAACTTGCATATGCCTAAAATTAGACTTACTTTGAACTAAAAAAAGTCACACTTTTGTGTAGTTTTTTTTGCATAGTTTTCACATCCTTAGTTTCATCAAGCTCTAATGGAAAGTCTTCATCTAATTTTCCATATAAACACGTCACTGCACAGAGTCTTATCGCATTCATCCTTCTCAAGTCTTTGCTGAAACCACAGGAAACAGGCAAAGCTTGAGCAACTGCTGCCACCCAATCATTGCAGACATGTTTTCAGTGCTGGCGGCTGATGGCTGTCTGCGTCTACCCTGAAGAATTAAACCACCGGTGCAGTCAAGGGAACGAATGACCTTTATTAGGAGGCTATTACAAGTTTTGCTAGTTAATGTCTGTTTTTCCTCTCACACTCCTTCTCGCTTAAAAGCCACAAAGCTTTCAGATAAATCAATCTTCTATTACCGCTGACAATCGCAGAGCAGCGACTCGTGTCAGGCAGCAATCATGGTCTCCAGCCTCCGGTGATAATCATGTGTTAGGAGCTGATTGCCGAGAATAAAGACAACGAGATGTGTAATGACGAGGCGTGAATTATACCACAGGAGGGGGGACGTGGATGGAAAATAAGGGCACTGGTGTCAAGCGTAGGTGGCGCGCTCTCATGGTGGCAGCTGGAGACGAAAACACCAAAAGCCACAAACAGCCTGCTGTGACTCAAGCTACATCTGCAGCGATGATTCACCCTGCCAGAATAAGGGAACTTTGCTTTTCTAAAAGAGCACAAAGAAAATGTTGAAGCCTGAGAGACTAGTTACATCAGGCAGTTCGAAAGATTCAGTCTAACACATAACAACTGTACTGAGCTTTAAGTTTCATGTGCTTGTGGGTAAGAGTTTGCTCAGCTTCACCACAAAGGTTTGCACTACCTTCAGCAGACATCCTGTGTTGAAAAGATGTGCACACAAAGACAGCTACGAGAAGTTGTTGCACAAACATCAAGTGTTTCGTGTGCGGGACAAAGACTTCTTTACAGTCACAGTCTGTAATGTTTTCATTTATAAAAGCTCAGTTCAAGCACATTAACTTTAAAACCTTCCAAAACAAACAAATAACCAAAACCACCACTCACCTTCTTCTTCTGCACCTGCTCCTTCTCCGAGGCATTGGAAGGCCTTCGCCTCAACATCTTCTTCAGTGGTCCTGAGATCTCTCTGGACAAAAAGCTGTAAGAGTGCTCTACAGGTTAAAATCAGAGAGGCTTTCTTTCACTGTGCCGTCACTGCCAACGTTTTCGGACTCAAAAAAAAAGACGCAGAGGAAGGTAGAGCAGCTCTCCACTGCAGCCAAACCAAGTGCAGAGAGGAAGTCACGTGGCCACACAGAAACTGAAGAGACAAACCCTGTTTTGGAGGCTCGATTTACAACCAACTGCTGAGTTTGTTACTCTCTCAGCCTTGTGTGCTACAAACTCTGACTGTAAACTGAAGTGAACATGAAACAGCTCAGTAAAGTCATGCCATCACAACAGAGTTCTGAATGTTGTCATAGGCTGATGAAGGTTGAAAAGAAGTATTTTTTCTGTGAATCTTGCTTAATATGGGTATTGTTTTTAGAATGTGATCCAATAGCCCTCCTCTTGTTACTCATATTTAACAGGTTTAGTCACAAAAATGTTCTCTCGAAAGGTCACCAATGGGGAGCATTTAAAAAAAAAAAAAAAAATCTTATCAAAGTGAAAAGCAGAAATTCACTCTGCTGCCACTGTTTTTAAAAAAAACCCAAACACGTCAGTTTTCATCTTCAGCAGAATGTTGAAGAAGCGATTTTGCTGGTGGGAGAAAACTTTGTCATGCGACCTGCTTGCTTGCTGTGCAGCTTGGACCACAAATGAGCATATGTATGTCATTGCACCTAAAGTGTAGAAGTGAAAGAAGTCTTAAGATGATATATTTAGAAACTCAATTACAGTTTTGTTGCTTTAGCTTGTGGCAGCTCCAGCAGTAAGTCCAGCTCATCAGAGGATATTTATGCAAATAGACAAGTTAGTTGCCAGGTTAGACAACTGCTCACAACAAAACTCGACAAGACAAAAATAACTTGAGTGACTCACAGAAATGTGCATGTTTTTAAATGTACACTCAAACTGCTGGACGAGGCAAACACTGGCAGTAAGGGAAGTGCGATGTTAAGTCAAGTTTAGTTTGTTATTTTGATGTGGCAGCAAACCACATGATGGAAGGATGCTCTATTTTAGCTTCCTGTCACTAGACTCAAGGTTGGCAACAAACAGATCTGTCTGCAGATGTTAAATGGACGAAAAACAGTAAGAAAGAGTTGAGCGAGATTTTAAATACCACTGGAGGTTTCCTGAAATCAAAGTATTCAGATCCTTTACTCAAGTGGAGTAACACTAGACTATAAAAATATTTAAAGGTAGAGGAACACATTCAAATTTTACTAGAGTTTATGTATACAAATATTATCTGACAAATACGTAAAGCATCTAAAGCAAAAGTACAGTTCATGCAGGATGGCTTCTTTTAGGAATAACTGCAATGTTAGATAATACACAATTATCTTGTATTTTTATCACTGATGTATTGTAAGTAGCATTTTGGTGCTGTAAGTCTGTAATGTTTATTTAATTAATACAACGTAATTTACTGTGGGTTAGCTGCAGCTCAGTAGGTAGAGCGGGTTGTCTACTAGTCAGAAGGTTGATGGTTGGATCGCCTAGTCAACATATCAAAGTGTCCTTGGGCAAGATGCTGAACCCCAGATTGCTTCTGATAGTTGTGCCGTTGGTGTGTGAATGTGTGTATATGAGTTCCTGACCAGCAGGTTGGCACTTTGAAGACAAGTCACTTGCCCATAGTGTGTGAGTGTTAATGGGTGAATGCTAACTTAGGTTGTAAAAGCACTTTGAGTAACTGAAAGACTAGAAAAGCGCTATGTAAATACAGTCCATTTACCGTAACTTTGGCAGTTTAAGCTGTAACAGTCTGTCATATTGTAAGAACTGATCATTTGTAGTAAAATCCTTATCTTCAATGTAACAAGTAAGTATGTCTGCAAAGTAAATGTAGTAAAGTAAAAAGTGCAATATTTCTTTCCAAAATGCAGCGAATTAAAAATGCAAACACAACTTAACAGTGCACTTTTGTAAGGACCAGTGTGTCGGCTTCAGCGACATCTAGTGGCGAGGATGCAGACTACGACTGAGTGAAAATCCGTTGCCTCACTTTCCCTTCCCGAGCAAGAAATAGGAGAACCTGCATTGGCTGTTAAAAACCCAAAAGACCCACTCTAGAGCCTGTGTTTGGTTTGTCTGTTCTAGGCTACCAGAGAAACAAGGCATTTAAACAAGGCGGACTCCATGAACTGATTAAAAGAAATTTAGCTGCCAACTGTTATCACAATCAACTGTTTTTTAAAGTAATTTTTGCAAGGACAAATGTCAAACCTTTACTGGTTTTTGCTTCATGTAAGTAAAGGTTTGCTGCTTTACTGTGTCATTTTTAATAGTTAAAGATGAATCTTTGGGTTTCGGGCACGTCGTTGGACAGAAGAAGTAAATTAAAGAAGTCACTTTGGGATGTGGGAAACTGTGATGAGCATTTTTCGCAATGAATACCTAAAAACATAATTATTAATTTTATTTCATTTTTCTGCCAATAAATCCCCCTGAAGTCTCCACACTGTACCTTTAATAAAATGTACTCGGTAGCTTTCCATCAATGCGACAACAGAACACTGATCACTAGCAATGAGAACATGTACAGATGTGGAAATGGCACAGTAACTAGCCTACATACAACAGCAGACTGAGCAGAGGGGACTTTTATCCACACTGAACAATGATCTCATCCTTGTTGTTCCTCTTTTTCTGGGCCTCTTTACCGCAAATGCAGACCAGATATGGATGAATATGCGTTTTCTGAAAGCTGTTGACTTTCTGTCTGACATGTTTCTTCATTAGCTTTAAGTGATGCAAGTTTTTGACACGAACATGCAGTTGCAGGGTGTGGTAGCAGCACATTCACACCTTCCAGACATGCTAGCGAAATAGTTTCCAGGCAACCAGCTGCCTATGACCATGAGCTCTTCATGTTTAGAGGATATAACTGAAAGATAAATAAATATGATGTGTTGTTTCTGGTTGCTGTAAACACCATCAGTAAAAGCTGACAGGAAATACATTAGCAAATGAGAAGATAGAAACTACTTTTACACTTGTACAGTAAACATGACCACTAGGATCTGGCTAACTTAGTTTAGCACATAGACTTGAAACAAGAGGTGTTAAAACATCTATCTTTTGGAATTCCCGAATGGAAAAGCTCATAACAGAAAACTGTAAGGCCAACATGCAAGTATGAGAGTAATGTTGGTAGATAATCTAAGGAATCAAACAATGTCTACGATGTCCAAAAAAAGACATTTTTTTTTTTAATTTTTACATTTAAATCTTAATAAGCATTACTTTGCCACTTTGAAAGCCAAGTTGGATCACAGGTGATCAAGTGGATGTGAACAAACTTTAACACTGTTCTTTGTGATCCATCATATTGTGCCACCAGATGAAAACATTTTAGCCATGCTGGCTTCTTTTTCAGCATTGTTTACTGTTACCGAATCACTTTACTGGCATCCTGAAAACAGAAGCCTGTTCAGAGCCTCTGCTGGTTACCTGGTAACCGTTCTTGCTAATAGTTAGCAAGCTTAAGCTTCAGTTAGTGAGAGAATTTCAACATTAGCCTCAACCCTCTTTGTGTGGCTTAATGGTTGAAAGTCGTCGAGCCTCTGTCTGGGATCTTTGCGCCACATATTTTGCACATTTCTGTCCGTCTTATTCACCACATCATGGTAGGGAAAGTGTCACTTAACTTTCCCTCCTGCCCACGCAAGCTCATGGACTGCTTTGTTAACAGATTGATTTAGTACAACGGGCTTGAAGATATTTGAGGATTTCAAAAATTGAAAAACTTAGATTTGCAAATGTTTCAAGAGCAAGGAAATGCATTCAGTGTGGTTGTTGGGTGGTTGGTTGTATCAGTGAGAAGCAAGGTTGGTAGAATTATTCTACCCACCAACCTACTGACCGACCCATCCATCCAAATTTTTCGAAGTTCAAGGATTTATTTTAAATTTAGGTCTAGGAGATTAGTCACTTGTTTTAAAGTCAGAGAAGACTTACAAGTCTTTGATGAGTTTGTCACACAAAAATCTTAAATCATGACTCAGGTACACATCTTTGTTGTAAACGGTGTTACTTTAATAAAATAGAAATTAATGTACGTATATCAGCTGGTCATACAAATGTCCAGATTCAAAACCAGAAAAAGCTAAAACATCAACAATTGCACAAAAGATCTTTTTTTATATACTTTAAACGCCACAAAGAACAGCCATTAAATCATTAAACAAATATATCCTTCAATTAAAAAATGCTAAATTGCAGTGCATCCCTTAGTGTGGTATAGCTGCTCAATAGAGACTGCATAGGGGTAACATTAGTTGTCAGGTGTGCAGTTAGTGGGGAGAGTGCAAAAGAGATGACGATGTTCAGATGATGTTGTGGAGGAGAGTGATTGCCAGAGTGATGAGGGTCAGCGAGTAGGAAAAGGCAGACGCAGAAGATCCAGGCAGTGTGAAGGGCTCTGTGTGACTGAGCATCCATTCCTTCACGTGTTGTAATTTCTGCTTGTCCAGCTCAGGACCCATCAGTGTCCGGATGGTTGCATAGTAATTATTCAGCCAATTCAACTAAAGGGAGAAAGGCACAATTGTTATATAAGTTTTGAAATGATCCTAAAGATGCACACTGCTGGCATGTAACGAACAAGTAGGCCTATCTTTTATTAATATTTCAGATAAGATGAATCCAAACTCCAAATTAGGAGTAAGCAGTGAATAATGCACGGACACACTTCAAATATGGTGTCCCACAGGGATCAATTCTTGGACCAGTTTTTGTTCTGTGTGTACGTTCTGCCACTTGTTCATATCTTCAGAAAATACAAATAAATCATCACTGCCGTGACACTAGTAGTGGAGGAAGAAATTGTATCTACTTATGTAAAAGTACCACCACAAAAATTAAAATACTCCATTACAGGTAAAAGTCTTGCATCCAAGATCACACTAAAGCAGAACTCCAGTGCACAATTATTTTCAGCTTAATGTACCTCATGTACAATCAAAAGTAATAATGCATACTGGAAAAATGGTCTCTGACTATAAGTATGTAAGAGATTACTCAATAGTTATGTACTGTTCTATTTATGTGACGGGAGCATTGTTTTTTGTTGC
>JAPZDX010000025.1:16846139-16858301 GCA_029783625.1 Naso annulatus
AAAAAAAAAATTCTTTTATTGCGCTGTCTTTGCAGCTGTATTTTATTGGGTTGTCTTTTTGCCATTGTGTTTTATTGTATTTTAATGCATATTTTTTTCTACTGGGATTTATTATGTTTATTGTATTGATTAATTGGAAAGCACTTTGGTCAACCTTGTTGTTTTAAATGTGCTATACAAATAAAGTTGGAATGGATTGGATTGGAACAACTAAAAGTATGTTAACGATATGGACTTTATGTATCTTAATTTACTTTACTGTACACCATTAACACAAAAGACATCATGAGTTAGGACAGTGCATTCATAATAAAAAAGGGAGATCAGGGTGTGATTGTTCAGCTCCAGCAGGTGAATGACTGGTTGATCATATTGTTCTCCTCACAGTAATTCTTCACAACAGCATGGGTATTGAAAATATTGAAATCTTTGCAGTCCTGGCTCCCTGTGTGTGTGTGTGTGTGTTTGTGTTGCAGCATTTAATCAGTAACCCACTAGCTTATTATGTTCCTTAATCACAAATCTGCTTTGTTTTCACAGTCTACAAAACAAGGATATCTGCTCAAATATACTAGTGGTCAACTCAAGACAAGTGACACGAGTGTTACTTTGCTAAGCTAACCAATCATAACGCTAGCAGCTAATGCTACCTCTAATTGGACTGATCTTCTCCCAATTCCTGAAGCCATGTGCTGTTTTATTTACACGTTCCTATTTATTATTTCCCCGCAGTGACTGTCTCCAGCACAACTCCAAACGATGCACTGGGGAGACTTCCAGCAAAAACTCAATAAGCTCTTCACACTTGCATGCAGTCATCATTGGAATTTTTCCATCGTAGCTGGATTCACATGATCACAAGATCCCACGAGATAACGCAATGCAAGAATCTATCACACCAGACTCAAGTTATGGGCTTGCGGACAAACCACAGTGGTTCTGCCCAAAGAGCCTCCTGTGAGAAACCACATGCAGCTCCAGGAGGGCGTGGGTTCATAATTAGCTATGTTGGTGTGAAGAAAGCATGTTGATCCAAAAAAACAAAAACAAAAACAAAAAACCAACAATGATGAAGGCTTTTAATGATGCAGATGCTGCTATAGCAGAAGCTATGTTAGCACCAGAGAGTATTTTTTCATTGGAAGAACAAATAGTCACACTGAAGTTGTTTTTGTTCTAAGTTCCTTTTTTGGTTTTGTTTTGTTTTTTTAAAATCCGGTTGGTTGAAGTGAGCCTGTGACAACTTTTTTAAAGTTTCCATTAACTTTTGAAATTTTGTTCAACAAACACCATGCTGAGTTATAAAAAAAAAAAAAAAATCAGACAGCAAACCAAATTTTTGAGGCAAATTTGGAAGAGAAATGCCTGAAAGCCGCTCTTGATTGATTATTATCCACACAACACAGAATCTTTGGTTTAACATCAGAATGTCCTTGACAGAAGATAAAAAAGACTACATTAAATATGACAGGACAAATGAGCTAAACATTCCTGTTGGTTTGATGGTTGACATTAAGTTAAGCCTGAAATCTATTCAAGACACTGACTGCATATTTGTCTGACATCCTGTTCCTTGACAGAGATATTGACTGAGCTGCACTGGAGTAATAAAGGGCATTAAATGGTGATGGCCCCTACCACTTTAAAGATTATGTGCTTACCTCAGAACCCACTGGGCCCAAAGTGAGAGCATAAACAAAGTGTTAATTGCAAAAAATGGATTCACTGCCAAGTCAGCGGTATGGTACTGCAGCTACTCCACAAAGGTCTAACCCCCTCTGGCTGACACAGAAAACAGTGTGCAGATTTCGTGTGAAGGAAAAAAGATGAAAGGGAATTGAGTCCAAACTCCCTTTCAAACATTTATATTGTTCTGTCTCCTGAGATCTGTCAAAACTCTGGAAATTGAGCTCAGGCCTGCACTCTCAAAGAAAACAGATCCCGTTGGTGCAGGTACAGCTCTCAGGAGTGGGAGTGTAAATTTCATCCTTAAGATGCTGCTTCTGGAGCTCAGCATATATAGCACGACAGCCAGACCACACCATGAATCACTGTGATCATTTCCTGATTAAGAACCTCAAAAATTCAGACCCTTCTCACACCTGGTAAAGCACACTGAGAGTCCTGACACGCAGACGCTTGGGTGACATTGTGATGAATGGGTAAGTGATGAAACACAGAGGCTCCATGACCCCCCAACAAAGAGTCCTGCCGCCCCTCAGGAGGACAGAATGTATTACATTCACCGCCTCTGGCCTTGGAAGGATGTCGACATGATGTAGCAAAACCGCAGAGAGCGCTGCACGTTGTTTGATTAAGTCTCGTTTGCTTCACCAGTGCTGACAGCTTCATGTTCGTTATTAAGAAAGGAAGGTTAAATATGAAATTGAAACCTCCTGCGAGAAAATGCAACCGGTTTGCTGAAATTCAAAATGCTCTCACTGTCTAACAAACACAACTATCTGTCTGTAGTCATTGGAGAGAAGGAAGCACATCAATGATTGGCTGCTTAGGGGCCCTCGTTGCCTAATTAAAACAGGAAGAGTGATGACTTGGCTCATCTCACATGACTCATGTGACTCAGCTCTCTATGTCTTCCTCTAGATAGTGAACTTGTGGCTCTGGCTTCCTAACAGGACAGTTCCTGCTACTTCTACAACTCACAACGCCCACCGCACATCATCAAGACACTGTGGAGCACAACTTGTTACGAAACAGTCATGATGATGCAACACTAAGAGCAACGCTTCCTTAAAGAGTATAAACAAAACATTTGGCTGAATGGCAGAAAACTCGCCTCAGCTGAAGATTTAGTGCTTTATGATTGAGTCTTAGCCTGAGCAGGAAGTGGTGGGCGATTTTCGAGATTTTTTAGGTGTAAAAAGAACGCTGCTTGCACAAAATGTCCATAACTCACGTGCCGTTTAAGGGCTGCTCTTGGTCTACATAATGCTTAATGAGTTGGGGTGTATTTAAACAAGAGGGTCAAACCAGTCACATTAATGCAGCCCACTGCTAGTTGCATTGAACCGAGAAACCTGACATTAATCCTGAGGGTAATGTGGCCCTTCCTGTGGCTAATGAAATCTGAAGCTTTTAAATGGCTGCACCTAATGACACTCCCTGACAGTTTTTGAATTAAGCAGCCATGACTGCTGGGACCGGACTAAATAGCACACAGATGGCCCACACCAAAGTTTTGTTCACCCACCCCCCTTGTTGTTTGCCCTTGGGCTGTTGCATGCGATGCTGTACCTGCATGAGCATTAAAGCAGCAGCAGACTTTGAATTAGACAACAGGAACCTCCACTTAGCTTTGATCAACAGCAAAATACGTGAATCAAATTTTTTGGGGTATTTGTGGATAATTTAAGGTAGAATCAGTACAGTTGATATGGTGACATGGACAATCTTTTTTTTGTTGTTGTTGTTGTTGTTACATTAACTTATTTTCTGTTTATTTTATACAATAGATAAAAATATGGTTACCTAAACTGTTTCACACCAAAATACCATTTATTCTCTAGGTCTGACGATCATGTTCATACGTGCGCATGCACATGTACATGCACTCCAGGGATTGTATTTTTATGTATTTTATGTGTTCTGACTTTTGTATGATCTTTTGTTTCTGCTTATTTGTATCGTTTTTTTCACCTTTTTGTACTTTGTTTTTAATGAGTGCTGCACAGAGACAAATTCCAATCAACCATGTGTTGATATGGCAATAAAGCATCCATCTACCTATGTACATGGTGTGTCATTGTGTGTTTGTATGTGATGCAAACACTATAAGGACCTGCTCATCAAAACATTGCTTCATAAAATAAGAACTGTTTAAAAAAACCTACAACTTGCACATAAGCAGAAAATTAAAATTAGATATGATGCATATAGCAATAGCAATGTGTAGGGCTGGGTGATATGGACCAGATACACGATGTATATTTAATATTGTTTTACTGTAATGCAACGTAATGCAGCATTTACAACCTGGAAAAGGCATCACAATATATCAGTTTCAAAATTCTAACAACACGATATCTTGTCTGATATCATGATATTGATATAAAAAACATGTTTTGCTCAGCCCTCACATTTTTTGGCAATTTGAAATGTCCTGTTGCCTGTTTTGTCGATGTCTCGTCTTAATGTTGGTCTATAAGGCAATGCTTTTTGAGGCCCCTGACAATTATTTATTCATGGTAACCTGGTAGGCTGCTGCCTCCAACAACGGGCTAACATGCTGAATCCAGCTCTCTAATGTATATGATTTTGTTTCAGCCTCATTGTTTTGTTTCCTTCTTCACAATTCATGGCTTCCATGCACCAAACATTTGTGCTACTGCTTTTTAGGTGCATGTGCAGGTGTAGCGTGAGATACAAAACTGGCGCCTCTATTGCAACACTAGTAGGTAACTTTCAACATTAAATATATAAAACTACAGTGTTCCCACAAGTAAAAGCAGACATCAGAAAAGAGGGACTCTACTTTTTGCATTTTTCTTCTCAGCAAGCTTTTGTGAGTCTACTTTTTTCCCAAGAAAATTTTGGATATATTTCAGAAAATATACAGTGCCTGACCTACATGTAATTTAATACAGAATATGTTACATTTTATGCTCTTTTTTTATTTGTTCCTTATTGATGTTTTCAATGTTTTCTCGCCAGTGTACATTCTTAACTCCAGATGGAGAGCTAAGACAAGAAGATGTAAATTTCATCCAGAAAATCACAAAATATTATACTGTATTTTGATCATTTAAGGATCTATTTCTGTTGTGTCAACAAATTAATGTTTGGCATTATCTACAGTCATGATGTGTGGCCATCGGCCTTTTTCTGCAGACATTAAATCCAGCCATACTTCTTTTGAGGACAGTTGAGCTTGTCACAGCTGGATGCAAACATGAAATTTGAAACCACATAATTGCTGATTTGATTGCTCCAAGTATGTGAAGCTTGCCATCTTCCCAAACCAAATAAATCAATTAATTTACAAACTGCCAACCGTAGAAAGAACGGTCTCTTTTGGACTTCTTCTGAGTCACTGCCAAGGTAAATAAACATCTGCAGAAAACAGCTCAGACCCAATTCTTTCATGTGCAACAAACAAACCATTCCAGCAACCCACAGAGGCACGCAGCAACGGCTGCCAAGGGAGACAGAGTGTGAAAACGACTTTATATGGTTTGAAAATGCACCACAAAGCCAGAAAATAGAGCTTATTTCACACAAGTGAATGATATTGGATAGGGACATTTTTACAGAAATTTCAAGAAGATGCCTTTTATTCTTTTATTCTGACAGCTGTTTCTCTTTAACATTAAACTTTGCAAAATAAAAATAACTCCAGGTCACTGGGGAAAAAGCATGCATCCCAAAAATGTTGACTTTTCATCACCTAAATTTGGAGAAACAAGGCTTTAATACAACAGTGGCATCACTTTCGCTGCACTGTATGCTTTAAATTGACACCAAACATTGAGCATACCAGCCTTATCTGAGCTGAAGAGCCTCCCACAGCATGGAGCAGGCTCAGGGTCCAGATAATGAGTGAGCACCGAGAGGCCTGACCACTCATTTGATCACAAACACATCAGGACAAGCAGGCGAAAATGCTTTAGCCGTCTGCTCTTGCTAAAACCAGTTGGAGTGGTGGATCAGAAAAGGGAATGTGCCGCCATGTCAGACACCTTGGCCCACCGAGCATCATCCTCTGTTTTTCCCAGGGTCAAACTCGCCGTCTCCTCTGGAGAGCTCTGATTGTTCAGGCAGAGCTGTCAGAAAGCTTTGGCGCTGGTGCTGAAATCCAGACGTGTAGATATTGAACACTCAACATGGCTCCAAAAGAAATAAACTACAGAATGATGGCAAACATACTGTATACACTGGTCACGTTGCACTTATCCCAAACATTTCATTATTTTTGGCTGGTTTGTTTGTCTTTTAGAGAGAGAATGGGTGACGGACAAAAATGCATAGAATAATGTACTGCAAATCTAAGTGTTTACTTAACGTATGACACATTTCAAAAGCAAGATGTGGTGCTGCATGTGTGCCAGTTTCTCCTGGAGTCTGTACAATATTTAAATGGAAAAGGACAAACTGTTTCTATTATATAAAGATAACATTTAACCTGAATCCTAAACAATTTACAGAGAACGATGTAAGTGTGTTGTGTATTGCTAAGTTAAAAAAAATATTATGATATCATGTTTATTGGTCAGGCCTACTCTATTTAACCTTATCACCAAACAGGATTACCGCTGTTAAACAATTCTGTAAACCCACGAATTTTTTCACTTCCTCTTCCAGTGTTTTTAAATCCTTGCTTTCTAAGGATACACTCACACCTGGGCCAGTTGCCTCGTCATGCTGAGGCAAGATTGTTTCTCCTCCCTTCTCCTTTGCTGGCCTGCACTTACATTTCTCCAGCCTGACCGGGCCTGAACACGTTTGCATCTTGACTGAGCATTACGGAGCGCATCCTGTATTGAACTCTCAGTTTTTTCATCTTGTCCCGACATTGTTAATCAGTCATCTAGTATGCACAATCTGGGAGATAGTCGCAGAATTTTCAGCAGCTCTTTATCCAGACGCCAGTGTTCAAGCAAACACTCCACAGTCAGATCAACGTCACCATGTCCAAATCCTGTGCAACTGTGCCTTATAAAAGACCACCTTTTCCAGCAGTGCCAGGGCCAAAAAACATACCATGCCTGGGCGATCACACTAGTCAAAATACTGGACACTGTTGGTCAATTGTGCTTGGGCACAGAATAGATCACTCAGTGTGAGCGTGCCCCAAAACATCTGCACATCAACAGCAAGGCTAAGGTTTGCAGAACATTAGGGTTAAGCAACTAAAGCAGGGTAAGTTCTGAATTTTTCAAATATGTATTGAAATAATAGTTAAGGAATTCATGTGACACTGAAATTGATTTTTATTCTTGTTCATACTTAAATGAAGGAGAAAGAAAGGAGAACTTTATACCAAAATTGATCTGAAGCTAAAACTGAGCTTCAGTGAACCGTTTTAGACAAATCACAGTTAAGTACAATGAATGACTCTCAATTTGACTAACTCAGACTATAAGATCTGACACTGACTTTGAATTTCGTTCCCCATCTTACTGGAAATACATTAAAACACTTTCATGTCCAGTATGATCAGGAGGAGAAAAAACATTATTGCAAGTCTGTAATGACATGCAAACCTCTCTCAGACATGCTACTTAACCATCCGCACCATAACTTTCCACTTTGCCACAAACAGAGTACGGTGCTTCCTGCATTTGCACTGAATGTTGGTATTAGACATAAATCAAATAAAAATACACAGACCCAGAATGATCACGGCTAGGGTAGTTAGGTAGGTGTCTTTGGGTTCATCCGTCAAGTTCATAGTGTGCCTTAAAGGTTTGATAGGAATGTTAAATGTCTCCAACAGCTGAAATTTGAGGCAGGAGACACAGACGCCAACACACAGCACAGCCAGAACATGTCTCGCCTAAGTATGAGCACCATCCTGGCCTTTAGTGTCACACTCATAACTTTAACATCAAACAGACAAATGACCAACTTAGAAGTTATGTGCTTCTAATTTAAGAGCAATCACCAAATATTAAAAGACAGTTGCGATGAGCCTGTAGAAGACAAATTTCCTCTTGCCTTTCTGAAGCTCTTTGTCTAATCAAACGTTTTCTTGTAAAATGTTGATTGTAAACTGTTTAAGGTGGAGACCTTGATTACTGTTCTACAAAATAACTGGGTACAGAACATTTAAAGCTGGTGGAATCTGCAAGACAAGCAGAAATGTGCTGCACAACAACCGCAAAACATCTCCTCGTAATTATTTTCGAAGTTCCCCAGAAGTAACTTAATCGTAGACTGTGAGTTTTAAAAAAAAAAAAAAGTGATGTAAATCTGCAGGCATTTAAACACATTTTGGACGTCTGCCTTTCTTTTTCAAACAAAGCATCAACAAAGGCTTTGGTAATATGTTAGAGTGAAAATGTGTTCACTGTATGTGGCCACGTGTTGACATCACTGAGCTAAAAGGCTTGGCTCTGGTGTGAAAGACTCCAGCTTCCAAGTGTTGATATGCAAGAGTGGCTGTGTGTGTACATGTGTTTTGTGCGTCGGTGGGAAGAGTTTATACTGAGGCATTTGCCATTCGTTAGGCGGTGTCAGATCTAATGCCAGAAAAAATGTCTGGTCGTTTGTGAAACCAAATAGCAGGAACTCTTCAATTGACCCCAAACATCAGCTAAAGAGTTAAGACAGAAAGAGTTAAGAAAACCTTATCCTTCTTCTCTAATGGAACACACGTTTGCTTTAGATTTATGGCTGTGTGAATCATAGATAAAAATGATGTGAAATACAATTCCTAACACCAAATGTCCAGTTGCTACGTAACTGAGAGAGGCCAGGCGTTCCCTGTGAGGAGACGCGGTTCCTTTAGAGACGTCCATTCATCAAGTGCTGCCAACATGCCAAAAGTACAAAGTACAAAGGACAGCATATCCTTCGCTGACTCCATTTCCCTTTTTGTTCGTCTTTTTTGTCTCTTTTCTTCTTTTAAACTCTTTTCACAGTCGTATTTAACTTCTTTAAAATTGTCACGGCACAAAGAAACGACCATATTTCTTTTTTCTTTTTTTTTTTTTTGAATGGCAAGTAGACTTTGTTAGTGGAGAAGCATCACTAAGGCTTTAACTTTTCCAATGTATTTTTCGATGCCACCCATAAATACTGTGTCCTACTATTTGTCAAGAAAGCAAACCAAATAGAAGAGAAAAGAACTGAGGGAATATGAGCTTTTATTCAACTGTCAGGTGCTCTGTGTCTGCATTTCATTGAGGTACATATAAAAGCCTGTTTAATGGGTCTCAAAGCTCATGTCGAGAAGTGCCCTTCATCTACCCCAGCCGGGGCAGGTGGGGACTGGGGTGGCTCACATAAAACAGAAACAAATTATGCTAGGGATACTTGAAGTTCCAAGTACACCATAAAACATAATGTGCCATTAATGAAGTTGCCTTTTCTTGCCCTTTTCCTCTTTTTCTTCATAACAATAGCAGCTGGGAAAATAGTTACCAGATCTGCTTAAACTTTATAGTCTGTGTGACCATGAATAATTTACTTTGATTGCACATATCGGAAAAAGAGCAAAGGGAATTCATAATGGGGGAAGGTGACAAGACATCAAAGAGAAATTTTACAGATAGATAAGACACAAAAGAACAGTGACTTCAAAACATTGCCAGGGTTCCTGCACTTCATTCTTTGAGTAACCGTCACTTTTCTTTACTTGTTCACGTTCGACTGATACAGTCGAAGTCTTCCAACCTTTACAAGCGGTGCACCATTACACTGTCTACACCTATGAAAAAAATCAATTACAGAAGGAACAAGAGGCATTGAGCTGGCTGATATCCCACTGAAATCATTAGAATAAAAAACATATTATACTAATGAGACCAATAATGAAGCTGTTTAATGCATTATTCACAAAGTCCCATGCCAACGTGCCATAGCAGTCTTCCCTGAACATAAGGGTGGTATTATGATTAAATCGGTTTCGTATCGCATGACAGGATAAAGACTCAGTCACACAAGTAAGAGGAACAGAGAATATTTTCACACATCTTGGCCAAAAATGCGATTTTATCAGAACGTACAAGTTACTGTAGCTGGGCAGCTAACTGCGAACAAGTTAGCCAGGTGGGCTAAGGCTTTTCAGTCACAAAAGTTCACTTCAGTTTCTGTTCAGTTTTCTCCATTTTGGCTTGTTTTCTTTGACATTTTGTTCTTAGGATTCTAAACCTTTTCATTTAATAAAGGGTTAAGAAATATGAGAAACAGAACAATATTGTTAGATAATTTCGGTCTGATTTTCCTTGGAAGAGCACTCCATCCTTTGCCAAAAGTTTGAACACAAGATGGTGAAATACAGCCAATAATCTCACTTCATTTTGGAGATGAGCAGTGACACTATTATTTGAAGATTTGATTGGAAGGAACTGAATTTAGGGAAGAATATTAGCTTTAAATGCAAGTGCGATAAATCTTAGGCCTGGTGATATTCTATATATACTTACTGTGAACAAATCTTAAGAAAAGAGAGACTTTTTTCAGTGCCTGACAGACTTTCATTGTTGTCCAAAAAAGCTAGTCTGTCTCTTTCACTTTCTGACCGTACATCATCCAGCTGCTGTAAACGCTCACATGTATTGTACTCTCAAATGTATTCTCATTTGAGTGATGTTGTACTAAAAATACATTTTAATAATTTACTGAGTCTTCTGGCAAAAAGGAAATCGCATATTTCTGACCCCCTTTAAAAGATTTGCATCTTTAAGAACAAGAGATAAGATGGGAAAGTTGGAAAGCTTGTGAGCAAATACATCTTTCGTTCAGGTCGGTTCACAAGATTTGTTGGCAAGAAGATAACATGTAGATTTTTTCCAGTAAATTTGAAAAAGGAAAACTCTGCACTGTGAAGTTGTGGTTTAAGTGAGACTGTTGTGTGTTATTTTCTGGAGTTATGGTATCGTAAGGAAAGTGTTGCAAAGCCAAAAATAGTAATTAAGTGGAAAAGTTCAACAGCGAGGTGAGCAAATTCTTCTATAGGAAAAAAAAGTGTTTCTAACAACGGTGAATTCATTTTTAAAGGAACCCCTTCAGTGTCTTAAAAACATCCCGCAATTTGTATCGAGGCGGAAGAAAATAGGTGAATTAAGTGGAAGGTTCAGTGAGCAGGTTCCGGCAGACGTTGATCTTCAGCTCCTTCACTTTGCTGTTCAGACTCCGGCTTTGTGAGCTTTCAAAGACACCTCATGTCTGTTTTCAGAGTCTGTCTTCTCCCCCAGAAAACATTTCCTTATCTCTCATCTGTCAAGTCTCATTTCTCTGTCTCACTGTATGTCCGCGAGCCCATGCCACAGCACGCTGGGTCTTGAGCACTTACCAAAAAAAAAATCATCTTTAAGAAACAAATCAGCCATTTCCAAACTACATGCCACCGTTCAGACTGATTAAACCTCTGATAAGTGCAACAATATTAGAGAGGGAGAGAGCAGCTCCCCACTCTGGATACAACACCTCCTCCATTCAGCTTGTTTTGGCTCCGTTTGATCCTCTGCTACAATGAAGGCAGGGTGGATGATCATCACATCTTCTGCATACTGAGAACATAAACACCCTTGAAGAAGAGTTCACAGAAGATTAGTGTTTTCAAGTGCTTGGAAGCGTGCGAAAAGATGGCATGCCGCAACCAATACCCCTCTCTGCAGACGTATACACATCAATGAGTACGGCAAAGTTAAAGGTGAGCAGTCGAAGTGAAGAAAGTTTCTGAGTGTTGAAGAGGCATTCAACACTCGCAGTGAAGCTCTGAGGGTGATGTCAGAAGCTGGGTTACCATCACCTGCCACCTGGAGAAAACCCTCAGTAGATTTTTATTGCTGATTAGGCGGCGGAGAGTGAAGACGGATTTAAAAGACTTCCCTTATTTGTTGTAGGACAATATCTATTGAGAATCTGGGTTTGACAGACGTATGAGGGCGCGAGGCTTGTTTTCTCCATGCTCTTTGGTTTTGATCCTGCCCTTGCTGCAAACCATAGAGACAAATTATGGTAAAATACGAGACCATTTCAAAATTTGAAGACATGCAAAAAAAATTTCATGTCCCCAGGTGCAACATCGCATGATAAATATCTACCCTCTGTGCTTGCAAATCTGCAAAGGGCATCTGACAAGGATATTATGATTAATAAAAATGCCAGTGAGAAGAGCTACCTGGAAGCAAAAAGTTGCCTTTTTATCTGTGCGGTTACAGTGAATTGCCATCTCACAACGCATCCTCCCCAGATCTGTGGGCTCCTTTGTCTCCAAAGGCTGATGAGCCATATAGGGCTGATTATAAAAACAACTGCATGAGAGTCACGCAACACCACAACATACGATCCCGGGGGAGAAATCGTCTGGTCGATTTAGGAAGAGAGCAGCAGCGAAAACGATTTGGCAAGCTCATGGCGAAAAAATGTAATAATTTCTATTTGATTATTTTAAATTTAAAGTACACCGCTGAGTAGTAAGCTGTCACAGCAGAGAGAGGAGGAGGAAGATGAGAAGTTAATTTGTATTTATACGAT
>JAPZDX010000025.1:16866765-16893119 GCA_029783625.1 Naso annulatus
GTAATTCAGAACTCTTTGAATGAATAAATCTACTCACTTAGATCTTCCCTTGAGAGCAAGTGCAGCGAAGGGAAAAAAAGCAAAGAGGGAGTAAAAGTCGAGCCAAGGGACAGAGAAATAAAAGGGCGGACAGGAAGAGAGGCTATCAGGGAGCTGAGAGGTTGTATAAGCTTTCTACGGCGAAGGAAGTCACAGCTACGTCTAAAAACTCACAGCTGGTGATCTAGTCTGTCTTAACAAATTCCATATGTGAAATTATATCACTTGTTGGCTGTAAAGAAGACGTCTGTTGGGCTAAATGTGCCAACTTTGTTATAAATTAAAGTCTGACTCTATTCTGATTCCTTATACGTGTCTGTTGCGGTCCAGACCCCCCTTTGACTTTTGAGGGCATAACCTGGAGGTTTAGGCAAAGTGGTAGACGGGTGTTGAGGGAGTGGGGGTCCCATGTTAACCAGACCTCATGTGATCACCAGACCCTATCCTCAGGCCCAGGGCACTCCTTACAACATAATTAGAGCCAGATATTTTGAAAAACCACCTTGTTTTCCACCAACGTCCAATATTAAAGTGATTTATGACTCTCTTTTTGAACATTAAGTGTTACATTTATAGTGGTAGTCCAGGCAGATCATATTCCTGATCAAGATATGAGTGGACGTTTTTATTAACGGGCTGCCAGACCGCAGAATAAATTTTGCAGTCTTTAAGAATGCAGGTGCTTTAATTACTTTCATGCTCAATTTGTAGGAACCCACAATGGAAAAATATGTGTTCTGTGTATTGCTTCAGAGATGACATTTGAGGTAGGAGTTTCTACCTCAGCAGCTAAACAGTGTGTAGGAGTAGAAGTAAATTACTTTGGAGGATCCAATAAATATGGTTTGGGGTATTGTCACCATTAATGTCAAACCTCTATAGGCGCCATCATGGATCAGTGAGATTTTATATAATGTATGACTGAAAGCGCTGCACAGCTGGCTGTTGTTTTAAGTCATACAAGGGATTTAACTGCCGTGAAGATGGCAGAGTGGATTGGGGCGATGGATGATGTAGTGGGACTTAGTAGATTTGGGTTCATTTAGTGATGCCCCCACTGGGATCTGCCTAAGCTCCAAGCCTCAGGCGAAAGGATGTGCATGTCACTTCTTTCTCAAGGAACTAAAGGATGTTTTGGTGCACTGTGTGGTTTCAAACTGTCATGAATCTTATGATCCTGCATTAAATGGTAGCTTAAAAAATGGTAACTGTAAGATACCAACTATCTTCCACAGAAGTGGGGCCCTTCTGTGACAACACAGAAATCATTCATTTATGAAATCATGCATTATTCATCACAATAGCTCTGTCTTTGATCACAAATGTTATTTTCCCTGGGAGACCATTTCAGACATACAGGTCTCTGCTTAAACACTGGTCAATCAAATAATACGCCACTGACTAATAGAGCTCCTACAGATTGTTTTCTGGATCAGGACAGGGCCCCTCGCTGTGTCCCTACGTCCCACTCACTGTTCAGGCAAGGCCGCCCTGCTCTCAGGGCCCCTTAACATGAACAGATGTTTGTGAAAATAGAAGAGCTAACAATAAATGGATTTCATAAACGTGAATCCACTTTAGGCACAGTTCGTCAGTGCGTCCAGCTGATGAAAACCTCATAAACACAGAGGGCCCATAAACACTAAACTTTAGCTCACCTGCAGCTCAGAGCGGCTGAACCTTTCAGTAAAAATACTCAGGAATTTTATGTTTTTCCACTAGATCCTGTGACAGAATTTATTACTACATTTCCCTGCATAACCTTCAGTGAAAGGTGCTTCTTTCCTGCACACCATATGCTCAGTGTATTTAGAAAACTATGTGTGTCTGTTTAAGAGAAGATTTAATTGTCTGTACGTATACATGCTTTAAGTTAAAACAAAACAAGTGCACCATCCAAACTGCAGGAATGAATGATTAATGAAAACAAAGCACATCTTTATACAGTAATAAATGCTGAATTTAAGATATGGTAATTATAGACATTTCACGTCCTTGCTACAGTATTATTGTTTATTTTTCTCGTACAAATTCCTTCAGATGGGCCATAACTCAAATACTTTTAGAGGCATCATGTTTATGATGTCATTTTGTGTTATAGTTCTGGACCATATCACCACAAACCAAGAACAGTAGCAACTGATGTTTTGTTTAAAATATTTAAATACCTTTGTCTAATGCAATGCAATGCAATGAAACACATCTTATTGCATTAAACATAAGTTTTGTTTTTCCACATGTGATTTAGCATATTTTTGCTAAATTATTTAAACAGTTACCGCAGGTGATTCTCTCTCGTGCTGAGTTAATCTATCCAACATCAGAGCCATTGTTTTGTGTTCCTCCATGTGGTTGAGATGTAACACAGTCTGTTGCAATGTTGCTGCTATTTCCCTTTAATAGCACTGTATGTGCTATGGGAAGAAGCGATGGCCCCCTCAGGCTTTAAAAGCTGCAGTGATCCTCGTGCAGTGACGATTCTCTGCCTCTTTCCGTCTCTCTCTTTCTCCTACATCTCAAAGGGGAGAAGGCACGCAGGTTCACAGCATGGGGGGGAGTGATGACACATGAGAGGGAGGGGCTGTGTTTCACATCTGATTAGCGTGCCCATGGAAACGGGTGGTTGGAGGATCCCTTTGCCCTTGACGTGCAATCTCTGGAGAATAGGGCAACGGTTGGTAGTCTTACCTACCTACTGTAACTGCCATGCGCAAAAGCCTTGGCCTGCTGCTGTTAAAGGAAACAGCAACACCAGCATCTCTCCTGGCCCTGCTCTCAGTCACTTTGACAATCCTTAAGGAAAGTTGTGAAAAGGAATCTTCCCTCGGAGTTATTTTTTGCCTGCTTTGCTGACTGCTTATGTGCAGCGGGCTCCAACCTGCAGTAACCTTGTAGCCACAAATTCACCCCTTCAACTGGAGTGGGATTGTGAATAAACTAGCAGGCAGTCAAGAGGTGAGGGGAGTCAGCGGCTTCATTAGCTAGCTCAATGCTGCTGCCGGCCCTTTGAACTAACAGCGCTCTGATCATAGCAGAGTACGCAGTCTCACACCTCATCATTTCATACACTCTCTAATTCAGGAGCATATATTGCGCCACACTTCACAGACGGCTGAGTGACTCAAGGGGACATCTGCAGAAAGTCAGAAACGAGCGGGCTGCATAGTTTGTTTTTAATTTGTTCTGAACAGTGAGAGTGGTGGTTGCTTTCAGAGCAGGTGGGCAAGGGGTTAAGTTTAAAAGCTGCAGTAATGGGAACAACTTTTCATGCACTTTGGTTTCCTCGCTGGAGTTTGTATAGACAAAGCCAGCCTTCAACCCAGCCACAAGCCTAGCATTATCACAGTACAACAATGCTGCATATCAAACAGTCCCCAACAGAAATAAAAGAAAGTGCTCCCGACCAAAACAAACGCCCCCTGAGAGGAACACTCAGAGGCCAAGTGCAGTAGCCCACAGAGGACGTTAAAAACATCACAGACACAGCGAGAGGGCTGATCAAGGACTGAGAATGTGTGCAGTGAAATTTGTAAATTGAGAACCTGGTCGATTTCAGCTGACAATGTCATTCTTTTTGCTCCAAACTGAGCGCCTTTCACAGTGGCTGCCATGGTAACGTGGTCTGAAAGTCAGCAAGCAATTGGTACCAGTTTCTGCCAAGGCCCAGACTTACTGGTAGGCATGCTATAAGCAAAATTTCCGGCACTAGATGTTGGATTGTGAAAGCTGAACCACAAAAGACTGCCTCCATATGTGAAGGATGAAGGTAGGGGGAGACTATCATGCAGCTAGCAAATTTATAGTATGATACGGATGCAGTGCTGGGGCTTTTTCTAGGTTAAAAGCATGTTTGTGGCACAATTAACACATCTCATCCTTGGCTAAATCATCCTGATCCCCTAATGTGCTTATGCTGTTGGAAGCATCTCTGGCCATGACATGTCTCTGTCTGGCTGTGTGGGTTAGTATGTCTGTGGTAATGGCATGCTATAGAGGGATTTCAGCTAAAGCTACTTTTAGTGAATGAAGAGAGGAGGCACACGATGGAGACAGCAGGCCTGCTCCTCCAACGTCATGGCAATAACCATGGCTACACACACCAGGGTATTTATTCTTCCTCTCTCCCACTAACACAAATATTATTCTGTTACCCATAAGGATTACACACACACACACACACACACACACATATATTACACTCAAACTCACACAAATAATGCAGTTATCTTTATATTACTGTGTTTGTCTAGCCAATACTGAGAGGGTAGTCTTTGTTTATTTCGGCACTAGAAAGTGAGTCTGCCATTACCATGGAACATGCTGTTAAAGAATGCTGTAACAGTAGTTGTGTTCACGTTATGTGAATATGGCATGCAAATGAAAAAGAGGGCATGCTTCAACTGGGTCTCAGATTCAGTCAAGTCATAGTGCTAACAGGAAGGGATTTTAGTTCAGATAGAAACAACACTAAATGTCCATAGGCATGCTAATAGCTTCATGAGGCTGTACTTTGGCATAGCAGTATTTAAGCTAAATGCTAGAAGCTATAAGGTTAATAACATCCATCATTTGTATAGTGAGTTAACAACACGAGGTACACCTGAGGATGATGGGACTTTAGCAAGTATTTGTAGCAGAGTATTGCACAAATCTAACATATAACCTGATAATGGTGGTAGATTTAATGTAATTGTAAACTGTTCTAAACTAAATGTAACCTATTACAATTCACCTTTACATGGACATAAGGTTTGTACTAAATGTCTTGTCAATCTGTTTGACAGTTATTAAAAGATTTAACGCAGAAACACAAAAGTCAACCGCTGGCGGCGCTCAGAGTATCACTGAAGTTAGTAGATTCATCCTCTGGGGACCACAAATGTCTATTAAAGTTTCATGCCACTGCATCTAATAGATTTACAGATATGTCTGGAAACAAAGTTGTGGACAGACCAGCAATACTTTTTAAAGAAGCATGTTTTGAGCAAACCTATAAACTTCCAAGTCACCTGTGAGGGATCTAACTATCAAACTGTGATCATTTTTGAGGTTTTTGATGCCAAAATAAGAAGTAAAATCTCCCTGTGGAAAATTCCACTTTCCTCCTCTTCTCTTGTTTAAGTATTGACCCATTACTATTGCCACAGCTCCAAGATTACACATTAAGATACATCTGTGCAGACTGCAGTACACAAGATTTATATTGAAAGGTGTCAAATAAGTGATGTAGCGACAATAAAGAAACAGAGATGAATGGAATGTTTTCAGATGCTCAGCCAACCGAGAAAATGGATCAATGAGATTGCACGCAATTGATTCATAATCAGTGTGACTGTGAGTGATGAGCAAAACAAGTAAACAAACAGAGCTTCAAAAGGACAGCAAATCAATTTGCAGCGACACAGAGAAAATGAAACACAGCAAGGATTCAATTTTGGTGGCCATGCTTGACTGTGCATGTTTACATTTGATGCAACAGTTTCTAAACAATGAAAACAGCCCTGTGCTAACTTGTTGCTATGGTTAGACTCACAGGTTGGTATAATTTTATCTCTTATGTCCGAGTGGCAGAAAAACCATTGTGCTGTGGCTGCATTCACAAGTGCAGACATTTGTTATGTGGTTGTTTTGGCAGGCGATACACATAAATCAGCTTTACAACTATTAATAAGCATCCCTGGCTCATTTGCCATGCTGTCTGTGTTCCTGCATTGACACACAGTGCTGATATACAGTTTCCTCTTGCCAACCATGAGGGCAGTTGATGAACTTGGCATTAAACCAGAGGACAGCCATTTCTCTTCTCTGACTGGATGGACAAGTGCGAGAAGACTTGTATGTCTCCAGGCTCCACTGATGGACTGTTGCAGAATCAACAGGGATAAGCTGTCAGTATTCCGCTATCCGCTGGGCCATAATAAGACAGAGAGCCGGCCATTTGAAAAAGACAACATAACAAATATTACCTAAGGAGGTGGTGATGAAACTAGGGCGGTGAATTAGGGAGCAGCCAAGCCACAATTCTGCACTGGTTTGGAGACAAGCCCCTTAATGACCCTGTCAAATACAGTGTATTCTCTTTTCTTCCTGACAACTTCTGTCTTTTCTACGCTACTACAGGCACCAACAACACAAGCAACAGTAGCAGCAATAACCAGGCATTCCTAAAATTCCCCCTTTATTAAACTTTAATTAGAGAATTACCATGTTGGGGAAGAAATGTTGAGATTTTGTAGAAAGAGGGCAAAACCAGGCCTCCAAGGTCATCAAAACTCAAGATAAGATGCTTGTTATTGTTAGACATATGTTACTCGGCCATTTTGCTGTTTTACCAGCTGAACATAAACATGGAAATCTCTCATGGGAAAAGATCAAATGGGATACTACAAAGACTGGGTCCAATTTCAGAGCAATAAGATAGCTGAAATATCTTTGTTTATGGAGATAAAATGTACATTATCCAATGATAAACCTGCGATGAAACAATCAAAAGGTCTTATCTACACTGATGCAACAGATGCTACCATATTCAATCTATCTGAGTTCCTCTAGAGAGGGGTTGAGATATAAAGCTAGCTGTTTCTGTGTGTCATTTCTGTCACACAGAGATGTTTTCCCTAGAGGCAGCAAGAGTTAATATATACTGCCAGTGTTATCACTAGGGCCCAGCTTATTTTTAGCAGCTTTCATTACACTTTTCTATCCTGTAGCCAGATTGGATAGGTTGAGATTTGTCAGGAGAATCAGATGTTCTCCCTTCAAACCTCAACGCTGAGCAGTGGCTGACAGCTTGCTATAGCAGGAGACATCTAAATTGTCTCATTATGGACCAGGGTTACGGCAGCCCGAGCCACCTGGAAAGGAAGATCAGATGAGATGTCTGAGCTGAGGTTCAATTACTTTGCCATAGTGCACTGCAGTGTGTGCATGTGTGTGTGCGTTTGGAGTGGGAATCCATGTGTCTGCAACTCGCCCATCGCTCCAGCATCAGCTGCATTTGGACGTTGTGTGGCACTCTAGTTATTTAAGGTATCACTGTGAGACATTTAAGGAGTCAGTATGCTTTGTCAAAGGCTGAGTGAGAGTTCAGTGTCTGAAAACCAACCCCCCCCCCACACACACACCCTCCCAACACTGGAATTGAGGGGGTTGCATCTGTTGCATTTCGAGTCCACAACTGACAATCAAATGATGATAACCTCTTTATTAAGGTGTTTTTTCAATTTTTATCTATTGACTTTTAGATTTTTTTCGTGTTAACAACTGAGTAAAATTCACAGTTGACCATTTGAACCAGCTGACAACAACTTTGGTCTTAAGATGCAAGACAAAACATTGTACAAAATTGCTTCGAGTATACTGACTGCTTAAATAGCGTAGACTAAAGCTTTTTACTTGTGTGTGTGTACGTGTGTGTTATTGATCTAATACATTTTTTACGTGACAAAAGAAAGTAGTCCCCCACCCCCTACACAAAAAAATCTACTAAAACACGGAATGTTTCAACATTTAGCCTCCTGGATTTGAAAGAAAAGAGCTGACTGCCTCCAGAATGTGTCAACGCCCCTTATTCACTCTGTATCTGGAACAATAACAAAAGGATAAAGTGCAGATTAGCGCTCTGAGGTCAAAGATGGACTTTAGATGCGGAAATATGCAATACAGACTTTTCCTGCTGCAAATGAATCAGCCCACTGTTCACCCACAAATGTAGTGTGAAATGTGCTCGCAGAAGAAGATTAGTGTGAAAATGGAACTTGGGACGTCTGGCATTGCAGGGATATACATTGAAAACATTCAACAAGCCGTCTCAGTGGTGCAGTTCATCATTATTTAAACCTGAAGGGTAGAGACTCTTTTTTCCTCTTTTTCTATGTAAAGTTGTTCTTTTAAAAATGTCGCCAATATGCCACAGCTGAAGGTCAACAATTAAGAAAGGCTGCAGAGACTTTGCCTTGCTCTTAATGGCATTTTGAATTCTGCTCTTTAAAAAAAGCTGCCCTCCACTCAACAAATTGATCTTGGCTATTAGAGGAGCCTGAGTGTTTTGAATGCAGGTTTTAGAGACATTTTTACTCTTCAATCAGACATGCTTGGGGCACAGCTGTATCTTGCTCATATTACAGCCTGTTGTGTCACCACCCTGCCACATCTAAATACACAAACTGATGAAAAGAATCTTAAGGAAACAGGGAGCCAAGCATCATTTTGGCTTTCGTAAGATGCTCGACACTCTCCACAGCATACTTGCTGCTTTTCCAAACCACTGACTTATCTTCACCCAAGCCCTTGTAAACTGAAGGAAGGTCATTCTCTTGGGAATTCTAAAAATGGTGCCAGTGTCTCAGAGGAGAGGAGACAGGAATGTCATGACCCTATGTGAGTGATGTCAATCAACTTTTTGACGGGAAATACCCAAAGGGAATTTGTGGTTTCTTTTGAGAAAAGGGGTTAGTTTAGCTCTGAAGAAGACTTGGACAAGCTGCAGGGATCAAAGACCATAATATTAATTTAAAATTTTTTTAAAGGTGCTGCATTACAGGGACCTTGACCTCGAAACAGCTAGGCTAATATTTTCTGTGGTTCTGGCCTGGGGAAGCTTTTTGCAGTATAAAAACAGCCATGATATTGTAATTTGAGTCAGATCTTGGCTTGGTCTTGAGATTTAATATATTCAACATCAAGCCTATGTTATGAACTGAAAGGGCAGCTTTGGAAGAAGTGGTTGTTTAGGATCCAGAGGGAGTGTAATTAAAGATTTTATTGAGATGTATTATGTGAAAAACAGGATCCAAGAATGAAAAATCACCATATCTCTGTTTTGACATTTCAATTCTCGTTTTGAATCTGTTTTTGGGAGTCCTCCAAACTTAAGAGAAGTTGACTGCCACATTCCTTTTAATCACTTACACTGAGCTCCATTTCAGTAACATATTGCATTTTTATAAGAGTAATAAAGGTTTATGTATATTTAATTGTTCATTAAAAATAAAAAATACACCAGTGTATACATATAATACCTTGTCACTGAGCCATTTAAGCACTTATACATACCCTTATAAAAAAAAAAAACCTTGCTCCACTCTTACTCAGATTTTATTGGACTAAATGACTGGCTGTGGTGCAAAAGATCACAAACATTAAATATCTTATTACAAATAAAGATATTACCACAAAACATATTTTTTAAAAAGTCTCCGAGAGGAAGGTCTCTTGGTTTGCAATAGGTTGAAAGGTCATAGAAACACTTGAGGTGGACCAAACCATTTGAAAAAGAGGGGCTTAAGGGGATCAGGCCACACTTATTGAGAGATGACTGAGAACATCTGGGATCACTCTCAAACACACATGCACTCTCACAACCCATTCACACACATCCTCTGGGAGACACAACACTATTAAACTCATCTCTAATCTTGGATCAAACACTGCGACAAGATGCACCTCCGCAAAGTACGGTGCTGTGCGGTGTTTGTAATCTTGAGGGAGAGTGACAGAGACATGAGACACAAGGGTTAGGTTTCTTACTGAGGCCGGGGCTGCGTCTATCTGCTGTGCTTTGAATCTACCACACTGAAGTGAGCAACTGTAATGCTGGGTGGGCTTAAAGAGGCCCACACACACACTCGCTCACCCACACTTATCTATACATGTCTCTTGTTTCCTCATCTATTACCACTGTGATCCCTCTTTGGATCTTGCTACACATTTTCTGCAGCTCATAATCAAACCGTGATACTCTGAGAGAGAAGAGGTGAGAAGAGGCTGTGAAATGCCATTTATTGAGAGGTCAGAGGTCATTTCTGGGGATCTAATTGATCTCTCCTCTATGTGTGTCCTCCAGGTCCCATGGCCTCCACGGAGCATGGCAGGGAGCTTGAAGAAGCAGCCACGGTGAGAAAAATGGTCCAGCAAAACCCTGCGAGGGGCGGTCAGACCCACAGACCAGCCGGCTGGAAGAGGAGACGCCCACGGCCACGTCTTTCCCACAAGGGGCCCATGCCGTTCTAGAGCAAGGTAATTTTCTTACACTCGGGTGAAGGATGCTCATTAGGTTTTGTTTAGCAAACCGCTCCATCAAAACCTGTAACAAAACAATGAGTGCATCACAGTGAAATGTTTCTGACCTCTGTGGATTTTCGTAACAAAGTCATGCCTCTCTTTGCTGTCCTTCACTCTCAAACATTATGTCCATTTTTTTGTCGAGTCACATCTACATGTTTCTCAAGACAATACCGGCAAATGTATTAACTTAGAACTTCTAAGAAGTGAGGAAAGAAAATTTCTGAGAGAAATTCCTGAGAAGAATATGATTTGAGTCGTAAAATATTTTGTTGGCAGAAACAGTTTGGTTTATTTTCAATGACAAATGGGAAACTCAAACTCTTACAGGAACAGTGGAAACTCTGTTAATGTCCACCACAGCCAGACTCAACTCCAACACAAGGATGTTATTGTTGGCTCTGAAAATAAGAGCATGTCTTAACAGATTATTGGACCTTAGCCTACCCGCTTGCATGCCTTTGTAGTACGACGCAGGTTGTTTTAAGCATACGTCATTTATTTCCTCATATGGAAGACAGTTATACTTAGAAACCCAATCTTTGAGTCGCTTCGAATAGCATACTTCTTTTCTCTCCATCTGATTAAGTCAATTAAAACCCATTTTACAAAGCTAATACTTAGTAGAGTTGGGTTTCTTACTGGCATCACTTTTCTCGTGAGGGAATGTCTACTTTCTGTCAAGTAAAAGGAGGCTTTGTGTGAAAACTCTTTCATCCAAAATCAGAGATAATATTTTACTTATCACCTCTGCACAGTTTATTTTTTTGGACTCTGAACCACAACAAACTCTCTCTATTTCCATAAGAAACAGATCAAGCTTCACTGAGAAACTAAAACATTCTACAACTAATTAAACATGATCAGATTTACTGTATAAATAGTTAATCAGTTTATTTGCACTTGATAATGTTAGCAATGGAAGGCAGCAGCAGTACAATTACGGGCCCTGCACTCAGAAGCAGTGGATCCATTCACATGTCTCTCCCAGACGCTGTGAGAGACAGGGAAACTCGACAAGACACAATATCCCCGCAGGAGGTGCAGACCATACAACACTGACCTGAGCAAGGGCGCCATAAATTAAAGCTATAGTGAGAGGAGGCTGCAGCCAGAGAGTGTCAATGCATGGTTAATCAGTTTTAAGGAAAAGGGATCAAAGCTATGGAAGGTTGGCAGCTCTTTTTCCCAATGCAACCTGAAAGGTTTTACAATCTATAGCGAATTATAGATAATATATTTTCAAGAGTTATAAATTACTTTTCATCTCATTCCTGTGATGAATACGGGACTCTGGAGTGTCAGGACAAAGGTGGAAACAATGAGTTAGGGCCGAGCCAGGGCAGTGTGCACTTGAAGGACAACATGGGTTCTCCAAATTTTCTCGGTCTGCCAATAAAAATGTGAGAATCCTCTCTGCGAGCTGTGGTCAGAGCTTGTGTTCAGTGCCAGAGTGCTGGCCACACAATAAGGGGAGCTTGAGGAAGTTGTGAAGCTCTGTTAAAGTGAACGGCTCAGTGAGTCACAATGCTGTCTTCGCAAACACCACTTCAACGACAACACGCTGAAGATTTCCTTCTTTTTGTTCACTTCCCGCTCCGGCTCCTCTCGGTCTTGCTAAGTTTATAGTTCATGTCATTCAAGGGTTTTTACACATGCCAATTTACCCAAAACTTACCACAGTACAAATCAGGCTGTCCTCTAGCGGTAATC
Source organism: Naso annulatus (assembly GCA_029783625.1). Lineage (NCBI taxonomy): Eukaryota > Metazoa > Chordata > Actinopteri > Acanthuriformes > Acanthuridae > Naso > Naso annulatus. The sequence goes on from JAPZDX010000025.1 coordinate 16,878,580, forward strand.
CTACCAACCATCACTGAGCAAACATTCCAAGGAATTTAAAGTCCGAACTTCTTTGCATATCACTCCCATTTTACTCTTTTTGCCTCAGCATCTCATATTCTGACTGACTGAGGGATTATGTCTTCACAAGACCCAATGCTTAGCATCAATCCATAAACCTTAAAAGGTGCGTTTCCCAGTTTGAGCTGATGATGGGAAAAACACCTCTGGAAGCAGCTGGAGTGCATTTTTTTGATCAAAGCTAAGCTTCGATGGAGTCATCCGGCTGAGGACTGGTGAGAGTCGTAGGCAGACAGACTGTATGTGCTTATGTCATTACCGGCCTGCGCTTAATTACTGCACTGTTAGAGTAAAGACCATGAACAATGATTCACTTGGTAGTGTCCATCCACTAACTATGCTACTAAGCGACATCTCACCATTTCAGTGTCATAAGCAGCTCATCCTTTATTCCCTGAGACACCTGAGGCAAGGTTTGACTTTTCATCATTACACATTCCAGATGTGAGTGATTTCGAGAAGAAAGATGGCGACCTGGGTCATCTTCTTTGAGCATATGAGCAGACTAAGATCCAAACAAGTTATTACAACTCTTGGATCTAAGCTATGCCAGTGACAGTCAAAAAGACGACAGGATATTACAGATTTAAAGCCGCAGGCAATTTATCAAAACCCCTTGAGACCCTGAGTGTGAGTAAGCTCAGTGAGTGAGTCTTCCAAGGTTTTCCTTTTTTTTTTTTTTTTAAAATCAAAACAGCATAGAGCAGGTCTGCAACTCTTCCTATACACTCACTCTGGGATGTACTATGACTTCAAGGGGCGGCTGCACATCTGACATCATCCCACAGTCCCAAAACGACAAAGGATGTAAACAAACAAAAATACAAATCAATGGAGATAAGATTCACTGCACATCTAGGGGCATTACATGAATTCAGAAATATGCCCTCGTGAAACAAAAGCAGACTCTTATCAGTGAATGAAAGTTGATGTAATGCAACAAAGCTCACTGTACAACTCCTCCAAGATCTTGGGAAATGATCATAGAACAGGAGAGGATAAAAAGCGAGGGACGGTAAGAGATGTCCTCATTGCTTACAAGTTCTCCAGTGCTACAAGGGTACAGTGTTATTCTTGTGTCCTACAGTGAGATATAATATTGTTTTTCTGCCTCCCTGACGCGGTTTCCTATCAAAGGCCATGAAATCTGGCCAGAACATGTCCCGGATAACATTTTCTTTACTGTTTTTCTTGTTGTTAACGAGAAAGATAACATGAAGTACAGTATAACACAGAAAAAGCTCTAGAAAGAACTTAGTGAGATGCTAATTTTTTGGGAGAGGAAAATTAAACCTCCACAGGACTCATGAAACCAAAAACTCACTAACGGCATTTTTCTGTGATATTTTCTTGTTTTGCAGGCACTGCTTTGAGCGCCCTCCCCCAGGTTCTGATTTCTATGCTCTTCCTTTGCCTCGGGGGGCCTTGCAACGAAGGGCCTGCGCTTGCCCAGCCTGAAGAGTGATGTCCATAGCACCCGCTGGTTCTTCAAGCAACTCTGTCCACAAAAAATCAGGACAAGCCGCTCACCCTCAGCTCTAGGAGGAATTGGGGGCAGGGAAGGGGTGTGGGGTGTATGGAGCCCGAGCTAGCAGACTCTGTTTCTCTGTCTCTCTCTTTCTCTTTCTCTCACTCCCTCACTACTTATCTATCTCTGTATTCTACCAAGTGTTTTTTTTTTTTTTTTCAATTTTTCTATTATTTGATTGTTAGAGCCCAAACACAGCAGTCTCCCTGAGTGTCTCACACACTTTGCATGACATGTGGTGGAGAGGGAGCCCGGTCAAAACAATCTGAGTCTTAAAGCATCTGTCACTTCTCTACAGTGTGTTTTCCCATCTCTCAGATCTAAGGTTACTACAGCCGATGATTTTATTGCTGTGTAGCTACTTGTCTTTGCTAGCGGGAGAGGGCGCTGATTATGTGGAAGGGTAGTGTCACTTTCAATAGTTGACAACAGCAAATATAAATTCCACTTTAATACTCTGCTGCCAAAAGGAATTCAAAGTTTTGCATTTAAAATGGAAGCGCAGGAGCATCACATATGAAAAACATTATAACCATCGCTTAGTTATCATTTTTATGGTGCTTTGTACCTCTTAATGAAAGTACGTCCACATGCAAAGTAAGGTTGGACTGAAAAGAGAGCACATATTGTCAAAACAATCGACTTAAGTGACAGAATAATTCATTCATTTAGAAGATTCTTTAATCCAAAGCTATATTGGGTGTTTCTGAACTCAATAACACCTTGGGGGAGGTTTACTGACACGCTCAAGGTTACTGTAACATGTCCCACCTTGGATGAGTCCTTTGACCCCAAATCCCAATCCCAATCCTGTCCCCAATCCCCAGCCTTCTCACCACACTGCTGCCCTGCGCAGCTGCTCTACACGACTGTTAACTGGCAGGGGCAGTCTGCTCCACCGACAGGCTGCCTTGCCTTTTAATGAAGTGCCAAATAATAACCTTCTCCACAATGCTGCCAGGAACGAAGGAATGGAAGGTTAGGGAGAAACACATTACCTCTTGTTTGAAGTCTTGATACACTGACGCATTATGCATTTTAAATTTCTGCAAACAGAAATCCCACGAGACAATGTTAGCGAGGAGGACAGGTAAATTACACAAAAGAAAAAAATAACAGTTTCAAAGTAAATATTAGCTTAGCTCAGTTATTATGCCACCATGATCAGCCTACCACTAGTGCTCCGGCTGTTTTAATAATCAGCATAAGGCTGGTTTGACCCCTTGACCAATAGCTCTCACTAAAGAAATGCTATGCCTTTCCATCATACTGGAATATATTACTGTTTATGTTTATTACTGTGTTTAAGTAGTTTTATTTCTTTTTTCTCAGGGTGCTGTGATAGAGGCTTGTAATAGAGCAGTCTATTTTGAGCATTTATTTAACAAAACACAAACATTCAATACATTTAAAGCTTATATGAGCATATTTTCGTATACTGTAACTATACTCTCCCTCTATGTATTCACCAGTATAGCCATGTATCCAGACTCCTTTCTAGTCATGATCATTTCCCTAGAATTATGTTGGGTACAGTTGCCTTTCTAGTCTGCCCTTCCACAGCACAGGTGGTCGTGGCTTTGATCATTACGCTCATTAAATCCTAGAGTTAATCTTTCTCAGATGGATCTCCCCAAGGCTGGCCGGGGCCACTTAGTCTGAGCTCATTGTTAAATTGGCTTAGACTAAAACCACACCCTTCCCCCCTTTCCAATCCTCAAACCCCTGCTGATTCAGTATGTAACCATGTAACATATTACGACTGTAACCTGTAGAGCAGCCACCTTGAAATTGTTCTTTGTGTATTAGGTGTGCGAAGCAACTTACTAGTTGTTGGTTTTTTGTTCTTTATTTTCAGTTGGATTTTAGATGAAAATCAATCCACTGCGATTCAATCAGCAAAGACTTCAATTTAAAGTCAGTTTTGACCATACACACAACTGGCAGGTTAACCTAGATTTCCGACACCTTTTCCCTCTCGCCATATCTCATGCAAATATTATAATAAAATGCAGAGGCTTCTCAGTCCCAGCATGAGAAGCTTTTATTAAGAGAGCATCTAAAATCACAGTGGTAATCCACCCAGCCAAGATCACCTTGATTAAAAATGTATTAAATCCTAGGGCACTGTGAAGAGTAATAATTTCAGTTCTACCATTATTTTTTCATACCCTCTCAGACAGAGATGTAGATTTCATTAATGCTCCTCGGGAGTGAGACAGCTTTGCTCAGGATGTCTCATCTATTATTGGAGAAGATAGTAGGAAGATATGAGCTGGGGATGGAAGTTCAAAGCATCAGGAGTTGGGATGCTGGAAGTAGACTGGGTCATGACAAGGGGTTCAAATCAATATTTCCCCATCTCAGAAGTTATTGTTATGGAGCCGAGCAACGTCTGTATCCGCACTGTTCTTCATGAATGTATCCTCACCATCTGCACCGGCCATGCTGCCCTTTCAGAGACCAGAGCAAAACAATGTTTATGTGAAGTACTCTTTTCAATCTTGGTCTGGTTATCAGTTGAATCCAAAAAATCAAAAACCAAATATCCCGCTGATCCAAAGCCTGGTGTCAACTAGTCCCAACAAATAGACGTGGCTTTGCTCCAAGACTTCTCTGCATGGGTTTGCAAGGCTGCACTTTTGCAATTCCATTATGCTGCTGGAAAAATACACCCTGAAAACAAGAGTCTCTTGGTATGGAATGGTTTTCCAGTGTATGTTCCATTGTGACAATTTTTTTGTCTGATTCTCGTCTAGCTGGTTGTCCAAAGCTTACTTTTTGAATACAGTATGAAAAGCTGTATCTTTTGTGGATGTAACAAAATAGAGAAGTAGTCTGCAGCACAATATGTCGTGGACACGTGAAAGCTTTCAGGCGTTCTTTTCTTGTAGATGATAGCCCACAGTCCTCCCCTGCACATCAGGTTAATGGGCCTTGTGGTGTGGAAGGACAAGCGTCCAGGCTCAAACTGAAATGGTAAACCAATACATTATGCTCGGGGAGCAAAACCATTTTCCCTAATGGTCTTTTCCAGCAAGGCTTACACAACAGAAATGATTCCTATCCTCTCAATTTTTCCTCTCCAGTTCCTCTTTTCTGTGACCATCACAAGGCCTGAGTAATGTTCCTATGCACTTGTTAGCATGTTTTCCTGGTAGAAAAATGTTTGTTCTGAGAACTTGCCCCTTTGTGTCAAGTTCCTTTTGTCCAAATGCATTTTGTCTGGGAGTGTGTAAGGAGTGGGGATGAGCAGAGAGACAGATTTGTGTTACTGGTGGAGACACGATTAAGCTCGCAGCAGGTTTTCAAATATGAGCAGGTTTTAAAATATTAGCTTAGCCATCGATCGCTGTTTCCCAAAAGCTATAGACACAACCCCCAAACAAAAGGATGACATGAAAACACAAGATTTTTATGTTGCTATATTTTTTATCCTATTGTCCTTCTATACTCAGTTCTCTACCAGATAAAATTATACCAAACCAAACATTTCACTCATTGTGAAAGTGGAAAAAGAGTTGGCACGCAACACATTCCGTGATTTTTTTCTTGTGAATCTCTAAGCCCATCAAACTGTATCATGTTGGCCTTCAGAGTGGGTGTCTGCAAGATCAAGTGGCTGATATTCAATCTAGTGCATTCACACATTTCCACCAGCTGGGCAATCCAAAGGATAACCAGATTTTATCTCCCTTGGGAAATGACTAAGATCTGTCATTATCTCTGAGCCTCAAAATGTGACTTCCTACACCCAGAATAGCACAGGTCCCTCCTGCCTTGATTGCAACACATTCTCCACCCATGTAACCACTGTGTACAAGATCAGCTACAGTCAGAACAATCTGAGGAGAGATGGAGTCTGTAGGTTTACACGCCATCGCAACAGTGTTACTAGGTCTCAAGCAGATACCATTTAAAAGACAATGTATTACTTCTGAAACTTATATTCTGTTTATGGTGTGTGCTCATATTACTCACCAGGCCAAATGTACAGTCCCTGTCTCTGTTTTGATGTTGAACTGGGCAAAAATAAATGACATAAATAAATAAATAAAACAAGTGTATCAGAAATGGTTGAAATACTGTGTACATATTTGAACTTTTGGTTTCTAATTTATAAAAAATAAGCTTTAGCTCTTGGAGTACTTATTTTATTTTTTCCTTTCATGCGTAGCTTTGTGTTTTTATTTTCTATTTCTGTAAAGTGTGTAAATATATCTTTATGATAATAAGTAATATTAAAAAATCTTATTTTAAGAAAATGCTCTGTCATGTCTTTATTCGGCAGTTGAAAAAGTTTTACATTGATGAATATTAGCCACGTCAGTAACTCTCTGAGTCTGTACTTGGGCATAGTGGAGACTTGAAGTGTTAATCTTGAAGATTTTAATTAGTTCATGTCTGTTAATTCACTGTCTATCACAGAGTGAGGTAAAACAATATTGTTTGAACCTATGGTGAACTGATGAAAGCGTTTGCATTGGCAGCATTGATGAGTACTATGATTTGGGTGTCTGTGGCGACATCCCTCTCTAAATCAGTAGAAGCTAGTTAGTGACGTCTTTTACGTCAGTCAGCAGAGGTTGGTCTGCCCAGAGGGTCGATGGAGCTAACTCCACAGGCTCGCTCTCAGTGTGTCTGAGCAGTGTAGTACTTTTCATTTCCAGTGAGTAACAATAGCAGATCAAAGAAGAAAATACAGCATCCAGGCGACAACAGATCAAGTACAAGCACAGGTCCAAAGAAAAACAAAACTCAACGTTCTGAAGACAGGAAACAGGCGATCTACCCACGTCTTACAGTTGATTTCAACATGATCTCTGGGAGATGAGGTCCAAAAGCAATTACATCTTACAATCTTACTTAATGCCAAAGGTGCCGTCTGACACAATGTAACTCAAATGTTTGAGAATACCACTTTGAGCTAAAAGCTAATGTCAATGACAAGTGTACATTGCTGACATTCAGCTGATAACATTTATCACAGCCATCATCACAGTGTAGTGTGTAAGCATCCTGTAATTTGCTTATTTTCACTAAAACCAAAGTATATTGACCTGACGATGGTGTGATAGAAAATCAAGAGGTCACCAAAGTTCTTGCAATTCTTGAGGGGGGAATGAATTTTGGCATCAAATAAAGTAAAAACAACAACATCCTTGTGAGGTCTAGTTATTTAACTAGAGATGTAAAAAAAAAGAAAATTGCATGCTAGTAGCACTACAATTGAAGTAAGAGGATTCATGATTTGTGCACTATGAATATCTTTACCAAATTTAATGGAAATTCTTCTTCCTGTTAAGATTTGTCCAATAAAAACCAAAAAGTCAACCTGCTGGTAGTGCAAAAGGAAAATTCGAGGAAATACAAAAAATTGTATGACTTCATCTTCCGCACAACACGGATAAATGTCAATCCGTACGATAGTTTTGATATTTTAGTCTAAATCAAAGTCATGGACCCGCTGTCAAACAGGCATTGCTATCCCTACAGCCACAAAATGTTAACTTTACTTTATGTTATTGATCCTGCCATCTTCATTGAGACACTGAGCAACAAACAAAAGTTAAATGCACAGTATAACTGTTATAATAAAGTAAAAATTCAAGGTTTGGATTCAGTGAAACTACACGACAGAAACATTTGTCATCGTCTCTGTGCAGTGCAGGGAGTGACAAAGCCGAGTAAAATCAACAAGCCCTTTCACAATTGTTAAATTCAAATGGGATGCACCAATCAAAGAAAATCAGCCTCCTCATTATTCAACAGAAATTCTTTGCTCAAGTCAACCCAGTTTTTTATGTATGTTACCTTTGTGCACTGTGCAGTGTAGCAGAATTTGGCCTGAAACTCTACAAAAGAAGGACAAAAACAGCAACGTGTTAACTTAACCGCTATGGCCATTAACCTTTACCTTCAGTTAAATCTTAGGGAGACATTCGTTTGCTGCAGTGTGCACATTTCTTTGGAAATGTAAATCAACACTGCATCCATTAAGGAACACTTTACCAGTGACAGGTAGCCTTTCCAAAGCTTATAGTGCATACTAAACACGCTGCACATTAATGCATCACAGCTGCTGAGCATGCATAGAGACGATGTATATGTCTAGATGCACTCAGATTCAGGATGCCTTCATGTCATATCTGCATACAATAGATGCTCTTCCGTTCCTTACTGCTGGATAATCAGAAAATAATTCAGTAGAGCCAAACACACTGAATCAACATTTATATTTCAGATGTTTTTATCACACTTACTGTTAAAATAAACCTGTCCAAGAATCTACAATCCTTTGATTAATTTTGGATTAAATATGTGTAGAATCATGCATTCCCCTTTAGCCATTGTACATATAATGTTCATGCTCAATATTTACAGAAACAAATTACAAGAGCTCAAGCTATAAATTCTGTCTGACAGCATCAAGCATGCTATTTTCCCATTATTTTGTTGTTTTGCTAAAAAGACTGCCTTAATGAAGCAATGGTTAAATGCACTGAGCATTGCACTGGAGCCACTCTTCCTCCCAAATCCCCACTGGGACCACTCAGGGAAGTGTCTGGTTAACGCATAGAGCTGACATGTCATGATAGACAAGAGGTGCACCCCTGAGCCCCAGCAGCCCCCAAAAGACGCCCAAGGTTATATCATCAAGCCCAGGTCAGCTGTATAATTGGACTCGGGGTCACCAGGAGGATATGGAGCGTGACAATGAGGCTATAGAGTTACAGTTTGTGGCCGGGCAGCGAGAGCTGATGATGGGGCATTACTGCGAAGCCAGACATCCCTTTAAAAGAGTTCAAGGTCCATCTGCAAGAGCGGCTCCAGTCCTGTTTACTGTCACTGCTGGAATATGTGTCACTGCCTGCCAGCCACCAGTGCAGTGCTGAAAGCATAAGTGAAGGAACAGTTGCGTGTTTTGGTGGTACAAAAAGTCTCGTGAGCCTCTTTAAACTATTGACAACATCTCTCCAGCTAGAGGAGGAGGAAAAGCATTGGGATTTACAGATCAGAGAAATGTCATGATGTGTATCTTCAGTACTTCAGCGTATGTACTGTATATAAGTATGTATATCACAGAAACAGACTATATGAGTAACATCTGGACTACTCTTGGCAGAGAGTCCCAGAATCAACTTCTGCCACATCATAAAATCCTTAACCGCAGTTGGCTCTCCCACAATACCACCAACAAAGCCAACAGAACCGCTGACAAACCCACAGTGATGGATATTAGCCAGCTCACTGCCGTCGCTCAACCACCTGGACTCCATAGACGCAAATTATACAGAATGTGCCGCCTGCGATTGCAAATCAAGCTCACATGCAACAAGCAGGTGTTGCCAAAGTTTTTAATTACAGTTTTATTGTTTGTTTTTTTAGCAATGTTATTCTTTAGTTATAATTGTAGCAACAAGTAGATGATCCAGTGACTGTTCAAATTAAGTGTTTGGATTAAAGTTTGCTTTGTTTTTGTTTGTTTTTCCAAATATTTTTTATAGTCAATATTTTGTTTGTATATAATTTAGATTATCTTCAATATTGATTCTGGATTTTGTGATTACTTTCTTAACTTATAATTTAATCATCTGGTCTAGAGAGTGTCATCAAGCAGCAAAAAAACAGCCGTCGTAAGTTCAAGAAGAAATGTTCAGTCTTGAATGTTAGGAGATCCTGACTACAGTGATTAAGATACCAAAGTGTGCTTAAATGTGCTTAAAAATAAACTTATACTGAAGGATTTTTGCTGTTATTTACTATAGTTAGCATTAACTGTTTCATCCTGTCAAAGATCATGTACTGAAAGACAGACTCAATATTTTATTGGTCCTTTTTTTTTAATAGCAAAAAGCAGCAATTTTTTTTTTTTTTCGGATTGATTGATAAGACAGGCAGAATGGTGTTTATCTAAACAACAAACTATCTTTGGAAAGTCTTCCTCTTATTGATTTTATGATAGACAGGCACAGAGGGGGTGTAGTTTGTATAGATATCTTATTTTTTAAGGGTCTGAGTGTTACAGTGTTGTACCCTGGCTCAATATGATGTTAATGTGTGAGTGAGAGAAAGTGCATGCACAATTCTGCATCTACTCCTGAAGTGCACACAGAAAACTACTGACTGCAAACAGCGCCTGGAGCCAGGCAGGAACAACAATCTGTGTAATACACCTCAGCTGTGTTAACACCAGTGGCTCTGCAGTGGTGACGGATCACTGAAGTGGTCATAAAAACAAGCTAGCACAAACACATGATGGGAGACATCGGGGGGGTCAGCTGGTAGAAAAATGCAAAACTGTGATGGGGTTGACATTTAGAAAAAAAAAAACTAGTAGCTGCATGACTTGCCAAGAGTTTCTCCTTTGCCGTACAAAGGTTTACGGTTTACTTTAACTTCTTTAAAAACATCCAAAAGGAAACACGACAGTGGTGTCCAGTAAATTTGCACTTTACTCTGAACTCAAGACCCTTGTCAATGAGCCAAGACTTCCTTTCGGATTATTCTACACACTGTACAGCTTAGCCACATTAGCCTTAGCTCACAGGCCAGGAACAAAGTGAGTGCACCGGCCCGTGGGCTAATATAATCAGGGTCATAACTTTCCCATCATTAGACCGTTACACATTGATGACGGATGGATTTGGGATATAAACTGTTAACTTCCTTAAGCCCTTCCTCAAGTGTCCTCTTTTGGGGCCAAGAGGACACTTCCTTTCCTATTAAACAAAGAAATGCTGGCAACCGTCTCCCTACCATTCTTTCTTAATCACGGTTACATGAGCATAAAGGTGCGTTGACCATGTAGAGGTATGGGGAGAAACTAAGTGAAATCTTTAGAGTCTCATATGAGGCAGTAAAACGGGAACTCTGCAGGAATTTATATGACATTGTAAAGCTGTGAGTTGTGTGCTGTAGTGACATGTTAAGAGCTAAACGTTTTTATTGAGCAGTGACTCTACTGGAATGTTTTCTATTGTTTGGATGCTTGTAACATTAGCCTAAATGTTTTCATGGCTTACTTTAAGTTATATTTTTTACGACAAAGCTTCAGGCTAAAATTAAAAGCATCTAGTTGTCCTTGAGGTTTCCTTTAACAACACTACATTCGCATCTATTCATAAAGTGCTCAGTGCCAGGAAGTGAGTGAGCAGATCATACGGGTGTCACCCAAAAGGACAGGTTTATCAGCTGCGTGTATGGCACAGATTATCTGATAAGACATCCTGGACTTAACAGAGATCGTTGATGAGACCCATTCAGTGTCACGTCAGGAAAGCTCTCTTCACTCAAAGCACTTAAAGAAAACAATTTGCTGCTGATCTGGGGAACAGTGCAGTGTTATTATCTTGTTAGAGCCAGTTAAGAGGCCGAGTCTCTGAGGGTTGATCCGACCCTGTCAGGAAGGCGTCACTTTGCTCTGTTGACTGCCGTGCGACCACAAAGGCGTTAACGGTCCAAAAAGCTCTTTGCCACACAGACACTGAATGAGATAAACACACGCACAAAGACAGACAACAACATGAGTCACGTCACTACCCTTAAGGTATTTCCCTGATTTGTCAAAAGGCTCAAAGGAGTCATGACTGCTGAGGGAAGCGAAATGTTTTTGTCTGAGCCTGCTGACAATATATAGAAAGCTATTATTCACTAACCCATACTTACATAAATAACAATGTTACCAATTCAGTGTTTATATAATTATTTAAAGGCTGAAATCAGAAAATGCAGTTGTGAGGACTTGTCAAGCAGTGAATAACGTCCATACAGAAGGCTGCTGCATCATCATTCATCACTATCTTTGTGTGTAACACAGCCACACACACATTAGTAAAATAGAAAAACAAATTACAGCCGAAGCAATCAATAAATGAAATGAATTATTAATGACGTAACAGGCAAACAATGTTGTTAGTTAGAACACATTTTCCATTTTAACAAAATAATCTTTTATCTTGCAGATCTCTTGATCACCAGATAAAAGTTGCTTTAACTCTCATTTTGCACCGGTGATGCCCTACATGACACATTACAGTCTGTGATTGGCCGTTCGGACAGCTTACTTACAGTATGGTATGGATGATGCAGATCATTGTGAATCTACATAATTATAAAATAGCTGTTCAATTTTGCTTTCAGCTGGCGCAACAGGTCTCAGATTCCTCAAATGAATCAAGATAAACATTTATTTGAACAACCTTAGAAGCTTCATGCTGAACAATGCGTGATTTTGACTGAATGGATTAAGCCAAAAGCAGAAATGGAGTAAAGTTTCATTGTTGCATTCACTCTCGTTTGCTTGGATTTGGCAGAACAACTCACACAACAATAGTCATGTTGTTACTGGATTTCTGTTTCACTTGAAGCAGTGAAGAGAAAAACATAACTGATTGCAATGGGAGCTGGTACTGAGCCATTCAAAGGGAAGACAACGATGTCGTGACACAAACTGACCTATAATTGCCAACAGCAGAGTGCTTAAGGGGCAGTGATTGGCTGGCTTGTAGGGCCCTGTGGCCTTAGAGGATGAGAGTCATCATGCAATTGCACAGGATCAGCAAATCACTGTCAGATGCCCACTGGCTAGACCACTCCAAATCAAGCCTATTTTCTCATCGGCATCAGAGGGTTTATGGGGAACGATAAAAAGAAAACGAGTTTAATAAGGCAGAAATAATCCCTCAGCCTGTATCAACAAAAAGGCAAAAGTAAAAAGAACTTTGGAGAATGAAAGACTGTTTTTTTTCTTTGCATTATACTTTACTCTCCAATAACGGTAGTCTTGAGTCAAGCGTGGAAAATTTACATAGAGCATGAAAGGTAATAGGACTTAGTAGATGTTGGCTCATGAGTTTCGTTCATTCAGTGACAGAGACATCAGTCAGCAGGGAAGCATTTGGGCAATGTCCAGGCATTTCGAATCTGCCAACATAGATTAGGTGAACTCTTTTTAAAACATAATAGCAGATTTCCTCCGCTGCCAAAATTTCACAGTTAAACAAGCTTTTGAAGATGTTCTAGAAAACTGTTCCTATTAGCCCGTCAAGCAGTTTCTGATGTCTTAATGCAGGTCAGCTCCCAGACCTGCAGCTGCACATAGAAGTGCATACCAGGAGGAGGCGGGGGTTTTGTGGAATAAACCCAGAATAAGCAGCTCTCCCTCTGCCTACTTTCTTATCTACTCACACAGCCAGTTGAGAAGCACACAGACACAGCACTCACAGACACAGCCAAGCTTTCCTGGCATCTCCTCTCCTCACTACGGAGAGATGAGTTTGTCCTCCCATCTACACCTCTGTGTGAAGCCCAACACACATCAAGCAGCAGCAGCAGCCACAAGCACATTTAATTGGCCAGCTGTCTGAGTGGTCAGAGCTACTAATTACTTCAGAGGCAGCAGACAGCAGTTTTTGGACAGTTGCTCAAGCCATACAGGAGCAGCACACGTTAGAACTTTGCATGAGAATGCGAGCATTAGCCAAATGCAAATATCAGAGAAATGTCCTTGCCCTTACATTTCCACTGGAGCGAATCTGCACTTCCCATTTCACCTTCAGGACATTAATTGATTAAAAATTCAACATATGGTAATACAGAGCTTGTGAGTGAGGCTCTGCTTGCAGCCATAAATGCAATAGAGTCCCCACAGTAAATCACAGTGATGTCTAATCAACTAATTATCTGCTCTGAATTGTTTATCAAACACAAAGCCTGAGGCCAAGACTTTATTCTCCTTTCTGTGTAAACCTCTGTGTATTCATGTTGCTGTCTGTATGTGTGCAATGTTGAACTTCATGCATGTGTGTGTCTGTAGGTGACATCTCAGGTTAACACTGCGTGTAAGGTTATAAACACAGACATCAGCAATATACAAAGCACACTGACCGTGGATGCCACAGGGAGACACGGTGGAGATGAGTCAGGCAGGCTGGAGGGTGGAGAAAATGTTAACGGGCCAGCAGGTTAATGCTAAAAAGGGAACACAGTGCTTTTACATGAAATGCAATTACAATTTTTGATTGCATATGAATGCACTTCTTGTAAGTTGTGGCTGCTAAATTATTGTAACTTAATATAACAGTCATAATGTAGGCTACCTTAATATGTAACATCATTCCCCAATTAAATGTCAAAAAACAAACATATCTTTGTTTCATATATTGTTGAGCTGTGTACTTACATTATTCCAAATGTCTCCAACAATACTCAAACTCAGACAAATCCTTAATTTTTTTCAAAGGTGCTTTTCATTTTGTATAAATAGTTACAAGAGTCTTTGTATACTCTGGAAATACTTTTTAAACAGATGTAAAAGTTGGTAAACAGTCTTATATTTTTCAAAGACCATCATGATTTATCTTCGAGAAAATCCAGTGCTAACAGTTGACTAGCTCTTTAATGACCATCAAGTGTTACAATGTTGAATACTGGCTCAGTATAATTTAATGTGTGTGTGAGAGGTTGACAGTAACATTACCTTTGTAAGTTAACTCACAATAACCTGCTGCTAGTGTCCATCTTGACTTTTAATAACAAACAAAAATCTACAAATTCGTCCAATACATCCCACTAAAATAACATTTTTTTCTTTGAAGTGCTGTTTAGTCACAACAAACTCCCCCTTTGCCACAGTTTTTCCCACCAAACCTATTAATAAAAACCTCAATCTGCAAAACTTTAGCTAACGTTAATATTTATAAGCTAACGATAACATTTATGTTTGAGTTGTGTTGAACGACATAATAAACCCATTAATATCACTAACAACTATACACACAGTATGTTGCAAACATAACGTTTTATTTACAAACACCAATCAATGGTAGGCTACTTTTTCTCTACAGTTCAGAGGTTTAAGGCCTATTTCAAAATAGAGGAGGCTAACTAGCTAATTTTAGCCATTAGCAAGCATTAATGGTAAATGTTTCTAAAACATTATGTTGTACTA
>JAPZDX010000025.1:16937235-16952095 GCA_029783625.1 Naso annulatus
TGTGCGAATACATGCCGGATCAAAATTTCAAAAAAAAAAAAAGCTTTTTTTTTTTTTAGATCAAGTTTCAAATCCAGTGTGTTAAGCCCAAGGCACACCAAACATTCTCCAACAACAGCAAACATTTCAGTGCTGAATGTCTGCTTTAGAATGTTGAGGGCCAACTGCCCATGGCACACTGATCAAACAAATCCAAACAAAACAGCTGACTTAACGAACAGTAGAACAGTTGTCTTCAGAAGTTTCCTCAAAATGGAGAGTGAAGAGGATATCAACTCTAATTTTGAGACACTTCTGCTGCTACTGTGTTTGAAATTGGCAAGATATTTTCAAATGTGCAAGAAAAACTGTAAAAATTGCAGGAAAGAGTGAAGCAAGGGGTGGATCTGTTAACTATTTCTCTACATTCGGCATTTTTTAGCATTTTATGAATTTCTCAGAAGCTACTGGACATGAATAGAAGAATCTCGAGTTTATCCTATGGTTGTCTGTCATTATGTTTTTAGAAACATATGGATAGTTTAGTGGTTGCTTACCATTTTTCCCATGATTCCTGTCCCCACATGCTCTGCAGCTACTTCTTTAATGTGATTCTTGTGTGCCTTTTTGACAAAGACAACTAGCATCATACCAACTAGTCGTATGATTCGAACCTATAGAGATTTAAAAAAAGACAAAAAGGAGGTTGACACATTTGCCGAAACATCACTGATGGCAGAAGCAATTGTCCAAAACAGTATTTAATCACAGTAAATGATAAACAGCTGTACAAACACTCAGATGGCAGCCAGTTAGTAAAGAGGTTTCTCCATCTGAAGTAATCTGGGTTTTAGTGTCTTGCTCACTTCAAGATGTGGACAGGAAGAGCTGGTTATCAAACCACCAAACTTGTGAAAGTCAGTCTTTACTCACCCTCTTGTACTTGGCCTTTGGGTGCAAGCTCCTCTCCACAGCTTCCACCCACAGCTGCTCCTTGGACGAGTCCATGTAAAAGAAAGCTTCAGTGCTCAGGTCCAACTCTTGAAAACTGGAGCCATAAACCAAGTCACCATATTAGATGTTATTGAAGCAAGAGCAGAGGACAATATATAGGAGTTCTTGGTCGGAAAATTACTGTAAGATAAAATCTCACTGACCCCAGAGCGTAAATATCAGGAGGTTCTGCGTCACAGCAGAGCCACGGCTGCAGGCTGCTGTCTGGAGACTGGCCGTTCACATTCCACGTTCCCGTGAAAAACCTGAAGAAACGAAAAGCCGTTTATGCAAAGTTTAAGTGCAATGAGAGCAGGAACAGAAATACTGAACTGTCTTGATGCAGAACTAACAACGTAGACTGAAGAGGCTTCTCTCACCTGAAGGTCTCAATGTCCACATACTCGTTCTCCTTCTTGCCCAGGCGGTGTATGATGAGGTATTCTCGTTGTCCTGCCTGGCTGGAGAACATGGCCTGTCTCATGCTTTTGGCAGTGGGGCTGTCCCAAGATGGTTGCCTCTCTAAACGGTCAAATCCTGACCCAAAACCACTGCAACAGAAGAAGTAAGTTTTTATCAACATCAGCAGTATTTCAGACAGATTTCACTTTGACACTAAGCCTCCTGGGCAGCAGTTATGAATCAGCCATTAAAATGCCAGTTTCCTGTGTTTTAAGTAAAACTGACTGGTGCTTTCTGTTATAACACTAACTTAGGTTTTCTCGCCTACTTTCTCCACCCGTGACACGGAAATGATTCCCTGCTGTCAGTCACCACAGAGGGCCTTCAAGCGGCTAAATCTCTTCCTTGCATCTCTCTCTTACATCCTAAAGCCCGGTTCGGATTACAGGATTTTAGTCCTGATCTTGCTGTCTGCGGAAGTTTTTGGAGATCTTCAGCAAAAAGCCCCAGATCACAGGCAAAGGAAAGAACGCAGGTGAGGATAAACAAGGAGGCATGTTAACATAATGAAAAGCACCTCCGGTGTTATAAAGGAATTAACTTACTCTGGTTTGGTGCTAGTGATGATGGAGTTGTCTCTGTCCTGCAGAGAGACAGCTCTGTCTTTGGGGACTGGTGGAGGAGGCAGAGGATTAGATGGAGTGTAGGAGCCTTTGCGAGGAGGTAGAGGAGGGACAGGAGGAGGCTCCCTCGAGGCCACGATGCGATTCTGATGGTTCTTTTTTTCCTCCACTTTGAGAGCATGGTTGAAGTTGTCCTCAAAGCCAAAGTCGGAGGCGAGTGATTGAACTGGATCTTCAGAAAAGAGAAGTTCAAAAGCAGAGGATTTATTCTTTTGTTGTTTTCATTTATTCATTTTAGCAAACACAGAAATTAATCTAAAAGACAAAGACTGAAGATGATAACTGAAACACATAAAAAACACTTACACATCTGTATTTTTTTAACTGTTAGATTTTTCTAAACATGCACACAGTGTATTTTTTTATTACCTGAGTTGGTCTGATTTGTTGACATGCTATTGTTGAGGTTGGGAGGCAGTGCACTGATAGATTTGGGTGGGTTGACTCCAGAGCCCACAGAGTTAGCCGTCTTGTTTCCTCTCTGCGGTGGGATGGGGACTGGTCCTCTCATGGTAGCTGGTGCGAGGGGCTCCATCGCTTTGGGTTTCCCAAGTTTGGATTCAACTGAGAAAGTTTAACGTGATTGTCAGGAGGATATAACCCATGATCCAGGCTCAACACAACCTTACTCAGGCAGAAGGAGCATCTTAAGAGGGATTTTCTTAAGCCGTGTGAATCAATAAACAATAATGGTGCAACAACTTGCTGAAAATACATGTTGCCCGATCACATAATATTACATTACTTGGGTACGGTCACATCCTGTGTGAGCCGACTGAGTGGAGGTATGGACGCAGATAAAATTCTGCCAACATGCTTTCATAACAGGAAATAGAGGATACCAGCTAACAAGTGGCTAGTTGATAATGAGGGTGAAGAGGGCAAAGTTCCTGTGTAGTGCCACTGATTAAATATGATGTTATAATTAATAACTGGTGAGCAAAGTAGTCACAGTAAAACTGGGTGAAAAGGTTCTCAGTACAAAAATAAGTTTGTGATAAAGCACTACGCATTATCACACTTTTCCCATGATCACTTGCCAAATAATTCGGACTATTTCATTATATTAACAAATCTTTTGCAATTAAAATGTGCAGCTGTAAATGAACCGTAACTTGGTTTCCCTTGTAACAACTGAGGGTTTGACTTATACCCGGAAGAATCATAAATCATCGTCAGCGAAATGACTGTGATATGCTGCCACGAAGTTTTGTTGAAGGGAAAGGCTTCCACAAGTTAATGCGCTACACTGAGCCTGAATACATGGTACCAAGTTGCACAACGGTAACGTCTGTTGTTCCTGTTTAGCAGCTATTTAAATATTATTTCGTGCACTGACTGTTTTATAATAAATGAACTTTAGGTGGCACAAATTTCATTTAGCAGAAAGCTGTTTTGTTTTAAATGCTATTTGTTAACTGTTCTTCAGCCAGTTGTCACGTTTTCCAATGTGCACAATCTTAATAATAAACAGCGCAAAGTGCTGCACATTACAACAGCATTTAAATTAACAGCTTGGTCTTTGCTTGAAGAATTTTTAGGCTAAATGCTTCCTAAACACACGTAAAATAAGCATTTTCAGTGTTTTAACCTTATAGAATATTGTGCTAAATTTAGATGGGTTTTCTAAGTGTTTTTTGTTGTGTTTTTTTTTGCTTACAGAATAGTCGACTAGTCGCAATTAAAATTTCCATTTAACTGTCAGGACAATTAGACACCACCTGCATCCCTAGTCGTAAGCTTTAAGACTTTCTTGCAGCATTCACAAAAGTGGGCTTGCACCTTCAAGGGTTTATGGGAATTTAAATTTGCAGTTAAATGAGTCTTCCCACCACCGTGCAGGAAGCAAGAATACACAGGAAATTAACAGTCGGAGTGATCCACCCTTTTGAATAAATAATAGAGAAGTGATTAAATAATTGATCATCTAACTGCTTTAGACAGACAGTGGAGTCTTACCTTGCTGCTGAGCGCTCTTCACTTGGGCGAGGAAAGTTTGAGTCCGATCATCATCCTGAAGTTCCAACAGCAGCTCTGGGGCTTCTTGGCCTTTGATTCGTATCCTAACGCAAGCTTGAGAGGGGGACAGAAAACACACACTTACACACATGTTGGGCACCTTCAGCCTTTGCACAAACATTACAAATGCAGACTGTCTAGAAAACAAAGCAAAGTGATTTAAGAGAGGGACAATTCAGCATTCTTTCGGAGAGCCCTGGTAACTCATGACCAGCTTCTACTGCTAAATAAGGAGGCAAACATTTGGCTGAAAGCATGTTCTAAAAATGTAGTATGGCTTGATGGGGGCTGTGTTGCAATGAATGCCACGTTAGCCCTCTTCCATTCCCATAATAAATTATTCTTTTCAGCTTGCTTGAAGAACCAAAACAACATACTTTCTGTAAAATGTCTGTTTGAAAATAAAACACAGAGGGGGATTATTACCCAAAGAGAGATAAAGTACTTACAATCTGCTGAGAAGTTAATTAGAAGTGCCTCTTCAGCCTCTGAAATGAAAGAGAGAAGAGAGCTTATATGATGTCTATGCGGTTCAAAGGTCTGTTGTGGGAGTAAACCAGAGGTGTTATGAGTTATTTCCATTGGCTGTGGTTGCTGTCTGTTGGTTTTTGAAAGTGCAAAGAAAAAACTCTCTGGACTTTCCCTTCTATGCCACAATGACTTGACTCTGGGCAAATAATAACACTGCTTTGCATAGTGGGTAAGAGAATGTGAGGTGAGTGTCAACTTTTTAAAACGTGCTGCATCTGTTGGACGTCAACCACAAACATCTCACAGATTAATTCAAGGAAATGAAAAAATAGTTGGCAGCAGTTGGAGACTGAAAATATCTTAAACATTTGATTAAACTTGGTGTACAGTTAATACTGTGAATTTAAAGCAATAATATGTAATTTGACAGCAACCTGCAGCTTTGAAAGTGATACTTAACGATGCACGGTAATATGTCGCACGAAACAGCAGTTTTAGTACAGCCAAGTCATATTTTACGTAGGAAATGTCCTCTGGTTTTCCCTCTGATGTCCTATGACTGCTATGCCTCAACTCTGTAATTCACAGAGGTTCCTGAAAGCAACATGTCGGCTGCCTGCAGACCGAAGCTGCAGCTGCAGCACCATGTCCTTGTTGGTGTTAGCTCCGCTAAATAAAAGACTGCAGACAGACAGAGCGGTCGTAGGACATCAGAGGGAAAACCAGAGGACATTTTCTACGTAAAATATGACCTGGTTTCACTTAAATTGCTGTTTTGTTTGACATATTAACGAGCATCTTTAAGTTTCATTGTTTGAAGCCACAGGTCGTGATTGAGTTACGTATTGTTGCTTTAACGTAGACAAAAATAGGAAACATACCTCGTACGATTTCAAAATTACCATTGATGGGTATAGACAGCTGAGGAACTGGACGAGCCACAACAGCGTCAGGGTTGGCCAAAATACCCAATCTGTACAAGAACGGCACAGAATCCATTTTAACATCCGCTCAGTTTTGCAATATTCAAGAGCACGAAGCATACACACATGAGCTGCAGCCATTTTTCTCTCAAACATTCTCTTCAAATTAACATTGTGTTTCATGCACAGCATTCAGGGTAATAACACTTGACATGCAACATGGGTGAGTGCACCATTTGAATTAGATTCTAATTATGAAGTGATCAAAATGTGGAGTTAAGTTACTAAAATATCACATGCACACATGCAGAAGTCTCTTGTAGTCTTCTGATTTGCTTTAATTTAATAAGCCCACAATGCCACAAAACTGAACAAACGAGTGTTCTGCTTCTGTCAATTTTTTTTTGACAACTGATAATAGAGCAAATTCAGAGGAGCTGCACATGGGTCATTAAATAGAAGAAGAATGAAATCTGGGATTCGAGTCAAGCGAGGCAGGATCATATTTCACTCTAACAATGGCTGACCAACAGCCAGGGTCAAAACAACACGCTGGGCACTGCCCACACTTCCTGTCCACCGCACAGTCAGTCAGATTACTGTTGAAGAAGGAAAATGATTCAGCACTGCAGGACTAAATCTGTCTGAACACGGACTTGCAGTTCCCTGAGATCAGCAACGGCGCCTGATTTCCTCACCTACATGACCATCATCGACACAGAACATCCACTTGTCCAGGGTGTGGACAGAATGACAGAAACACTTCACAGTACAGTGGGCCTTAATAAACAGAACTATTGAGACGGTCAGACATGTAGCTTCAACTTTCTGTTTATTTTTTAACTGACCTCTTTGAACCTGTGAGGCTGTGTACACACTAAAAGCGAAAAATACAATTGCGTCGCACAATTGCGTAATTATAATCACATGATCAAATCGCTGAAGTTGAATTACTTTGATTGTGCGCAAAGGCGCGATGGACGCGAAAATCGTGTCCCTTGCACGTCAATTCGCGGCCATCCCATCACGCTCCGGGTCCATCGCAGCACCAAATGCTATTTTGCATCATGCCACTGATTAAATTCACTTTTGTTGTGTTCACAGCTTAAGACATCTTATATCCCTTTTTATAAGGTCGGGTGTAGGATTTAGTGGTATCTAGTGGTGAGGTTGGAAGATGTAACTAAATAAATACCCCTTGCCTTCAGATGACCAATGGTATAGGTGTTTTTAAACCTTTGTGAAAGCTTCAAATTGGTGATGATGCATCAGCGGTTAAGGCTGAAAAATATGTATTGTGGCAAACAGAAAAAGTTTCTAAAATCACAAAACTGCGCAGGCCGAGACATAAGGTGCTCACAAGTAAATCTTTCACAATATTGATTAGAAGACACTTAATAAGATCTCGGATTTCACTCTATAGAGCCTCGAAAGTAAACATTGAGTTAAAGAAACATTTTAGACAGTTTCAAATAAAATCGAATATTAGCAGAATCCTTGAGGGTTGTTGCATTATATTGTGCCTCTTCTGTTATTTTGTTCACCCTGTGACCGAGATCTGAGCCGTACAATTCCTGCTTATTCCACACATGTCAACCAAGTTAAAATCTGGACAACATCAACTCAAACCTGACAGCATCTGATCTCCATGACTCGTCACTATTTTCCCTGTCAGTGGAGGAGTTCAGTGTGTTGGGTTTTAACACAGTCAGCTGAGGATGGAGCTTGAGTGCCCATGTGAGTCTCATTACAGTCCAGGACTAAGTGGAGGAATTCCGCATAATGCGAACTGAGCTGGCTGCTGCTAGGTGTAATAACATTTTCCGTCACACTATTGCATGCCACAACCTGCTAGAAACACAAACAACACGGATGATTTAGCACGCCCACCGGCGTTCCTCACAACATCCTCTTTCACAAAACAAATAATGAAGCTGCCAAAACCCAGGTTAAAATCCTGCTTATGTAACACCGAACCGAATCCCTACAGTTCCACTGGCAGCACTGTCCTGCAGCTGACTCTCAGAGTCACTGATTAATGCAGCAGTTCATTTATTTCCGGAGTGCTGCACGACAACTTCCACGACACATTTCTGTGATTTTTAACAAACATTTGTCGCAGAAGGAAAAACTCTGCCCTTTCTCTTGAAATGCTATTTTTCTGGTAGCACACTTGACCTATTTAACTGAGCCACAAACTGCCCTCAACAATAGTACTACTTATGTGAAGTCATCCACCCACTGTAAAGATCTATTTGATAGATAAGACACCAAAACCATCCGTGCATAGCAGTATAAATCATCTTGTTTATTATTCTGTGTGACACCATCTTAAATACAATTACGATGGATTGTATTTTTTACAAGCCTGATTAAAGTTCATTTGCAGGTTGTAAGCAGCACATATTCAATTCCTGTCAATCGATGGCCGCAGAAAATATAGCATAGCTCCCAATAAAGAGAAGGCTGGCTCAGACACTTCAGGTGAACCACAGCTAATATCTACCTTTCAACTGAGTAACCCGTGAGAGAGGGGCGTCAAAAACTTTGATTTCAGCAGAAGAATATCCAAACAGCTGCTTCGAAAACTCAAACATGACTTGTGACATTGTACTATAATTACCTACTGCCTGACACAAAACACATACATTTTCAGTCATGTAGTCTGATACTTACATAAACTCTCCACTGCGCTCAATTAGTGACAGTAGTCTGGGTTCCCTCTGGGCAGCACTCAGCTCCTGACCTCTTACAGTGTGAACATTACAATCAAGGAATTATTACCACTGAGGATAAGAGATTGTTTCTTAGGTCAAAGCACCTGATCCAGGTGTTTATTTAAACCTCAGACAGGGTCTCACTTTCATTTATGCTAGTGTGTTAGTATGCATGTGGTTAGACTGCAAGCACTCTTAAGTCACCATCTCTGTTAAAATGAGTCATGCTTAATGAAAAATTGGGAGGCAAATTAATGTAACAAATGTCAAGTCACATAGCACGGAAATAGACAGAAAGCAGTTCAGTTGCTAAGGGTAAGTAGCAGCCAGCTTAACGTTAACTTAAACTAACACCAGGCTAACGTAAGTTATGGGTTTTATTAGCTGTAACTATAAAGTGGTCAGTTTGTATCGTTATGGTTAACGTTAGCTTGTAGTGAACTGATTCAAAAGTAGCCAGCAGCTGTAATAGAAAACTGATTGCAAAAAATAAACAACACAAGTCCTACCCAGCTAGCATCCAAAAGACAGTAAAAGTCAACGTCCTAGTATCTTATTAAAAACTCTCATTAGCGTTAAGTTAACCGACTTGCTATCGTTAATTGGCATTAACGCTGACTAAAAATGCTCCAGTAAAGCTAACGTTAGCCAACAAGCTAAAACAAACTAAAAAGACAAAAAATACGAACACAGACAAGAATTAAAATAACTCAAAAAGGATATTGCCAAGCATTCCTCGCTGCATATCCCCAAAGAGGACTCCATTCTTACCGCTAAAACATAAACAGGGATTTATCATTGGCTAGCGACTTTGTCTTGTTTCAGTCCAGACACCGACAGACAAAGTTAAATCTCCACCCGGTGCGGCGGCCTTCCGGGGTGACAGCTGTTCAGCGGGTTGTTCCTGGTGCTAACCGCTTGTTAGCTTGTTAGCCAGATGTTGTTGTTCCTTGATTGGGTCACAAATGTTCAGCAGAGCCGAAAAGACAAGACTTTCCGGTTAGCTTGCGCCATTCTGTTAAAAAACTTGAGACGTCCGGCTTCTCTTATGTTCAGGGAACAGACTGTTCAGACTACATGACTGGCAGTTATGTCAGATTTAGCGTTAACGTTAGCTTGTTACGCTCTAATAGAGAGTTTGCTATGTAACGTTAGACTCGCCCCTTCTTCTGCCTGTCGATCCGCTTCTTCTCCTTGATATTTAAAGGCGGCTGGCAACAAGTACGAGGCACCTAACGCCACCTTCGGCGGCGGAGTGCTGAACACAGAAACTGAATGCCACTTTCCAGATATGTTTTATCTATTTATCTATCTATAGATCAATTGATCTATAGATAGATAGATAGATAGATAGATAAATAGATAGAGTCCCAAATCCTCTTCTGTAACCTTTTGGGCCACCATACTTAATTACATTCAATGATACACCAGTTTGAAATCTGGCTAAGACCTGTGCATATAACATAAATAAACAGCGAGTTAAGCTGTCGCACAATTTTACATACTTTAGATAAATCGCTGTAGGCATCTGACAGCTTCACAAACTGCATCACCTGAGTGCATCAGATCTTTTAGCTTTCAATTATTTTTAAAGCAATAATCAGGCAAATCCCTGTAAAAGACCACAATTCTCACCTTAATGACACCATCTTTATTTTATTTTATTTTGATCACATTGATTTTATTATACTGGTAACATGTTTACATGATATAAACTCATAATAGTCAGAAAGCAAAGCTAATGTAACACACATTTTTTTTTTGCCCTACTGTTATTATCTAAGATACTTTTGCATTTAAATTCAATTTGAAGAACAAATTGTCTAAGTCTAACTTTAACGATGATTGTAATCAACCTAGTACATTAGGATTTCATGTATTTCACACTTAATTGAAAATATATCTATGTATGAATGCACAGTTAGTTTTAAAGTAAAATTAATGTGTAATTACAGACTACAACTGAAATTTCATAGCAGAAAGATTTGACTTCTTTTAATTACTGTAGGTTTTAATCTTATGAATGGCATAAGGGCTGGAGTCTCGATGGGGCCAGATGTCTCCGTTGGGCAGATCCCTCGTCTGTTCCACGTCACGATCGACCATCTCTACTGCCAAAGTGGAAGGACTGAAGATGTCTGTGGTGCGGTAGGATTGTGTGAGGCGACAGAAGGATGACGTGTCCGAGATTTCATCATCAAAGAGATCCTCCATCAGCTCCTTGCGCTGTTTGCGAGATGCTTTCAGCTCATCATTCAACTCAGAAACAAGATCCTTGACGTCCCTCACCAGTGTGGAGCGCAGACCAAACAGGCAGAGCAGAAAAACCAGACCAGCACAGATGCCAGAGACAAAGTAGAGAGCCACTCGTTCAGGGAGGCCTGAAAGAGATTAAAAAAATCTAAATATACTTGTGTAAGACTCAACAAACTCACAGTTTTCCTGGTCCATGCAATCAGTTATTCTTTAAAAGACTTTAAGATGCTTTTGTTCACATGTCAACAAATTTTCAAAAAATCCTTATACATCACAAAATTTACCAAAAAATGCCACAAGCCTTAATAGTTTTTAATGTGTTTTAACTTCTTAAACTCCCTCTAACTATGTTTTCTGTCAGTAATCAACTTGCAGAGGCTTTAAACTTAATCAAAATAGAAGAAAAATACATCACTGGGAACATTGTTGGCTTTTTTTCCGTGTGCACATTATTTTTTCATGGTAATGTAATAAAAGGCCTGATTTTATTGAGAAGTCATTTTCAAATGAAATATTCAACATCCATGATTCTACAGTTGGCACTGGATTAGCAACATTACTGCCAAAATATTAAAATTTCACATTAATTTCCTTATAAACTATTGTTTGTCTTAATGGAAATAGACGTTTTGATTATCCACCAAGCAAAGAATGCACCATCCCATACTTTTAACTATATTTAACTGTATAATAATGTAACTTTGACAAAAAAGTTAAAGACATTTTCTATTCTATTTTCTGTTCAATCAGCTTTCTTTTCTGTGCAAGTCAATTTAAATATATTGTAATAAACTGAAAGCAAATGAATGGTCGACTAAAATTAAGAAAAACACCCATCAATAAAAAGCAAATGGCATGCTTTGGAAAATGTTAGCAGTAATGCAAAATATTTATGCAAATTCTTTATTGATTAAAAAAAAAATGAGGGAAGCTGTTTTAAAGACTTGTAGATCACTAACTTTTTGCAGAATCACCTGTGTAGCCCTTTAAATGTGATCTACCACAATAATAATAAATGCATATCCAGTCCTCGCCTGACGTCTACAGGCATCAGTGCACATACCCAACATTTTTTCAATGATCTCCAGAGAGTTGGTTAAGAGCACGTTTTGAGGCCTGTAGGTGGGGCCAGTGTACCATCCACCTGCAGGTGAGAGGGGTATGGGCTCAGACACCAATCAAAGTCCGCCTAAACTAAAAACAAAAACAAGAAAACAAGAGAATAGGCCATTGTAATCTCACCGTGGGTGTAGTCTGAGATCATGAAAGGATCTGTCGACCCTCGACCCACATCTTCCAGAAGATATCGAGGCACTGAAGAGAAAGTAAGAGTTTTTTTTTTTTTTTTTTAAATGAAACAGCAAACCATATTGGCCACAGGCAGCAGCATCCGGTTCGTCACGTACCACAAGTGAAGGACACACGCAGGTGTTTCCTGGTGCCGTGGAAGCAGTGGTCCCCAAAGGTTTGAGTATCAGCCAGTAATGAGCAGTTTGCTCTGCCATGACACCTACGCGACACTTTCCGCAGAGCCGAAGGAGACAAACACTCTGCAATAAATCAAGTTTAGTAAAATTAAAAACTGCAGGCCTAATCTTTTTATATTAGGCTATACCATTATGCTCTTGGCTCAAATCTTCTTTCGGATTAGTAACAAATAATTGTGTTTATGGTCTTATTAAAGCAGTCCCGTGAGTGAATTTCTATTCAAAACTGAAGTACCGTTTTATACTGATAGTTGAATAGACAACAATAATTATTCTTGACTGTGTCTAGAACTTGAATATTTGCTCCATATTTTGTGACCAGATGAAGTGAGGTGCCCATTTTCATACCCATGTCAATGTGTGATTGAGGTTCCTGCGGACAATAAGGACTGCCATGCAGCAGGTGTCCAAACGTGGCGGAGTAGATTGCGAGGACAGTCTCATTTTTACACATCAGCCTCAGACGCTCATTTTCACACACCAGCCGTGTGCGGTGGTGCTCTGAAAAACATATAAACACAGATTAGAGAGAGGAGTGTCTTACTGAGCACCTGGTAACTTAAAGGAAGATAGGCCTCTGGTACTTATATTTTTGTTTTATCTCATAAATAGATTTTATTTCACTGCTAGTCCGTATACCAAAGGCAGAAACATTAAAGAACTTGAGATGGATCATGCATCACAGTGAACATCATCTTTTACAGCTGATTTTGTTTAGGAGAAATATCTTTTTCTGCTTAGCCTGGTGAACTAAGCAAATCTGTCAAAATGTAAGAATGATAATCTGCATATTTCTAATAAGAGATATATATTTGGCTATGTCCCATGAGACAGTGTGTACTTAAATTCGCACAAATTAAATCTGAGCTCTGCTAAAAAACAATCAAATTATTTCAAATATCAAAGTCAAGTTTGCTATAACATTGCTAGTTGACTGTAATACTCATATTACAAAGTGTGTTTGTTTGCTCAGTTGTGTATTTGTTTTTGTTTTTTTTTACTTAATGTTGTTTGCATTTGCCCTTTTTAATGGCTTAATTATTGTAGTTAATTGTGTGAATAAAGAAAGTCCATATTTGGTTTTAAAGGGGTCATATTTGAGTTTAAAAAATAAAAAAGTCGAATTTGTGTTTTTATTGTACACTTTCGACTGTTATACCCCCCCAAAAAAATGTAACTTAAATAAGAGAAAAAAAAGATGTGGTTACTCCCCTGTCTGTCTTGGTCTGGTTTATTAAAAGGGATTTTTATGAAGAAATTATCAGAAACACGCAGCTGCCGGAAAGGTTAAATAATTCTTTCATCAAAAACCTTTTGCTTCACTTGTCAGCCTTCTTCAGAGCTTTCAACCATAAAAAACTTCCTCTATCAGCAGATGGAGTTTGTGTTGTTTTCATCAAGATTTATTTGTTGACAGCCACTGAACTCCCATATCAACGGATACAACGGATCTCAATGGCAAATTTAAAGTCATTTAGATACAGTGCATTAAAGTAAAGTACATTGTTTGCAGTGTTTGGCTTAAACATTGACGGTTTGGTTATGAATACAGCATTACATAACATATTGTTTTTTTCTTTTTAGGAACAGCATAATGGGGCTACAAACTGTATATGATTGTAAAAAAAAACAAATGAAAATTGAATGACTATTAAATCTTGAAACTTGAATCTTGGAAACTGAAATTTTGGCACTAAATACTCTTCTAGTCCTATTATCTGCAAAATCAGTGCAAAACATCAGTGGTATACCTGGTCTGCACTTGTAGGCAACTAGAAGGTACTTGCTGGTGAGAGGACAGGGGTCCTGCCCAAACACTGGACTGAAGACAGGGATGTGACAAGACCGGCGATCCTGACATTCTGACAGCACTTTCTGCAAGGTTGAGAAAATGTGGTGACCACTATAATCTGCTCTGTGACTTCTTTAGTAAAACACCGATTTCAATGTATTCTCGCTGTGGCTCTGTGTACCTCGATAGCGACAGGAGAAGTGCATTCTGTGTCCTCCTCCACAGTTATGTTTGGGTTTGCAGAGGGGCACAGGTGCTGATTAGGAACATGTCGTCCGTAGAAAGCTGACAGGACGCTCACAGTTGTCCTGGAAGGGCACTCGATGATGAGTGTGTCTCCTTCACAAGCGTGAGCTGTGTGGTTCTTCAGGATGGTGTGAAGATAAACTTGAAAAGAAAACACAAGTTAATCTCACTTTCTCTCAGTCTGCTGACTGAGATAGTTTAGTTAGCAGCTGGTGTCTAATCTCAACCACAAAGATATGATGCATTCACCTCATTTGAAAATTTTAACAAGTGTAAATCCTGTTTGATCTTTTGGTTTCACGTTTTAATTTATTAGTCACAAAGCAAATGACCCTTCCTGAAGCCCCCTTAGTTACTGTTGCTATGTCTGTCAAGCTTTCAGAGCTAGCATGGAGCTCACACTGTGGCTAACTGCACTCCCTGGAGAAATATTGTGTAATTTTTGGAAAAACAAAAGAGAGATTTCAGACAGAAGCAGACAGAAGGTCTGCAATGAGCCTTTGATTGATAAATACAGGAAGTCAAAGTGACTCAGCAGTGAAAGCAGGTTAGAGTTATGAATATAAAGACACATGCTAAAGCCTACAGATCACGTGCAGCCGCTTCAACTTGTGTTTCACTTGATTCATAAAACAAGCAAGGACCCTCGTAACGATTCAGGACCTGTTTAGGACAAGTGGAGGACATGTTTCTTTGTACGTTAACGTTAAAAGTAAAGATGGACTTTTTGGGTGGGTTTGAGTTTGGGTTAATCAATGTTTTTTGAAGGGTTACCAGAGCACATGAAATGTTAGCTGTGCTTGTTAAACTGTGAGGGGTTCTACGAGGAATGAGGATGGATGACCAGTTCAGCCCAGAGCATAAAGTTATACTTTTCAGTGTTTGATTTTGA
>JAPZDX010000025.1:17003518-17016919 GCA_029783625.1 Naso annulatus
CTCACAATTGCAATTCTGTGGTATTCTGGAAGCCAAGCAACGACATTTCGTTGTCAAAACTCACTGTTGTGTTTTTTTGTTCAATGACAATAAAGAAAGTCTAAGTCTAATTAAAACTCATCATGTAGAGCAGCAGTGAAGTGGTAACCCTTCTCTTTATGTCAAACTGGGCCTGCACCTTTGATGAAGGTGACAATGTACAGACGTGCCCATAAAGATTTGTTAATGGTTAAGCGTTTTTTAATCTTGTAACTTTCCTTTAGAGCCACAATGAGGTTCATCAGTTGTTGGATGGATTACTATAAAATCGGAACAGACTTCCAAAGGTTCCTTGAGGAAGATTGTAAAGACTTTGCTGACAAAACACTTTTCATGTCCAAACATCTGCAAAACTGACATTTGTATTACACGGCTGAGGGTAAGATTAGTGAAGGGTTATTTTATCATCTGTAGTTGTAGTTCGTTTCTACTGCTAATAAGCAAATGTTAGCACACTAACAAGCCAAACTAAGATGTGTTGCCATTTAACTCAGAGCAGCATATCAGAGCTGCTAGCATGGCTGTAACATTATAGATTCATAATCTTGTCGTGACGTGTTTTTTAAGTTGTGGGAGCTGTCTGGAAATGAAACATACACTTTCTTTGTTAGCCCAAAAGAGATGTTTGAGCTTTTGTAAACAAATGTTACAAAAGTAACCCAAGTTACAGACATAAAATGCCTTTATTTTGAGGCATCAAAACTACGGGCAACACCAGTCATAGCGAAAGAATGGGCTGTTTAAATATATTTACCCACAGGGAAAAAAAAAAAACTAAATTCACAATAACTAATAGTGTAATATTCACTTAAAGATTGCAGTTTGGATGTTTTGAAAACTTAAAAAAAATATATATATATATATATGTAGGCCTAATACAAAG
Organism: Naso annulatus; assembly: GCA_029783625.1. Taxonomy (NCBI): domain Eukaryota; kingdom Metazoa; phylum Chordata; class Actinopteri; order Acanthuriformes; family Acanthuridae; genus Naso; species Naso annulatus. Next base: position 17,004,441 of record JAPZDX010000025.1, read on the forward strand.
TTAATGTAGACTGTCTGTCCCTGTTTGTGGAATAAAACTTACAGAACAAACCAGAACATTGTATTTATTATAAGAACTATAATAGGAATAAATACAACTTTGATACCAAATTTAGTAGCACAGTTCAGGCAGGATTAATGCTATCACATAATAGTTATACGTTTTTTAAAATGGTACAGACCTTTCACAAACTATTTCACAGTACAGTATGTCTCTTTATTGATCAGTCTTGTGTAGTATTTCATTTTCAAAAGCAGATGTTTTTACAAAAGAAGGCAAGAAGTGGCTTGTGATGCTTTTTCATAAATGTATAATACTGCTCTATTCAACAAAAATATAGTAATAGTGTATTTGCAGTCATTTATTATCTGTTTTTTTTACTGTGTAAGTACAGTACAAGTCCTGCTTTCAGTATTTGCATGAAAGTTCTTTGAATTCTTACAATATACATGTTTGAAAAATATAATGCAAAACAAATTAGTACACTTTATCACACAAAAATGTGCACATGAGACCATAATCTAACCTGATAAAACAATATTTCTAATTGCCCATTAATGTTTTAAGTCATAATTGGATTTGCATAGCCAGACATGCTAACTATTGGGCAGAGTGTAATTTAGTTTGATTAATCTTACTAATCATTACAAAGTATCAGGAACTGAATTTTAACTCACTCTATGCACTTGTCCTGTGCTCAGCACTGTTTGTTGTGGGTGCAGGTGTAGCACGCTCGAGATACAAAGATACAACAGAAACACAAGAGTAAATATCTACGTCTTGAGGAATTTGTTTTACAGCAGAAAACATGGATATTTAAGTGAAAGATGAGGAGGGGGTAATTACATATTTCATGGAAAATAATATCTCAACATAATTTTTTCTTGTACATTTTCCTGCCTCGCTGTCACAGGAGCATCCCGGCGGCAGCGACATCTATTCCTTACAATCCGACGTCCAAGGAGAAGGTCACACTGCCTAGGTAGCGGTCAGTGGGTGAATCATTAATGATGCCCTTTCCGTTGAGTTTGCATTGTACCTGGATGTGCGTGTCGTACTGCACTCGTGTAAAACGCACAGCCACCACCGGTGAGGAGTAGTTTACCTGTGGTCAATATGTGGAAAGTGTTATTTCAACTCTAATTAAAATCATCCGTATGGCACAGTGATTATTCTTAAGGATGAAATTTGCACTCACATGTCTGAGCTTCCCATAGTACGGAAAGTACTTCAGGTCAAAAATGCTTTTAGGAAAAAATTGGATTTCTCCCAAAGCTTCTGGAGGTCCTTTCTGAAATAGGAGGAAAAAGTTCAGTTTTCTGGACTCACACCTGGTTGCATGAAAAAATCTTGATTTTTGTTTTATGTCTCTTATTCCTGAGTTTAAATTAAAAACATGAGATGATGGTTACTGTACCTTAATTCCACAAGTCACGTTTATTGGTTTGCCCTGGCCAGGTAAGTAACCAAGAATCTATTGAAAAGTAAGAAAAAAAAAAATGTGTCATCGTGCAAACAAATAAAGCGCAAGTAAAATTTTAAAAAAGCACTCTAACACTCTAACTCGCTCTATGATTTTGTTTGCTGTGGCTTTAAATTAAACTCCAGTTGATGTTTGCTTGCTAAAGAGCTTGCAGTCACAATGCTGCAAAAGTTTTGATTTTAGCAGCATCTAATTTTCCTCTGTATACTACTTTTTGTCTTGCACTAGTCAGATTTGCTCACTGTCCAGTGTCTTTGCTTTAAATTAAATTCCAGCAGGGAAATGTCTTTTCATATAAATCAAAAAATTTGGAAGAGGTGCCTGATTTCCTATTACGTAACACTGCATGAATTACCATTCAGTATGTTAACCGAGACCACTTCAACTGTCTCATCCTTTCCCTGAAATGGCCACAAGATGTCACTCACTGAGAAACGTGGGCCAGTCCAGTAACACACTGTGTCCCGCCTGTTTTATCTCACTTTGTGTGTGTGTGTGTGTGTGTTGATACGCATAATTGCACTCTTTAACAGGCTTTGGTGACTAACCCCCATCTTACCCGGTTCATTCGAAGGAGGATGCATGGCCTTCCCTGAGAATAGCCATAGTTGGGGTCCTGCATTCCTGAACAGTCCCCCAACCAGGACCTCTTAAACTGACACGCTTTCCGCTCTGCGCTCTCCTCCAAGTCGTCCTGCATGAAGTATCTGTCCTGTGTGCAGCGAATATTCTTCCTGTCCTGAGCGGCATCGTTGTACGCTGAAAAAAAAGGGGAGAGCAGAGAGAAAGACGGCAGAAAAGGGAGGGAGGGAAGGAGGGAGGGAGAATGAGAGAGCAGGGCATAAATAAACCCTTGCTACAGCAATGCCTCTGCCAGATTCAGGCCTCTGATTAAGGAAGCTTGACAAAAGCTGGGCGTGAAAAAAAAAAAAAAACACATTGAATGGCTGCACTCTGCCCACAAAGAGGCTTCCCTTCCCAGCATGCCCTGCAAAAACCAAATGGAAAAAGAGGACAAAGGTAGCGAAGATGATGATTAACTCCTTGCATGCCCGCCTCATTTTAAACAAACTCAACAACCTCAACATCATCCCACACGTTCACCAGCGACTCACATCTTAAATATTCATCCATTGACCTTGCGTACTTCTTCCAGGATTTTCGATCAGAGGCATTGAAGGCAATCTCGTGGCCTTCTAGGTGTGGGGCCATCGTCATACCTGCCAGTGGAGACGCAGAGACAGTCAACTGTGCCAAGACTCAAGTAGAAGCAACAGACAGAAGGACGGTGGAGCAAAGAGACGAGAGGAGAGTGACAGCGAAGGATGCAGAGGAGTGGGATGTGTTTGGGGTTATATTTACCTGGTGGCATCACTCTATCATTGAAGGTCGGATGGTAGGGACTAATAGACCACATGAGGCAAAACAAACAGCCGCCAAACATGGCTGCGAGAAACACATAAAGTGCAGCATAGAAGAGAAGGATGAGGCCTACGGGAGGAAAACAGGAGTTATAACAGGAAATCTCTCCATAAATCACTTCTGTTATCTGAGTGATGAAGAACAGTGAACCATAAAGGCTTTCCACTTTTGCCTGGACTGTGTAGTCTGTCTGGACTCCAGCAACTGTCCTTAATCAGGACAGTAACTAATTTGTTTAGTCACACAAAAGCACGGTCCTCCTTTCATGTCTCTACTTAGAAATAACTTCAATAGTTATTATGGTAGTAAATGCACCTTACTGAGCTAAAGTGAGAACCCTCAAAAAAAAGAAACCTGAGTACTCATCACGGTTCTGCAATTTTTCAATGTACAGTCCATTTGCAACTAATCAAGCTAATTAAATGGATTTTGCTGTGCGGGCGATTTCACAGGGGACTAGCTGCAGCCAGCCTTGCGTCCCCAGAGCCACAAAGGACTTTCTGTTTGAGCTCAGTGAGAATTCTCCCAGCTGTCCTTTCACTCAGGAACACAGTGAACCTCCGGTTGCCATCGTAGTGAAGGTCTTTTGCAGCCATAGAGGCCTGGCCAGCTCCAAGGAGCCCCAATCACCCCACTCTGGTATTGTGTCCCCTCTTACACACTTGTCTCACAGGACACACGGCACAGACTTCAACTCAGGGCCTTTCTTCGTCAGACGCATGGGCCCCAATCCCTCCACAAGTGTGCACACATTGGTTGTATAGCTGAAATGAGCCCCCAGCCCTACCGAGGATCCAACATTTCAGCTTATGCAACTAACACACACTTTCCTTGGATATTTTCTCTACACTGAGTTGGATCATGTTTGCCATTGTGTGCAGTGGAGCTGAGGGAGGGGGCTCGACAGCGTCACATGGCAACCACCCTGGAATACCAAGAGGCTGCTCCATCATCACTGACTCAACAAACTCATCCACTCTGTCGCTTCTGCCAAAAAAAGTTTGTCTACACCAAAAGCTCAGTTTTGGCAGGATGTTCTATGGATAAAAAAAGACATGAGCATCTCTACGTGTTAAACTGCAGCAGAGGGGCCATAAGCATATTAAGTTCAGCGATGAGGTCGCCAAGGCTTTGGGAAAGAGGCTGTGGAGAGCATGGTAAGATGTGGAGGAATGTGATTCCTGGCCAATGCGGGGCCCGGATCAGTGCGCTCCCGCTGGGGATACGTCCCCAGGCAGTCTGTTTTTGTCGGGACACTCTGAATTGTCCATGCACCTATGTAAACATTGAGCATAAGGACACACACACACTCGCAGCACAGTGAGCAGAGTCACTGGACTGCAGAGACATTTCTCACCCTCTTAACTGTCCCTGAGTGCATCTTTTAAAGATGTTCTAACACCATGTCTGCCCCTGCGCTGGTTTTAGATGATTCAACTGTGACACACTCAACATTAGACCTGTGATTATTGGACACATGCAGTAAGAAAAGAGCTTTTGTCAGTCCAAACGCCTCCCCCCCAAACCCCAACAATACAGAACCTGTCTGTCCGCATCAACTCACTCCAGCTCTTTCCAGAGCGGCCCATGAATTCGTTGGTCTCTGCATTCCACAGGTATGTCTTCAAGTCGTCTATTTTCTGGTGGAGCGTCCTCTTGGGTAACGGCCTGCGCTTCCATCTCTCAAAGTTGAGGTCTTCCTGCTCCAGAGGCTGGTGCTCGGCCAACTCCTCCTGCTCTTCCTCCAACTCTTGGCCATGTTTGAGTATCACTTTGTGAGGCTGGTGGAAAGAAGAAGAGAAAAAGCCCTCACCACACATATTCTCAACTGCTAAGTTCGGCAGTCGACCTATTTTCTTTTCAAATCGCTGCAGGAAAAAAATGGCATGCCTTCTGCTCTGAGTATGACCGATGATATGAACTACCAGGGAGTGCTCTGCATATTAATGAACATCGCACTGCTGGTCCTATCCCCTGTTTCTGCAAATTATAAACCCGCAGGTGACCTTTCTGGCACTCGTTGGGAGAGCTGACCTCCTCTGAGTGGACCCTCCTGCTTGGAGCAGCAGCTGCAGACAGCAGAGCTGGAGGGTCACTCTGACAGCCAGATGTTGCTCACTGACTCTCAGCATCCACAGGCGAGGACACACAGATCCCAGAGGATCTGAACCGCAGGACACACTTCACTTCATTTTTGTGAGAGTTAAACCTTTAAAAGCATTTGCTGTTAAATGTTTAAATGCACCTATTAGCTTTGAGACTTGTACCGTTAAATCATTTGATTATTGAGTTAATGATAAATGTGCTGTCTGTTAAAATGACTTTTAATGCTAGCGGGGGAAAGTGCCTCAGTTGCTAAAGCAAATACGGTGATCAGAAATAAGATGTTTTATATTCAATTTCACTTACAAGACTTGGTTGTCTTTTAAGGAGCTTCTCTTCAGCTCCTCCCTCTGTGGAACTGGGCTCCATATTCTTCACAGAAAGAAAAGGTACTTGTTATACCAATCACATCTAGCTCACCGTGCAACTCAATTAAATCAAGACGTCTTCAAGTCTGCAAACTTCAAAAACATCTTCAAAACTTTTCACAACAATGCCAAGCTGTCTGAATAATAATCAAGAATCGGGCTTTATAAATAATTACTGTAGCTGTGCAAATATCAGTAAAAGTTCTGACATACCTGAAGTTTTCTTCTCAATAAAAAAGCGGATTAATATCTCGAAAACCCTCTTGGCCCCCAGAGAGAAAAAGTAACGTTTGTCAAAAAGTGTTTGGGGATTTCATTAGAAAGTTTTAGGCACGCGAAGGGGACCGGGTGGAGAACCTCCTCCAACTAGGCGCGCATCATAGTGAATGAACGCTGCACGGAGAAAAACTGGGGGTGGGATACAAAGTGCTTTTTTTTGTGCCGGAGACGTTTTGGCATCGACCTGGACCACAGGCCTGCATTCTGTACACGCACACCATCACCCATTGTCTGTCTGGTAAGCCGGGCTGAGGCTGAGGCAGAGGCTGAATACAATATTTATAGCGTATCCCGACACAGGGCGCTGTTGCCAATCCCAGCACGGCTCCATACTGTACGCGCACAAAGGCGCGCGGACACTTAGCTTTATTTAAGCTTTCATAACGCATCATCACTAACCGGGTGCGTTTAACACGATACAAAAGCATCGTAAATATCATGTCTGTCATCAGCTGGTGTCTCTGCACATACATGCAAACTGTTCTGGTGCCAGCCTTCATGCACTCGTGCAAAAACTGCTCACCAGAAGCTTTTCTCTGGTGAGGTTCAAGTGGTCTCTATCATCCCGCTGACCCCATCTGCACTCCGGTCACGTACCGCTGTTACCCCGTGTAGAAGCGGGAGAGGGGGGGGACTTTTAGGAGTGTTTCCCCCCCTTCTTTTACATGAAAAGAGAAATTGCGTCATGGAAAATGTCTGTTCTTTGAGATTTGCGCGGCAAAACGTGCACGAGTTCGTGTGTGTGTGTGTGTGTGTTTATGTGAGTTTATTTTATAGTGATTCTTGTCCCCACATGAGGACATTTGAAGAGATGGAAAAATCACCACAACATTCTGTAGGGGAGGCATTCATTTCATACACCTGTCCGTGCAGAGTTATGAGAACTTCATCCTCAGTTTACATTCAAATTAAACTTTTAAAAGTGGCTGGATTACAACTTTTTCTGAAGTCACAGGCTACATGTTCAAAGCATTGTGCCCACAAAAGAAGTGACAGCCTGTGCGACTTGTGCCGGGCAACTTGTGCAGCTCCATGACTTTGTTAAGGGGGTGCCTGTCAGGGGGCTTCGGGGTGTACTCAGTGTTTATCCCACTTCGTGAATGTGCAATTATCGCTTTTCTGGAATACCACAACTTGGTAGGTTCCTGTGCCTTGCTCAAGAGCACTGTAAATGTGGGCCTACAACATGTTAAGAGCACAGAGCCTCATCCTTCAGGTTATCGTCATCCATTCACACCCATCAAAAGCACTGTGCTAGCTAAACTTTATGACATTTAATTCAGATGTAGCCCTGAAAGTAGCTAAAGCTGGGTTGTGTTCTCATTTCTTTAAATCTGGCAATGGATGCTCTGTAACGGTAGAATGAGAATTTTTGATGTTTTAATTAAATGATTATGCAAAAAAAATTACAGCATATTCCCTTTTTTTTAACATTGTCAATATTTTAGAAATACTGAATCCCCTCTGAAAGTCAGCAAAATGTGTGAAACAAAATGTATTCAGTTAACTAAAATCTGTCTTTAAATTGATTTGGTTGATATAATAAATCAAATATAGTTAATAATATTCTCCGCACATTCATTTTCTCATCATTTTCATTTTCAAACACTGGATTAGAGAGGGCCAGACTTAAAGTCATGACGGGGAACATGAAATCTTATTCTCAACTATTATTTTTTAGTTTTATTTTATTTTATTTTTAGGTCGGTAGAAAGTTACAAAATCACAGAAAAATATAATTTGGCAAATAAATCTGTAATATATGTTAAAAAGCAATTTAAAAAAAAGAGAGAGAATGATAAGAATATGATTTATAGGCCTGGTTTAGGCAACAAATTTATGTGTAGGCTATTTTACTTTTCTTGAATAATTATTTAATCTCTTTCAATTTTGAGGTGGCTGTCAAACACGTGATTTGCATTTCCCCATTTAAGGCTGCTACTCCAAATTAAGTAGCCTACGTCCACCTTCATTGCACCTACAATAAAACATAATTAACCACACAAAAATTATGGGGTGCTTTTACTTTTGGAGCAGAATGAATTGTGTCAAAATAAAAATAAAAAAACTTTAGGGCTTAAAACGTCCGGAGACGCAGGCGTTCATGAAGGCAGCATGCGCCACTGTGATGGATTATTCAGTCTGACAGCTCTTGAACGTAACGTCGTGTTTCTGACGGATGGTGGCGCTCGATGCTCGGTTTGGCCTTCATGTCCCTGACTCCCTGAATTTATACTTCTGTGTCAGGTTTGAGGAACACAAACAGCAGTATAAACACAAAAATAGAAAAAGAAACCGGACTTATTAAGCTGTATTTGTTGTAAAACAGGTTGTAATTCGATAGTGATAAACCTTGTGGTGACCAGGCCAGTGACCCACACAGATTATCTGTCTTTTCTCAGGGAAATTTATATTTATTCGGCTGGTATTATTCTTATTCAGTGTAACGTTACGTTAAATGCACAGTCTGTCTTCTAAATGTCACTATTTTTAAAAAATAAGTGCAGTTAAAGTTACCTCAGCTTGCCGTCGCTCATCTTGTGACGTTAGCTTGGGACGTTAAACATTTAATTTATGACACTTGCTAACTTTAGCTAATTATCTTAAAATTGACGAATTATTTATCACCGGTAGTTAAACGTATTAATGAGTTTTGGAATTTTAAAGCTACTCAATCTACAGTAAAATGAGAATATCACTATAATAAATTATGGGTTCACCTGACAGGTTTGTAACGTTAACGGAAAGTAACAGACGTTGCTTGTAACGGCAGTCACGAACCTAGTGGGAAACTGATAGCGTGTTAGCTTAGCTGTTTCGAAACAAGTGCATGGTAGAGTGAGAGTACTTGTTTTTGAGGAACGTGTGTGACATGCGCACACACAGCCAGCAGCAGCAGCAGCACTTGTCCGACACCGACACACCGTGAGGACGGAGACCGACAGGCGTATCACCAGCCGCGGGGATGTAAATGAGACCGACGCGGGCTGAGCGGGGACGGAGGGCTGTTGTTAGAGAATGCAACAACGAGCGGACACACCGTTTGCGTTTGCCCACGACTGCACAGTTAGCTCCCGAAACACAGCGATTAGTTAGCCAGTCTTGATTATTATTATTTTTTATTTGAGAGAGGACCGTCCGGCGGACTGCGCGTAACATCTCCAGCCAGCCAGCATGCCTCCTCCTCCTCAGAGCCTTCAATCCAGCGGACTGACTCTCTCTGAGACAAGCATGGGTAGGTGTGTGCAAGGTCAACGGCGTGTGTGCAGCAGGTTTTACCAAATAAATAACAGCCTATTCTCGTTTAAACAGAATGTAGGGATTTGATTAAAAAAGGGTAGGCCTATTTTAATTCCTCGCGCCCCTCAAGGTTAATATTCTGGCATTTATCATTATAATAATGGGGTTTTTTTTCACTAAAAACGTCCGTTTTGCTTATAAATGCAGACAAAAACACTCATTGCATCACCACGACGTGTTTTTTTTTTTTTTCTGTGGTCCAGGCCGCAGCGCGTCACTGCAGGTGCGGTGACGTTGGGTAACCACAGCCTGGATGTCTGGCTCTAATGGGCATAACTGCCTGACAGGTTCTGGTATAGGATGCTCGGCTGCTACCATGAAAATTAAAGGAATTAAACGGTCTGTGCATGTAAAGTAAAATTAGTGTGTATTTTGTATTATTTTAGTGCAGCCTAGTTCTCAGTAGATAAGTACTTAATTATTGATTGCTCTAAGATTACTGAGTGTACACAGGCACAAATAGCAGGACCCTTCATGTGAGTTCGCTCTAAACTTATTAACCTTTGAGGCATGTTTAAGAAAGAAGAGGGGCCACTTATTAGAGCTTTTAATAGAAATGACAGGTACTGTGATGGGTATGTCAAACAGAGTAAATGTATACTTGTAGTCCCCTGGTGTCAAATAAATATCCTGCGTTTTTAAAAATGAATTCCTGCTATAAATGAATCAAACCATGCATGATTTTTAGTTCCAAATCCCTCAAATATCACTGATTGTAAAGAGCCTCAAACTAAATGTGTCAGCAATGTTTCTGCTTATTTTAAAAATCAGATAACATAAGTCTCCAAACTGTTTCCATTCTGATATCTGACCTATGCTGTGCTCTGAGAGATTAAAATTTAAAGGAATGTAATTGGAAAAACTCAGACATTTATCATCACTAATGCAAAACAGCCAGAGGAGTTGTTTTAGTTAAATTAAATTTAGCATTTGAGACCAGGAGAAATTTACAATACAGAATTAAAACAAACACAATCCCATCACAGTGTAATTGTCACTGTTATATAACTCCCAGCTCTGCACGGTTATACATATATTTCTAGATCATTAATCTCAGAGGTTGTGTCCTTCATTGTGCAGGGCCCGCAGGGGACAAAACTTGACTGAAACCATATGCACCGCCTGCTCAGTGCCGCGACTAGCACTGAAGTACTTCTTATTGATCTCCAGGTTGGAGCATCAGGATTCAGTAACAATACTGTCTGTCTGTGGCTCGCCAACTATCGTGTTTCCACAAATTGATAAAAAAAAAAGTGCTACACAGAGGTAACTGAGATGATCTTTTAATATCTATCAGGCTGCAACGAGCTTTCCGATCACCGCAGAGTAACCCAGAAAGGAAGAGGTCAAATAAACGGAGTGAATTACTGCCAGAAGCAGTTTGATTCAGTGGTCTGACTACTGCTGAAACACATGCATTAGAGAGTAGTACCACGACTGCATCCTAAATTACTGGCCACTCCCTCCATCTCTCTCCTCATTTGTGACTTCACCAGAAGGCCTTGAATATTGTTATAGATGAATCTGGCACTGCAGCTCTCCTCTTTGAGGAGATAACTGCTGGGAGGAGCTTCAGAAAACTCTATTAAATATACATAGCACATTTTCTGAGGCCATATAACAAATGATCTTTTGTTGCTATTCAGTTGTTTTATTTGTTGTTATTCATACATATTTTTCACATGTTCATTTTTGTTTGCTTTTTACTTTGAATTGCAAGCCAGTTGCACTTTAATTTATGTCAGTTTCATATTTAAAACGTGTATTTTGATGTTTTTACATCAATGGTTTTATTGTGACTATGTTGTGTCGACTTTTCTGTCTGTTTCTTACAATAATTTAATGTCCAAAAAGCTAACTTATTTAGTTATGATACAGGATGAAAACTTTACAAGTTTACAGTACACAGTTATGTGACCAACTCATGTTGGAGATGACATACATGCTTCATATATACAGTAAATATATATCGAAAAGTGCCTGTTAAAGTATTAACCCCCATTTATGCCTTTATCGGACAGTTTATACAGAGAGTTAGATGCATAAAAGAGGAAGGAGAAAGTGGATTTTAACTTTATGACACAGTTTGAATAGAAAAAAAAAATCTTTTAGATATAAGTATAATGATAATTTGTCAAACAAACATTGGAAATGGCTACTAACTGTAAAACCAAACAGACATTTGGAGTATATCAGAAAGTTTTCTCATTAAACCAAACCATCTGTGATTTTTTTTTTAATAAAGTGCTAATATATCAAATTAAAACTGGGTAATTTGTTTCGTTTGTTTACTGTTGTTGTAGAAGCCGGGGTTTTCTGCCAACATGAGCAACAAAAGTTATTTTTAGAGCTTACGAGTATTAGAGCTTCTCCGACTACTGCCTGCATTTTGAACTTAGCTCTGCAGGCTACTTTCCCTCCTCGTCAGTAAAACATAATGAATTGATAGTGTTAGATAATAAAATAAAGATTGTATCTCATGTAAGTCAGAGTCATAATTCATCCTCTCTAGTTTTATTGATAATGATGCACACACTGTACAAATGGGCCGCTTGTGCTGCATCTTCCATGCAGCGTTCAAATGTGACAGAGCCAGAGAAACTCCAGTCCAGTCATGCGACTCTTAAATGGTTTCCCATGACTGCTTGTGGTGGACTCTGGTCACAGACTCATCTTCTTAATACTAATGATGCTATCAGTAATGTTCCCTCATTTGTTGTCTTGTAGGCTCTTTTAAGAGGAGGAAGAGGAAATCCATAATAGTGACAGTGTTGCTGCTGATTGTATCTGTGCTAATCCTCATCTTTGGCCTGGCAGCGACGACCAGGACGCAGAACATCACAGTGGGCGGCTACTACCCAGGAGTCATTGTGAGTGCACACTCACATCTTGCACGCAACAGCAGCACACACAACACAGCGGGCCTGTTCTCTGTCAGAGTTTGTAAGAAGGAGACATGTAAACTTGAGTCATATGACTTGGAATCAAGTCACAAGTCAGATGACTTACAACTTGACTCGGACCTTCACAGCAGTGACTCATGACTTCATCTGAAACTGAGACTTTTGACCTGAAAATACTTGACACCTTCCGCCAAATCTAAAGATTATAAACTTCTTCTTTTTTTTTTTTTTAAGTGTACCATGAATGAAATCATTTCCTTTTATTTTCCTGATCAGCTAATGTTAATGCCATTCATTTCCAGCTAGAAGAGGCTGAATTCCCCAGATCTAATTTGAACCAGTTCAGCAGCATCCAGTGACATTGCAGAAGAAAACAATGAAGAACTTACATTATGTTACTGAACTCCAACTGGAAAAATGATAGCAAAGGTTATTTCATTCAAATACTATGCACTGCTTGTCAAAAACGAATTGTAAGAGTAAGCAAAACTCTTGTATGGAAAATTAAAGAGGAAAATGCAGCAGCTTCAAACTTTGTTTGGTACTTGAAGTTACACTAAGTACGGTAAGTAGAGACCCTGTTGAAATGGCATTACATTTGGTAAAGAGCACATTTGGACC
>JAPZDX010000025.1:17020557-17036889 GCA_029783625.1 Naso annulatus
ACAGTCCCAGAAAACATGGTAGTGGTTTGCACTTTGATTTCTACAGTTCCTCCAGCAGACAGGGGAGTTATTATCATAGTAAGACTTCTGGGAGGGTGTTATAAAACACCTAATTAGGCTCTTCCAGCCAAACTCCCTCCACTTTTGTGAGCTGGTACACATCTATTGATACCTCCATATTGCCGTCCATTCTTCCTCAGATATATTTATCCCTCCTTCCTTCTCCCGTTTTATTTTAAAAACAGAAATCTTTCAATTAAAATTACTAAAACTGCTCTTAGTTTGGCAGAAAGGTGTGTGTGGACAGAGGAGAGTGAGAAACTGATTTTTTAAGGGACTTTAAAGATGTTTAAATATCATCATGTCAAATATTAAAAGTGTTGTTGAAAATAAGCTAAATTTTTTTGTGTTGCACATTTCAGTGAGGCAAATCAAAGTGCTTTACATAGAGCCTAAGCAACGTTAAAACAAAATTTAAGATATTAAAGCAACACAAGGTGGGGTGCCCTGGTGGCTCAGTTGGTAGAGCGGGTGCCCCGTGTACAGAGGCTGTGTCCGCGCTGCAGTGGCCCTGGGTTTGATTTCAACCAGGGACCCTTTGCTGCATGTCATTTCCTGTCTCTCTCCCCCCTATTTCCTGTTCACTCTTTAGCTGTCCTGTCAATAAAAGCATAAGAGCTCAAAAATATCTTTAAAAAAGGCAACACAAGGTAATGTAAAAAGACATTTAATACAGAAGTAAAAGGGATATACTGGAAGTTACAAGAGCCTAAAAGAGATGAAGACAGATAAAACAGGACTTGCAGTGTAGTGTCAGATGTTAATCCTCAAATTTGACTAAATGAAAGGCACTGTTCAAATAAAAAAGCTCTTGTTTTCAGTCATATGCTCCTCAATATGTCCGCTCAAATGATAGAAATCTTGTTGCAGGCATAAATCCCTGTTGCACTGCTTTCCTCCTGCAAGCTGGGGCGGCTGCAGACAGCGTGGGGTAACGTGTAATTGAATCCATGCTGCCTTTTTATTGAGGAGTGAAAGAAGAAGAGCTGGGCGAGTGTGGGAGTGAAGGGTGGCAACGCTTATAAAGAGCTGGGAGCCGTGCCAGCCACGAACACAACTGGAGCTAGGTGACAACAGCACTGTCACTGTTGTCCCTTTATTGGCCCACAACCCCCTCCACCGTCATCCCAGTCAGAGACATTCATACTCTGTTCATATGTTACCATGAAAATGTAACTCAATGCAAAAGTGGTGAGACGAAGCAATAAAATATTAAAATAGTGCCATCATTAGGGTGGTGATGCTGATGCTTCTCTGCTTTCCTTCCACAGTTAGTGGCGTCGATTGTCTTCATCAGTTTCGGAGTGGTGGCTGCTTTCTGCTGCGCTATCGTCGATGGAGTTTTTGCTGCGAGGCACATTGTGAGTAACACTGAGGCTTCTGCTCGGTTAGCTGACCTTATGCATTATGCACATAGATAACACTTATGCCTTGACTAATAACAAGCGTATTAATTAATGTCATCCTCATTAAAGCTTAATATTCTGTCTGCATCAGAGGTATATGGAAATGTATGCCCTCCTGCAAGGGCAGTGGTCACATATGGCCGTCTGTAGCAGCTGCTGCAACCTCCTCTGTAAGATAAATATATTTTGTGGTAGAGGAAGATCATTCCACATTACGCAAAGTACATAAAATAATAAGTAACCACTAATGCACTTTTAAAACAATTATGCTACAATAAGTTATGGCTGGGTGAAAAGGGAGATGAACACCATTAGCAGGTTTCTGTTTGCCAGTGGTGTCAGTGACTCGGAAAAGGAAAATCTTTTGTACTCTAAACTGTATTGTTGAATGGATGAGAATGAGGAGGAGCAATGTTAGAGTGACAGACCGAAGAGGTGAAGTAATGCTATCAGATGACAGGCTTTACATGGTAATTTTTTTTTGGAAGATTTGCTGCATTCATCTAATTTTCTGTTTGCTTGTAAAGTGTAAGATTTGTACTTTCCAAAATAAATCACATTATTTAGTGCCAGTAAATAATTCGTTCTTGCTTTACCTCAATTATTCATCAAATGCAGGGCTACACAATTGAGTGCATAACCACAGCAATCATTATGTTTAGAGTGAATTATTATTGTTTCCAATACTGGTATTTTACATCAGCTGAATGTGTCCCATTCACAGCATCCAGGGATAAACAGGGCTACATACAACACAGGCAACAATTTATTTTTGGGAATTGTATAAAAATTAGGGCAAATTTCACCTAAGACTAAATTTGTGAATTGGATTTTTAGAAATTTTGCTTTATTAATAAATTCAAATTAACATGAATACTTTTGTCTTTTTTTGAGAGAGAGATAAACTGTAACAACTCAATCTGATCACTGTGATTTTTTTTAAAAAAAATAGAACTTTAAAGAGAAAAACAGCAGCAGTTCCCTTATTTACATCCATATTTTCTCGATCTGTGTGCATTGTGTCTTGTTGCACATCAGGCACAACACACAGCAAAACTGCACACCAGCTTCATAATAACCCAACTAGTCCTAAAGCTGTCAGACCTGGAGCTTGCTTTGCATCAGTTTCTTTGATGATAAATCTTCGCAGCTTTTAATCATGCAGCACTGGCTCTTTTTGTTGGCAAGGCGACCTATGATAAATGTTGTTTATTGCATTGCAGGACCTCCGGCCTCTGTACGCTGGCCGCTGTGAGTATCACTCCAGTGAGACGGCGTCTGACCGCGATGTAAGAAACACATCATTCACCTTCTGTTCACAGAAACATGATGAATTCATGTGCATGTGTTTGACCTGAACTGTTTGTCAGCGCTACCTTTTGTTGTTTAGCCACGAAGTTGTGTAAGGACGCAGGTAAAAAACAGAAGTCTACCCAAAGTGACGAGACTATAAAATACTCTCTGACCTTCAGGTGCCCTGCCAGACGTCATCGCGCGCATCCTGTAACCTGCGCGTGAAGAGCAACACCTGTTACTGCTGTGACCTCTACAACTGCGGCAAGTAAGCACACGGAGCGGTCGAGCACCTGACAAACCTCTGAATTAGTGGCTATTTGCTTTGCTGTGTTGCTTTGACTGTTTGTATATTTGAGGTGTATCTTTGTGCCATTTTTTGTGGCTTCTTTTGCACTGCAACTGCTTAATGTGTTAGAACAAGAATGTTTATTTTCTTTTAACCTTTTTTTTTTCAGAGAACATCCTCTTATGGGACTTCAGAATAAAGATGTTTTGAAAAAGTTTAGGAAATCATCCATGATTTGGAAGTAGGTTCCCTATTTTTCTAGAATCATATTGGCCATTCCTGATTAATTCATGCCGTTTTTTCTTTCCTTAATAAGTCATGACTGAACCGAAAGAATTATAAAGAGTTCTTATGATTTAACCCACAATACAATGGGTGATTGATAAATTTGTGGCCTGAGGTGGAAGATGAGTTACACAGCTCTCATTGCGCACACATAAAGTTCAATTCTTGAGTGATTATGCAGAAGGTTTAAAGTTTATGACTTTTGTGGTATTTCTGCCTCTGGTCATTGAAAACTGAAAGTCAGCACTGACTGATAAAAAGGGCAACATCCGCCTTCATGCAGCTGTTCAGGAATGCTGACCAAAGCCCGCCTTATTCACCTGATATGGCCCCTTAGACTACTACCTCTTTCTCAAGATGAAGAAGGAGCTCAGTGGTGCCATTTTGACAATAATGATCACGTCATTGCTGCTGTGGAGCACTTTCTAGAGGTCAAAGATGCTTACTTCAACCAAGAAGGGATCATAAAGCAGTTTGTAAATGTAGGAGGGGACAATTTTGAAATATGAATGTGCTGGGTTTCCTGAAACTGACTCCTTCTACAATAGGCCATGAACTTATCAATCACCCCTCCTAAAATGTGTTTTTAGGGCGCCATTTCCTCTGCATGTCCTTTTGTGTCTGAACAAACATCTGCCCATGTCCTCTGTGTCTGTCTGTTGTCTGAACTTTTGCAGACATTGTTTAATTTAACTCTGCACATCATAACCTGCTCTATGTCCTGACTTCAAATGCACAGAACCTGCTGGTGAGCATATGAAAAAGCTTTATTAGTGACTTTTGTGGCTTGACTGTAGGCTGTTTCCCTCTCTGTCCCACTCACTGGGCTAGCCGTGTCGAGGTGATCGGAGGCTACCATGAATACACAGATGTGAACAGCTGCCAGGACGTGGTGCACCTCTATCACCTATTATGGTCTGCAACCATCCTCAACATCGTGGCCCTCTTTCTGGGCATCATTACTGCTGCAGTGCTGGGAGGCTTCAAAGACATGGTAGGTCAATTTGGGTTTAAGTCCGACCAAATGTGTCCAAACAGGCCGAGACAGTGTGATGATCTTTTCTTGTGGATCTGTCTGTATGAGCTGATGTGAATGTTTTGTGCTGTAATCCTCCGCTGTTTGAACTGATCGATATTCCTCTTTGTCAGACTCCCTCTGCTGCCTCAGACAGTACATCTGAACCAGAGGCCATCATAGCTCCTGTCCCGTCAGAGCCTCCTCCACCCACCACCTCCCTCAACTCGTACTACAACACCGCCCCCTGTCTGCCACCTTACAGCGCCCACGACCTGCAGGTACAGAGCCACTTCGAAGCTGCAGCACTGCATGAGCACTGGAGTCAGTCAAAAAAAGGAAATGTTCAATATTTTGAAATGAAATGTCCTGTAAATTCAGCTGAATGTTTTAATGCCAGCGGTCAATAGTCAGTTTTTACATTTTCTATTATCTGTTCGTGTTCTTCTCTCAGAGGGATATCTTAACACAGTGGTAAATGTTTGTAACAAAATCAATGGCACTCAACAGAGAAGTCTGTCCTGTATAATAAACAGTTGATAAATAGTCCATCTCCCGTGCAGGATGTTCAGATCTTCACATCTCACTCCCATTAGCCAAAACTGACAGATAAAGACATTTTCTGTCTTCTTTCTGAACTCTGCAGAAGGCAGCGTGAGCTCTTAAACCAATCCAGGACACAAACTTCATATGAAACATTCCATATTTTACCCCAAATTAGCTTATCTTAACTAAGTTTGGAGTCGTGCACTGTTGTCTGTTTTGTGTAAATGTTTTTATGTGCTTTATCTGGTGTTTTGTCTTGAAGTTGCCCCTTGGGGACAAGTAAAGTGATTAAATGAATATTTAGTAGAAGTCGGGAGTTGTGCTGAAAACGAACTTGTAAACATGGCGCTCTAATAGCTGCTTTGCCTCTCCTGCAGGGGTCCTACATGTTCCCCGACTCCTAAGGCCTGTCAGATGACTCCAAGTCTGGAGCCAGCCACTTGTGGCCCACGATGATCCCTCCACGCTACTCCCCTCCTCACAGCCATCCGGATGAGAAGCCCCCACCGTACAGCCCGTAAGACGCCTTCGAGCACAGAAGGCACCTGAAACCTTAGCAGGTGTTGTTAGATGCTGACTAAGTGGTTTTTGATGCACAACTCTCCAGGCTCTTCCTCCCGATCACTGAGAACTGTTGAGGGAAGTCGATGAAGTGGAGGAGGAGGATGGCCACGGAGCACGCTGACTTTGAGTTTAGCCCAACACAGAGGAGCGAGTGTTTGTCACCCCGGGCACCAGTCACACTCATGCCTGCACTGTGTGTGTGTGTGCGCGTGTGTGTGCATGTGCATATATACACATCAAGAGAGAGACAACCAAGCCAGGACTGTTTACACATCTAACTGCCTTAATGCAATCGGACTTCCAGTGCTGCAGACTCATACTCTACAAGGTCAAAAAAAAAAAAAAAAGGCTCCTCCTGTTCATGCTTTCTGTTCACATCTCTTAAGTACAACAGTAATGCTTCCTGCCTCAAGTGGTACAGTTTAAGACGATACAGCCGTGTGTGAGATTAATGCAGAATTATATGAATTGTCGGTGTCTTTCCAGAATCTGAACCAGCTAGACAATTAAAAACTGTAGAGCTGTAAGGTTTCCGTAGGGGTCCATAATGTCACTTTACAATATAAATGTCAAATTAAGCAGTAATGAAGGTGTTACATGCTTATCATGTATGTACAGCAGTAGCTCCTTTTAAGAGGTCAAATCTGTTTTATGTTGAAAAATATCTTGATCGATGTGTAGCAAACTTTGCAGATCAGTCTTAACGAAGACAAAAAGCTCCTCTGCAGTGGTTACGTCAGGATGGTTAACAAGTACACTCCAAACTATATTTATTGGGTTTTCACCAAACGCTGCAGACAAGTAAGCACATATTGACTCTCTCTCTCTAAGTTGAGTTGTAGTAATAACACATCTGAGTTGAAATGTGTTCTTAGTGTGGAGTAGATATTAGCGAGGCTGAGTGTGAACAGTCAGTGCTGGATTCACTGACATAAGACGGGAGATCATGAAGTCAAAAGAAAAAGGACTGTCGTTCACTGAGGGAGAGTGTAATGTGAAAGTGGCCTCTGTCAGCTTTAATCACTGCTTTTTATAATTTAAACACATTCTTGGGGGCTGACAGTCAGCTCCTTTTTGTTTTGCCAATTAAAATGTTTTGTGTACTACACATAGTGTGTTTCTTTTCAAAGCCAGCAGCATGTCTCCATAGATAGCAGTACTCGTCTGTTCACACACTCGACTTCAGTCGACGGTAAAATGTCAGTAATTATTGGACGAGTTGCCATTCATTTTTTAGACTATTACAGTAATGAGTTTATCTTCTGAAGTACAAATTGTTTATTGTATTAGACTTATTTTATGCTTTTATTTTGCGTTACAGAAAATTGAGAAGATTTTACTTGCCTTCATTTTGAAATGATCCAAGACAGTTAAAAAAAAGCAGATATTCCCATCACATGCTGATAGTGCAAGACAATAAAGTTGAAATTGTAAAAGAATAATTTATTTACTGTCCAGGAACCCTCACTGCTAACTAACAGAGGAGGGACATTTTGTACATTGCCAACAGTGTATTGATACCTATTTCATTTTGTCTACAACTTTAAAACCTAATAAATCCATCTGAAACAGAAAAAAGTGATTAACAGATAATTACATTGTACACCATGCAACAATGTTAATCTGTTAATATAAAAAACAAACCCTGCATGATTTTATTGTTGACAGAATAGATTTCTATGTTAGCACTACTGTTTTACTTACACTGACCAAGCACTATACCTTTTGACAAAATGGAAAAACAAAGTGAAAAAGTAAAAATACTACAAAAAGATCCAATGCCGAGTGCCATATGTACGGACTGAAATAGTCCTCAATTGTCAATCCAATCATCACATTTGTATGCAAAATCTCAAGTCTACGCCATGTAGCCAGCAGATTTTTATAATAACATTTCATATAACAAATAACGACATGGCAACCACAGGAAAAAATGTACAACTGTATCAAAATAAAACAAAGTATTTAATGGACAAAAAATGAACCATAGCTGTTTCTTCCACTACAGAAATTAAATACCCATTGTATGTCTTCCCTGTCACAATGCCCAAGTGTGGGACCACCAACAGTCACATAATGGAAAAATATATTTAAGAACATAATTATAATGCTATTATACAGGAATTGAAGTAAAACAGTCTCAAATGGAAACCAGGAATTATCAGCACACAGAACTCCATGTGATGTGACTGTTAAATTTTCCATTTGACTCTAAAACAGGATTGAGATTAACGATGCATTTGCTGACGATGTGACACTTGAGCAACTTGTTTTATTTTATTACGGGACACCATTCTGATCACATACAAAATTCTTAAATAGGTAACCCCATTTCCATTTTCTGAAATGGGAGCTCTGTGAGCTGCTTAATGTCATTAACTGTTTTAGGCTTCGTGGTCTTGAAGTTAAAATCCACCGGTGTAACAGAGTAACACCGTTGAAATGTCTCTGTTCAAAGCTTTATGCTTCTGATCCTTTAGCTGAAATCCTCTGAGTGTGACAGAATTTTAAGGCTGAAGACCGACAGGAAATTAGACAGCAACATCAGTCCGAGCCTTCAACAGCCACAACTTGCCTTATGGTGAAAACTTAAACATACATGATTTTTGCCTTTTATTACATTTACTTGTTAAGTTTTTGTTTCTTGTATGGAATTTTTATTCACTATATAAACTAAATTTTTGTGTGTGAACCACCTTTAGTATTTATGCTTATGTGATTATCATTTATTCCAATGATACCAAAGATCAAGGCTATTACACAAGCAGAATAACGTGAGTCTGGGTGTGGTCACATTACACCTACATGTCAACTGACCGCAGCAGGCAAGACTGACTTTTAAAGCATTCGTTTTCTGTTTTGGTGCAACCCTCCAGCCTACTTCAGCATACTCACGAACAGACTTAACCTTTGCTAAACTTCAACTGTGTGGCTCTGAAATTACTCTACTGAGCTTCCTCACTGAGTTTGCCAAAGTACACAAAAAACTGTCAAACAGCAAGCCTAGCCTTATGCTTACACTATAAAAAAAATTACAGAAGAACTTTGTTGAAAAGCGCATCCCTGTAGCTTACATAGTAGAGTGAGAGTGCACTGTTTATTAAGGCAGCAGCCTGGGTTTTTATTCCTGCCCAAGCCTTTAGCTGCACGTAATCCCCTGCCTTTCCTGTCTTTATCTCAATAAAGCAGAAATGCAGAAAAAAAATAATCATTATGACAAAAAAAGGGAAGAACAATATTGTTGACATGGAGCCGATAAGGAATAAAGGTTTGGAGCACCTAAAGAGGCACATTTAATGGAGCAGCAAGTGTTGCTCAATAGGTCTCTGGTATAACAAAGTCAAACTCTGTGGCTTCCTGTGGAGAAGTGTTCATGGCTGACCTCGGTGCGGCGTGACCATCAGCGGGCACATTCGAATCTGGCTCGATGAAGATGTCGTCCCAGCTCAACATCCGGGTCTGTGTGGAAGAGTGGACGTTGTCGCCGACGGTGGTGATGTGATGCACGGTGCCATCCTCAGATATGACAGGGACCCCCGACCCGCCAGTGCTCCACGAGTACGGCCTCATCTGCACTGTTTTACACGGCAGCAGTCGGTATAAGTTGTTGTCGGCGTCATCTTTCTCCTTCCTTCCGCTGGGATCTTGGTTGTGGACTTGCTTGCAGTGGGTGGACAGTAACTGGTAGTTCAAGAACATTTCATTGCAAACCAAGCACTGGTACCTCCTCTCTCCAGTGTGGTGGATTTCATGTTTAGTTCTGTACTCGGCCAGAGCAAAGACCTTGTTACAGTAGCGACATGGGTACTTCTTTTCCCATGAGTGGGTGTTGAAGTGGCGACGAAGACTTGTCAGACACACATAGGGGCGTTTGCAGACGATGCACACATAAAAAGTCTTCCCATCCATGATCAGCTCGTAGTGATCCTCAAGCTCGGCTTTGGTCCTCTTCTTCTTTGGGCTGGACTTCGGTGACGTGGGTGCCTTATCGAGGAGTTTTAGAGGCGTTGCCATAAGCGCCCTTTTACCTTTATTGGCTTTAGAGCCTCCTTCGCCTGGATCCTCCTTCACTGGGACAATGTCGTAAGTATTTTCTCCAATATTGGCATAGACTTTGCAGCCTGATGAAATTGAATCAATTTCTGTGGCTGTGTTAAGTGTCACTGTCTTTTTTGATGCTATAGTTGATTTTGGAATGTTTGTTTGATTTGCTCCATCTTCAGACACATCCAAAAGCATTATTTTAAAATCTCCTTGCTGTGATGAAGTAGAGACGTGCTTCTTGTGAACTCCCATAATATCACTGTTATCAGAGGACTGAGAGGCACTCGTGGGCTCAGGGGTCAAACTGCTTGACCTTGCTGGTGTCGTGGGAGCACTTCCTGAGCAAACTATGGCAGGGGAAGTGGAGTTATTGGAGCTGCTGTCTGGACTGCGCAGAGGGCTGTTGTTGGGCAAACCGGGGTTTGAACAACTGATGTTGGGGGGCTTCGGAGCACACGTTTTCATGGGGGTTCGGTCTTTCTCGGCACATTTTGCAACTTTGTGATTTGAATCTTTGTTTTGGTTTGATGCTACAATTTCTGAATCGGCTGAATCCAAATCAATGACGTCACTAGAACTGGCTTTTTGCGTGGTTACTCCGCTTTTAGCAACTGTTTGTGACACAAACATAACGTCATTGTCCGAGTCCTCATCATTACCTGCAGGTTTGCTTGTCTGATTGAACTCCTCTGCAGATATTGAAAACGACTCAGTGATGATTGGCATCATCTCTGTGGATGTGTCACTTTTGCTTTCAGTCTCCTTAGACAAACCAGGCAGACCTTTAACTTGTGATAATGGTGACCCCAAGTTGGCAATGAACTTAACTCCAAGTATCTGTCCAGCATTTATGAGCTGCTCAAGCATGTCGGAACGGACACGGACAATCTTAGATGTGTAAATATAATTAAGAATCTCCTCAAAGATTTCTGCACTGATGAAGTTCAACTCAATTACTTGTCCAGCAACACTGAAGAGCTGGTGGAAATATGTACTTGAGGCAGACAGGATTGTTTTGTGAGCTCTGAATTTCTTGTCCTGTATGATAATGGTGACATCACAAAATAATCCATGGTTTCGCTGCTCATTCATTGACTTCAGCACAGCTGCAGAATACTGTGTGTCAGTCGCAGATATCAGCTTTAGACTTGGCATGTCTGTAGAGAATAAAAACAAAGAAATCTGAATCAAACTTTTGAATGCACATGAGAGAGCAGGTAATTACAATAAGCTGGCATGCAACATACCACTAGATGCATCAACAACACGTGTATCTGAAGAGTTTTCATATCCTGTTTTTCCAGTTCTAACAGTCAGTTATCACTGACCCACCAAGCAGTCAGTAGATAAACAATCCAAAAACTTTGGTAGAGTAAGTTTAACCTTAAACACTTGACTTGTCATATTTTCTGCACTACTGTATGTTACAAACATTCTAGTTTCCAGTGTACAGATCTATGACAATTTAATTCTGCAAAAAAGCAATGCATGCATGATGGTTAGAATCTCTTTTGTGTTTTTAATTGTCTTAGAGATGTGTTGTTTTAAACTGTCTTAAGTAAAGGGTAATTTAAACCACAGTTTGAGGTGCTGCTGACTTGTACATCATACTGAAAAGTGTTTCTAATATAACCTGACAATTTTAGATGCTGATATTGTTATTTGAGATTTAAGAAGTATCAGTGATCTTTAATTGACATTATGATGATGGTATTGTTCTCACAAACGTGTATTTTGCTTTTCTGTACGTAAATTTCCAGCTTCTTACAAAAAAGTTAACTTTACACCAGTTTCAACAAATAAGTGAGTCTGTACTGCTCCAGTCAGTGTCATGGGTTGGCGGCCCTTCGTAATATTTATTTTAGTCACCCAGACACTGAGGTAAAGCTAAATGGAGTGAACAAATATTTCAAAACACTTTTCTTGTATAACGCCATTAAATTAAATAGCATTACTAACTACAGGATCATAAGTAAGACTAATAACCTAAATCCAATTACTTTTTACTTTTAACAAAGGTTTAAATCTTTAAGAGGGCATTGTGAATCGAAGGGCTGTTGTTGGCTTCACTTGCTTAAGCCGATTATTCGTACTAAACCGGTTATTGTTGAGATGAAATTATGTATTCATTGACGTTGCATGCAGAAAGAAAATTTTAAGCTTTCAAAATAGCCGTATTTTATTCTATGACGAAAGCAGCAATACTAACAGTTTGAACATGAAATTAAGTGTTTGCACTTTGCAGAAGTGCAGACAAATTTAAGGCATGTTAGATGTTGGTCAAACAACACAAACAATAACGTTTGACATAATGTCAAGCTAACGTCAGTTTCTGAGCTAACGTTAGACATAACGTTACTCCAAAGCTGTGTTAAGAGCAGAACTGTTGATTTAACTTATTAAAATTGCCGTAATGAGCCTGACGCTACTTTGACCAAATTTATTGGTATTGCTATCTATGAATGTAGGTAATATTTCACCATTGCTGTTAGCTAGCTAACAAAGGTAACGCTAGCTGTATTTCCTTTCCTCTTCCTCTTTAATGAAAAGCGCGGCCTACTATTTAGGTGCTTGTTAACATGCTAGCTTCGAGTACAACACGATAAACACACAGTGCTGCTGTAAAATAATGCACTATCAAAAAGCTGAATATGGAAATATTTTTGTTTACCTGCAAACCAGGTGTTTTCTGCCAAGACTAAGCAGTATCGCCACCACCGACTGTAGTGACTTAGCTGGCTAACGTTACAGACAATGGCTAACAGCAGCTTCCTCTGTCAGCTGCACTCGGCCCCGAGCTCACAGCCTCATTGATTGAACAGCCACAAGGAGTCGCCGTCGCGTAAATTAAAAACTTCAAACCATTTATCGCTAACGTTACAAGGCATATACTAATAAGTAAAGGCAAATATTTGTTAGGCAAATACTAACGTTACACACTACATCCAGGGTGTTATTACTGTTGAAAATTGCTTACTTTTTCTACGCTGGGTTTAGCATAGAGATAACTACCGGTTCACCAGTCTCGCCTTCAAAATAAAGGTGTAAATTAGAGATTGCAGCTATCTCAACGAACTTTGGTTGTAATTAAATAGGGTACCTGTTGGTCTCTGGCGAGGTTTTAACTTCTCCTCGAATGCAGGAATCCCTTTAGGTCGGTTGAAGTCTGCATGAAGTTGATAAAAAACCACTTTCCTTGCGTTTCTATTGTATTTATTGTACTCTCCCGCGTGTTTAGCAATATAATGCTTTTTCATATTGAATTCTCTGAATAATACTTTTTGCCCGCAGATCAGGCACGTAGCTGTCGTATTCAAATCCGTAAAAAACATCTCCTTGGCCAGCCTCTCCTCAACTTTCATGGCCACTGGATCAGCTTTCGTTTCTGCTTCAACGTTAGAAAGAGACATCTTCTTTCAACCCAGCTGCTCTGCTCTTTGTTGCGACAAAAACATGTGGTCTACTTTACGGAGAGTACCAGCGTTGCTTAAAGTGAAGCGCACTGTTTTAATAACAGAGCTGACGTCGAATGTCACGTGACTGAGGACGTCACAATCTATTATTTAAAAAAATAAAAATAACAAATCTCTGCCGAAGCTTCAAACACTAGCGGGGCTTCACAGGGCGCATTTATTTGGAGTGTAGGCTATTAATGGGGTTTTACAGCCAAACTATTTGCGTGGGATACAAAAAGATGCAAAGAATAAATAATATGGAGATGATATTTGATGGACATAGGCCGATGAATGAAAAAAATCGTCGGGAGTTAAATTGGCAAACGATGATGAAGAACAATTGGTCTAATTCGTATGCACCACTCTCAATCACAATACATCGCGACTCTTACTAAATGCTTTATTAAAATTAACAATGAAGTTTAAAAAACATTAGTCTACAGTGGCAATCTACAAATAACTACACAATAATTTCAGCGAGATGGTGCTACGGCCCGCAGCTGGCGTTGTAGCCGAAACAGCGGTCCGTCCAGTGACCACGGTTGCTGCATATCATGACTGGTCCCTACCACTGGGGGCGCTAAAGCTCAGTGGTCCGGAGCCCGGACCAGAGATCAATCTGCGGCAGCGGCATGCCACACCGGCATCTGCTACGTTTTAGGCAACAACATCAGATTTCTCGTACAGTTTGCTTTCTTTGCAAATCTTTGAGATGGTGCTTTCGTATACCCATGAAATTAAAAAGACTGATTCTTAAGTATGTTGAGCCCCGTATGCTTTAATGTTCTATTGTTTAAAAAAGTACGCTGAATGCAAAAAACATGGTAGAAATCTACTGTAACTTCCTTTTCTAATCGGTTCATTTGTAACTTCTATAGCATAACATACGGTATAGTACATAGTGCCTTTTCGTTTTGTCGTTGACTAATCAGCGACACTTTGTTAACAGTTATAGACTTATAAAGTATAGTTTTTAAATAAGGTTCCCAATAGGAAATATTTACGTTATTTTCCGTTGATTTATTTAGCATTTTGATTCACCATACATTAATTTATTCAGTTTCTTTTCAGACGTAGCCTACAAGCGGAACTCTGTGCCTTACATGTTGACGACGACCGGTGTGTGTTTGGGAACGGACTTACAAGAACTTCCTGTTATTAAATGCTCTGCGTATTACAGAAAAGAGAGGAAACATCAACGTAAACGTGTGTAAAATTCTCTCGTAATCTTACTTCAGACACCATTTACTGTCTTTTTTGTAAGCCGTTGTTTATATGCGAGTCTCTTGCGGTCGGTAATATGCCACTGTCGGATCGCTCGAGCTCTGACGGCAGCGGCGAGCCGCGGAGCCCCCGGGGTCGGAGAGGCCGGACTCGTTCCCGCAGCCGCAACCGCAACGACAGCCGAGATCGGAGCCTTTCTCCGGATAGCTTTGGGCCCAAACTGCCGAAACCGCGGAACAGGGAGAGGGAACGCGAGGAACGGGAGCGCCGATTCCGAGAGGCAAGAAACCTCAGGCGGATCCGCATAGGAAGCCCCCGCCGTAGCAGGTCCCGATCCCGGTCCAGGTCCAGGTCCAGGGAGAGGCACAACAACACCAACAACAGCCATAGTCACAACCACAACCACAACCACTGGTCGGAGCAGCGCGACGCTCCTGGTAAACGTGGAAGCTTTAACGATGAATACTACTATGAACAACAGAGGGACGATGCTCAGAGACAAAGACAAGAGGCCTTTATCGCCAGGTAAGTGATAATAACAACTAACGATTGTTTCTGTTTTAGATGATTCATTTGAGTTATCAGTAATTAAAAGGTCACCCTCCAATGTTTAATGCTGCCTTGACATTCAAGTTAATGACAACAGACTCACTAACACATATAAAACATCACTTTGACAGACAGCTAAAATAATAAAATACAACGTTTATATAGAAATAAAACTGAAAAATTAATCATATATTCTGAAAGTGTAACCAGCATCCTTTATTTTTTTAAGGTCTTTTACTCAGATGATTAGTGTCACAGTTGCACATGATTTATTTGCTGTTTCAGCATTGGTGCGTAGCTTGTGATGTGTGCATAGACAGTTATTCATTCATACTCCTGCATGATCTTTCTGTCCTCCTGTTGCAGGCGTCTGCAAGAGAGGGAGAGGATCGGTGAGTTAGGCTGTCCAGAAGTTTGGGGATATTCACCCAGAGTGAAGGAGCCATAGTTAGTGAAGAGTCTCCCCATTCTCTCTCCAGAAGATAGCACATAGCTCACATCTTTGCGTGTATGTGCAGAAAAAGTGACTCTTTTTCTTTTGTTCCCCCAGCTCTGATGAATTCACACCCGTGGAAGAAGATGAGAAAAACAGCAGCTCAGAATCGAGCTCAGAAGGTAGAGCCCAGTCAGTGTTTGGCGTGACTAAATTACAGTGAGATTGTGTACTGTTTTAATTGACAAAACATCACGTCTTTCATTCACAGAGGAGAAGAAGAAGAAAAAAAAGAAGAAGAAATCCAAGAAAAGAAAGAACAAAAAGCACTCCGAGGACAGCGAGCTGGAATCAGATTCAGATGGTAAGACAAAAACTACTTTTATTTAAGAAAGCTTAACAAATTCTTTTTTTTATGTTTTATCAGCTAAACCATTACATTTCTATCTTTAAGAAGAAGAAATAAAGAAGAAGAAGAAGAAAAAGAAGAGCAAAAAGTAAGTAGTAATATGCAGCTGTAAAAGCCAGCTTCACTCACATAAAAGGGACATTTTGACGAACCAAACATTGCTTTTACTAACAGGTCTAAGAAGTCCAAGAAGAAGAAGGCGAAGAAGAGCCGAAAGGAGTCCAGTAACTCCAGCAGTGAGGAGTCCGAGGAGGAAGAGGAGGAGGATCTAAACGGGGTGATGTGGGTGGAGAAAACCTGCATGGATGAACACATGGTCGGCCCTGAGGCTCCGCTCACTCACATGTCCCAGGACGACAAACCTTTAGAGTAAGTCTGTTTGGTTTTAGCACTGTCACTATTAGCATGTTAGAATTGTCCCATGACATCCTTCTTTTTAAAAAAAAAGAAAAAAACATTTTTTACATGTAGTACAATCACTCAACAAAATAATTTTCACACACAGGGAACAAAAGTGAGATTCAGACTTAAGTCTAGATTTTAAGTAACTCCAAATGTTTTAGTCCAGAGTTTTTCAAAGTTTAGGTCCTGACCCCCTGGGAAGTGGTTGTGGGAACTTGGAAGGACGGAGGTTTGGGGGCAAATGCAATAAAAATAAAGTCAAAGAATAACATCACTTGTGGCAATAACATTTTAATGTATGACACATCAGAAAGTTGCTCTGCCCCTGAAGACTAGCTTGTGCTAAAGTGGAAAAATT
>JAPZDX010000025.1:17051020-17064779 GCA_029783625.1 Naso annulatus
GGATGGTCTGTCAAAGAAGGTAAACATAATTATCATTATGGGTAAATATCATATACATCATAAATGGAAGAACAGTAAACCCTCTTAGGCTTGTTTTAAAAATGAATTTTAAAGCTATTTAACATCCTTAACGGTGCTATCTGAAGAAAATCAGTTCATAAATGATTTATATGAAACTATGTCCAAGTCTCTTGCTCTTTAACTTACAGTCCTCGTTGCCTCACAAGCATAAATTATTTTTGTTATAATGCCAACCCCCTATGATTGTTCTTTTATTTGTTTCTGTTCGTTACATTATTTTGTTCTGTTACACAATACAAATGTTGTCTGATATATATACACTTATTATTGTGTGTGTGTGTGTGTGTGTGTGTATATATATATATCGTATGTAAGCTATTGTTTCCTAAATGGAGTTTGTAAATTAAATTGCAAAAATAAAGTTTAATTAAAAAAAAAAAAGTGGTCAGATGATACCAGAGGCAAATGAAGAAATGATTGTAATTTGGGTGGCTGAGTAATATGAGAAGAAAAATAATGAGATTTTTTTTTTTAAATCTCAACAGATTTTACAGTAGCATTTTATCAGGTGGTATTTAATCATATCATCATATTTAATCTCTGTAGACAAATGATGCAAATCAATGAAAGATTATGGAAATAATGGATTTACATTATTTCTTCAATCTGATGAAGTATGTCAATATGTTCATTAAACAGATTATCAAAAATATACCTTCCCATTAACTGTGTATAACACGCAAACATGCAGCTGTCACTCACAGTGGCCACACCATTTATGATGCATAACTTTTAAGCTATAAAAATGTAAACAACTGAGTTTGTATGACATTTTATTCTATTTTATACCAATACGTAAAAATTATTTTATCTCTAGGCATCTTGTGGGGCTCTCTGTGGTTTGATCTGCTTCTAGAGTCAGCCTCCAGTGGCCATATCAGGAACTGCACATAATTATTCAGCCCAGATGGTTGCTGCTTGAGGCCACCTCTACGTTTCATTGTATCAAACAAATACTGAAATTTAATACAGTTTTCAGTAACTTACAATACAACAAGTTTTAATGCAGCCAGAATGGGAACTTTGTACCTGAACGTTTTGGCATCTCCACAGGTGACAGGTTTGGGAGTGGATTAAACATTTCTCGGTCATCCTCATACAGACATGGAGTTTGTTGGAAAAAGGCCAGTCCAGGCAGAGCAAAGTCACTGACAGGAATAAAATCTTCATGTATGCTGTACTTCTGAAACTCTGTTTGGGAAAAAAATAAATAAATAAAGAATTAGGTTTTAAAGGTTTCAAACATTTTTGAGTCTAATACATAAGTGTCATTAACATATTTGGCAGGTTCAAGTTCTCTTACGAAGCAAACACAAATGAGCCCTGAGGAAGCAAAGCTAATGTGATGCTGCAGTGGAATTTACAAAAAAAAAGTCTTCTGATGAAGCAGCATCTCATCTCCGAATCACACACCTGAAACGTGCTCATGCAGCTCATGTCATAGTTACCTAGTGGGTCATAAGGGATGAGCTTCTCAATTTCTGGATATTCCTCCACTTTCGTATGAGCAGCCGGTTTGACTTTAGGTTCCTGAGGGAAATAAATGATGTTAGTATAGACACAGTATGAGATATAGATCAATTAGTTCTCATAACAGCCTGACATTGGTTTTACAGAAGGTTGTGATTTTTTGGGAATCTCATGATATGATTTGAATGATTGGGTCACGATTTATTCAACATTAATTTCTGATTCAAAATGATCAATGGAAAAACAGG
Organism: Naso annulatus; assembly: GCA_029783625.1. Lineage (NCBI taxonomy): Eukaryota > Metazoa > Chordata > Actinopteri > Acanthuriformes > Acanthuridae > Naso > Naso annulatus. Next base: position 17,052,820 of record JAPZDX010000025.1, read on the forward strand.
AGCAGTATTTTCAGTTTCTTGCGTCAGTGCAGTGCGTCAAACCATCCACTGGTGTCCTTAGTCCACTCAAATACAACGTGAAACATAACTGGCAGAAATGATTTACAGCCTTTTTCATATTAATAAGGTAAAAGCATTACTACTGTAAAAATTCATTTCAAAGTATATTAAAGACTCCTGCTTTATGGGAATAACAAAAGAAGGCAGGATGCTCTGCTTTTGTCAGTTTTTTTTTTTTTTCTTTTTCCAAACCTCTCTGCTGTATCTTCAGCTCTGGAGAACGCCATCTTTGTACAAGACGCTGAGTGAGCGCAAGGTTTGAGATGAAACAGACTTAGCACAGATTTACTTCCTCAACCAAAGTTGGTTTACAGGTAGGCTGTTCATTGCAGCTGTGTGTTGGTCAGCCAGTCTTGTTTTGTTACAGAATATTGCAGCTTTTTGCAGTTAACGTTGGTGTGACGGTGTTGAAAAGTTTACAACATATTTTATGATAAGTTGCCACACTGCCCTCGCAGATGAGTTCTGCCTTCTGTTTCATCAACTTCCTGTTTTTAAATTGACATTTAGAAAAATCTAATGACATTTGGTAGATTTTGAATCGATGAAGATCAAAATTGAGATGCTTGTGCGAAATTTTTTCTTCCTCACACATCCCACTTTTACTTTTATAAGTCTTTGTTCTAACCTGTTTCTTCACGAGTTTCCTCTCCTGTGCATTGACAGCAGGAGTTGAGATTGTGTTGACGGTACCAAAAGCCTTACGACCAGATGGCAGAGGAGTGTTAAAGGTTTTGGCAATCACTGGAGATTTCAAGAGCTTTTCTGGTCGGGAAAAGAGAGAGGGTTATTACATATTTCCACAAACACCAATATTACTGCTAGAATAAAAGCATCCCAGCACAGTGTTGGCATTACATACCTGGAGCAGACTGAAGCCGCTGTCTCATCTTCAAAGGAGGCGGATGAAGACGTGCATTTTCTTGCTCTGCAAAGATTATGTTGGCCATCGTATCTGAAAATACAATCTGATATAAGCTACTGCAACACATAGCGTTACCAGCAAACGCCACAGAAGAGACATTACCAAGAAGGTGACTTTGTTGGAACCAAACCGTCCTTAATGATTTTAAAACTAGAAAAATAATCATAAAAGTAACCATTTTAATATTATCTGAAATTTAGCAAAAGATATGTAACTTAATAATTCAGGCTTAGTGATTAAATCAACGATTTTATTGTGAGGGCGACGAAATAAAGAACCGTTACAAAAAACCTGCGTGACTTAAAGAAAACAAACAAACAAACAAACACACACACACCGTTAGCTATGAGCCAGCTAGCATAAAACGTTACTGCTAACGACAGCGTAGCCGAGTGTCGTTATACTAAGTAATTATAATAGTTTGTTAAATCTAAACCAAACAACATCAATAGGTTTGACGTAAGGTTAACATTAATTTAACATCAGTCAAGTTGTTCAGATTTTGAGGTTGGATAAAAACTCAAAATCATGTTAGCTTAACGTTAGTCGCGCTACATCTATCGTTAGATTAAAACTTACTGGCATCAACTTTAACTTGCAAACGGTGTTGAGCAATGCAGCAATGACTTTGACCGACCTGTGTTAGCTCTGTAAATTGTGCTACACGCCACTCTTTGCTCACTTGCTCTCAGGGGAAAAAGTTGTTATGATCTGAAATTTCCATGTCAGGTGCCGCGACTCCTTTTTAAATCCATTGCCTCCTTCCGATTGGTTTCCTTCTTGTTCTTCTTCTTCTTCGCGTTTTTTTCGGGTTTTATGGCAGTTGGCAAACAACGTAAATAAGCATTAACGCCCCCAGCTGGTATGGAGTGTGGATAGTTCCAGCCAACTGGCTGCTGTAGCACACATGACTTGAATGGGCGTTTCCCAAAAATGTGTTATTTATTAATATAACGTTAGTTAATGCCAAACATAGCGAATACATTGACAAATAACTTGTAACTTGTGACAGCCACTCATTAAGAAATGTAACCCCTGTAGTGTATCAATTTTTATTCAGATAGTAGGTCCTTTGGCTACCAAATCAGCCCCTCTATAATCTTCTAATATGTGTTTAAGAATTACACTTAATATTTTTAAATTACAGCAAGACATTATTCATTCCTACAGCCGTCGAATACAGCTTGTAACGTTGCGGTTCACTTCCATTTCACTGGACGAAACCACGAAGGCATCTTGTGGGGGAGCTCGATGCGTAGTGTTAATCTTTTATAACAGTTTTTAGTAGTGCATCTCAAAAGAAGAGCCGGAATTCCTCAAGTACTTAAAAGCTGTTAACTAAACAGCGCTTTATATGAGCATGGTTATCAGTGTCGTGTCTAAAATAGGTTGTTGAACTGTGGTACAATCCCACTAGACAATCTCCCTGCGTAACTAACGTTACGGCGGAGCAGCTCTCTTTGCTAGACACCGAGTAGAAGAGGTTTCGTCCTCCAGCTAACGGCTAGCACCATGGCGTCAACTGAGATAGCAAGGCAAGCGGTGAGTAGAAAATTTTACTCAGTATGTCACTGTCAGTATCAACGCAAACCTCCTAAACGTCTTTGTGCGCTGCGTTAGTGTCAAAAATCGTTACGTGCGCCACGTTAGAGAATATAACATATAATAAATTTAGGTTCCCGGTAACTAACGTTAACGTTTGTCTCTTATCATCCGTTTTTCGTGGCCAACGTTACATTCAATTCAAAATTCGGTGTAAGTGAACGCTGCTACTCAAAAAGACGTAGCTTGTGGTTACTATTAGGTCTTCAGAATCTAATAATAATTGTCTAATTCTGATAGCTTTGTGGATTTCATATAGGGGCCCCAGGCTGCTTTATCGTAGCTTTCTATAAAAATAACGTTACTTTTTCATTCCTCTGTTGATTTTCGTAGCTACCTATTGCCTGCAGATTCCCTGTGCTTACAGCCAAAGCTTCCTTTCAAACAATGTCGTGCTATGTGCGTTAATATATATATATATATTTTTGCTGCGTGGTGATCTCTATTAGCTCGATAAACTGATAACCTATTACAGAGCCATCGGTAGGCCATTCATTCTGAACGCTCCCATTTCAGGACAGCTACGGTGCTCATTTCCGTTATGTTGTTTCAGCCCCGTTAACTTTGAGTCGGGCGTTGTCTGATGTTCGTAGGAAATGCAGAATCGTTTCTAGCCCTTTTTAGACATGTAGGCCTTCAATTTCTAAAGCGGGTGTAAAGTTTTCCTGGTATTTGTTACGGGGGAAAAGGAAGCCACTACACCCAGAGAGAATGCTCAGAATAGCAAGGTTTTGCAGTTTGATATCCCTTTGCGGCTGAGTGAATGAAAACCCGCTATGTGTACCTTGGCTTTGAATGGTTTCAGGAATGTTGCACTTGCATCTGAAGAGGAAAAGCTGTTTGCCCAGTCACATTACCCCAAGTTTTACAAATACTCCGTCAGCTGTTTAAACCCAATTTCAGCCATCCAAATAATCCACAACTGTCCGGTACCATCAGCTTGTCCAGTTATTTTAAACACACTCCTAAACAGAAATGTTTTCCTCCCAAAGCCTTTGCCACATTGGGAAGCAAAATTGTGTTATGTCAGGCCACATAATGGCTGGTTAGCTGCGGTTTAACTGGTTTTAAGCCCTTGCTTCTGCCATATAATTTAAATTCTTTGCTTTCCTGCACCTCGTAATGTAGATGTAGGCTGCTGAAATGAGATTTTGCAGATATGGAGATGCTCAGCCGCAGCCACACGCCCCCACACACACGTAACAACAGTGCTCTCACACTTTTGTTGCTTTGCGTTGCTTTGGTCCTGAGATAGACTGTGTACAAACAGTGTTAATAATAGAATAAATGGAAGGGCATCTAGGCAAAAATAGAGAGTTTGGGTTCAAGTCAAAGCGACGCCACAGAAACACACAGCCTATAACTCTGTGCACCTTCTCTGGCCTTTGTTGTGTCCCTTTTGTAATGTCCTCCTGTCATCCTTCTAGATCGTACGTTTATTGTCAAAGCTCTTGAACGTTTTTACAGCAGTCTTGACATAAGAAATGACACCTTTCCATATATGTACATTGCGGTTACTAACTGTCTCGTCTGTGGGAAGAAAAATACTGCTCAGGAAACAGGAAGCGAGCTACAGTGCACCTGAAGTCAGTTTTAGAAAAGGAGCGTGATCAAGAATGGTGAAGTGTGATCGTTATGATGTTATTTTGCAATATAATGTTATTTATCCAGAAGGCAGCAATCATTACAATGTGCATATTAGCATGTTAGGAGAGTTCTGTGCTTAGTAAAGATATGAGAGCTGTAATGAGGCATATGAATGCATAATGGAGTCAGTGATTGGTATGTACTTGATGTTTTCTTGATTCTTGCGTCTTCAGGGTGAAGGTGCTCGTGCTGTCCCTCTGGCAGGCCATGTCGGCTTTTACAGCATGCCTGACCAGCTGGTCAACAAGTCTGTTAATCATGGATTCTGCTTTAACATCCTTTGTGTTGGTAAGTGTGTCGCGCATGAAAATGCATTTCCTCTTTCTGCTTAGACTACAAGATTGCTCATGTGCTTCATTAAAAGTTAGGCTTTTTCTCAAGATGCAAAGTGTATTGCTCAGTATTTGAACACCTTAAGTTTTCTCTGGGCCAGTCAGCATTGTTACCGTTGGATGCTCTGTGATCAGGTAATGACATTATTCATCGCTGTAAAAAATGTACAGAATACCAGCCTTTTGCAGGATTTATTGGACAGTGAGGAATGCTTGCTTCTACATTTGATTTTGCACCGATAAAACAAGTCTCCTCAGCTTCAATAAGTGCTGGAATTAGTCACTCACACACTCAGCTGCCAGGTTATTAGATGCACCGATCTCAGACCAAAGAAATCTAGTACAACTGTCTTTCACTAAACCTGAGTTTTATAAAGGAGAAGAAGTTCAGTTTGTGTTAAAGCTGTTTTGGAGAGTTGTTGATTAAATTTTCTAGGTACAACTTTAAGGATATAGTTTGTGCTGTTGTTAAACGGTATTGTGTTATACTTCCAGGCATTTTCTAATATTTTTTACACTTCATTTGTATTAATGAGTGCTGGCTTGAACTTTTGATGCCGGGCTTTGGCTGCATTACATTATTACCTGCTTCACAAAGTCTGTCAATTCTTGCCACTGGGAATCATTTTGTTCCAGTGGCAAAAAAAAGGTCAGCAGGCAGAAGTGGAAATGTGTAACCAATGGGTTGGCAGGGTTTTCTTCCTCTGCCTTTTGTTTGTCTTTTCGCATTTCCTTATTTAAGTGTACAGACAAATGTGTCATGCACACTGATAAGCAAACATTTTAAAGCTCTGAATTCTATATTGTTAATATTGTGTAGATCAAATGCCTGATGGTGATGCTACATCATTTTCTCCAGTTTTTAATATTTGACAGTCAGAGTTCAGAAGTGAACGCTAACATTTTCTGTTTGTAAAGGACCTTGTGTGCTATTTATTTTTGTTATATGTTGCTATTTAGAGGTCTAGTTACATGAGTACAAAATGTGTGCTGAATTTTTCTAGATTCTGATGATGCCTGGTGGCATTTTAGGGACATGGTTTAGACTCAACTCCCAGTTAAAAAATTCCCTGCTGCTGTGGATGCAGTGAGTCCATCTGTATTTTTATAGGAGTAAAAAGCAGCCCAACAATGATGCATATGTCATAGTTTTACCAGTTTTATTGTTACTTTATGTTTGTGCTATTACAATCTCTAAGCACTCCAGTCAAACTCAGTCCATTCAGAAATTTAGATGACAGTTTGTGGCAAAATGGAAATCCTACAGATTGACTCACAAGTACAGCCTTTCACAGTAGTACAAGGATTGCTTAAGGCGACACGTGATCATGTTTGCTGAAAATTTGGTTGTTTAAACTTCTGAAGAGGCTATTCAGAATGTGAAGACTGGCACGGGGTTTTTATCGTTTTGTTATGATTACAAGAGCTTGAGATGCAATCCTCTCCAGTTTGGCCCTTGGTTTCTTTAAAACAAATATTGCCTTCAGCATGAGAGACTTCTCAACACTGACCCGGCACTCAGAGGCAGACAATAGCTCTCTGTCAAAGTAACTTTGGATTCTTAAGAAAAGATCGGAAATTTGGAACCTAATGAGATATCCTGCAAAAATGGGCTAACATGCTTAGACTGTAGGTCAGGCTGTGATGAATAAAAATAGAATTTCTTACAGAGGGAGCTCTGTATCCGAGTCATCTGACAGCCTCTAAGAGTAAACGGATGACGGATTAAATCAACAAAGAAGCCAATACTTCTACTTTTTTAGTCATTGAATGTATTTGAAAATGATGTATTTTCTTTGAGGGTGGCACAGTAGTGCAGTGGTTAGCACTGTCACCTAACAGCAAGAGGGTTGAGGGTTTGAACCTGGACTTCTGTGTGGAGTTTGCATGGTCTTCCTGTGGGTTCCCTCTTGGTGCTTAAGCTTCCTCCCACAGTCATAAGACATTCAGGTCAGGTTAATTGGTGACTTTAAATTGCCCATAGGTGTTAATGTGAGTGTGGTTGTTGGTCTGATGTGTTAGCCTGAGATGAACTGTTGTTGATGTACCGCACTGCCAACCCAGTGTCAGCTGGGATTAGGTTCAGTCCCCCAAGACCCTGCCAAGGACAAGTAATTACAGATAATGAAACGGAATGTATATTGTCTTTGCATTTTCAAAATGTCCCATTAAATCTACTCTCACTTTATTAGATGCTGTTTTTGGGGTAGGTTTTTTTTCTTAGTTCCATTGAATAGATAATTCCTAACAGAAGCTGCTGGTGAAGAGAACAGTTAAGTGTGAAGGAAACTGCTTCTGCTGTTCTATTCACAGATTATAAATTACGTAATCAAAAGCAACAACTGACTGAGAACAAGTGTTTGTAGAATTCCAGTAATGTGATGCATTGTCTCTGTGTTGTCAGGCGAGACGGGTCTGGGGAAGTCCACGCTGATGGACACATTATTTAACACCAAGTTTGAGGGTGAACCCACCCAGCACAACCAGCCGGGAGTCACACTTAAATCTAACACCTATGAACTCCAGGAGAGTAACGTACGCCTCAAACTAACTGTCGTCAACACCGTGGGCTTTGGAGACCAGATCAACAAAGAAGACAGGTAAAGAAATCACATGTTTGAGAGCGGGAGAGATGCGATCTCAGCAGTTCTCTTTTTTCATTGACAGGTTCTGTCTTTGTGAACGATAGCGGAAATCCACACTTGACTGTTAACAAATCATTTCTAACATACAGTGACTTTGTGAGAGCTCTGAGCCTCAGGTTTCATTCAGTCCTGGTCCTAAAAATGAACTCTGAAGATGTGGAAACAAGTGGCTTTTTTTAATAGCTTCATAGTATCAGCATTTACAAACAGAAATGAGATGGCTCTGTGTTGGCAACCACTATGTCCTGAAGCAAAATGTTTTTGGGTTGTCTGTCTGTTCATCTGTACATGTGCATCCCTCCCATTCTTGTGAGAGTGATATCTAAATGATGTCATTCCTCGTGGCACAAACGTCGCCTTTGACTCAAGCACGAACTGTTTAGAATTTTGTGGTCAAATGTCAAAGCCTTGAAATACAATTAAAATTAAAGTTTGTACCCTCATCATGACAAAAGTATCAAAGGATAAAATGGTATTCAAAATGTTTTTTTTTTTCTTAAATGTAAAAGGTCAGCTTTACCATGACTTACCGATGTTCTGTAAAAAAAAAACAGCAACACTCTTTTGGTGATAATTTGATGGCATTAGTCAGAAACAGAAGGGGAAACTACGACAATATATTTCACATTCAGTCTGATACTAAATTGATGACACTAATCTTTGGCACCCAGCTTGAAACTGTGGTGGTTGCTGGTGTTGCTGCTGCGTTGAAGATGTGTGTGAAGCGTCTGTCTTTTTGAATCTGCAGCACCATCCATGTCGGTTCTGTTGATGTTGAGTTTCAGGTGGTTGTCGTTGCACCATGTGACAAAGCTCTCCTTCAGTCCTCTGTGCTCCTCAGTAAATGTAATCTATTAGTGAAGATAGCACTGCATGGATGTTATAATTTTGTCACTAAAATTTTGGGAAAAAAACAAAAACATACAACAAGATTGCTGCTGTAGACCATGCCTCTACTGAGGTAAATCTAGAGTGAGTAAGCTCTCTGTGATGGGAAGTTTGGTTGTTTTTGAGTTTTACACTTTATTAAGTATTAAATTAGGAATCAGAGAGGAAAATAAAGCAGGCTTTCTGCATTTTACAAAAACATACTCAGTCTGTGTTTTAATATCCTTTCCTAATATCCCACAGTATTTACACATACTGTGTGTTTCTTTGTGCTTCTGTATGTGTGTGGGGAAGGATGGATGCCTCTGAGGCTTCTGTAGTCCTCACTGCATAGCATCATTCTCATGTCTGTTCTCTATCAGACACTTTTCAGGTTTGCAATTAATGTTGAAATAATTGTTGGATTAGTTTGCTAATGGTAAATTAATGACAGTTTTGAAATTGTGATCATTCTTGTCAACACATGTGCGACCCTTGAAAGTTTGTCCTTCAGAAGACCTAAAGGCCAAACTGAGACTGCTCTTCCTCTGTCAGTGAGACGGTTGTTCCTCACAAAGACTAAAAACTATTGATGGATTCCATCAGCTTGTTCAGTTAAAAATTAGGTATTAACAGGGAAGTTGCTCTTAAATGACTGACCAAGTGTAAATACAAGATGGGTTCTCATGGTCCCTGAGCTTTCAGAAAGAGTTGCATCTTCAACACATGGTGGCCAGTTAGCAAACAGTATAGTGCGTTAACAGTAAAAATTGTTAGTAAAAACAAATTATGGCTGCCATCACAGGACATATTATTGCTGCGCACACGGTTTTCACATTTTACAGGGGCTTTTTTAGTGGTTAAATCAACATGTTTATATTGGTGATAGATGACAAACTGAACACAAATACTCAGGAAAAACAATATGGTTTTGTAATATTTACCAAATTTGAGAGTTAATGAGAATCACCTAAATGCATCAATGAAAAATGGAAAAGTACACATTTGGATATTTGATAACATAATGTTAAAGTCTTGACTGGCATGTACATCCAATCAGTGTAGCTACATTTGAGATTCACACAAATGCAAATGACTCTAAAAAGTTTTGTTTAGCAGCATAACAGGATGTCAGCCCCCATACTGTTCTGATAACAGCATGTCAGAACAGAAATGCTCCAATTTCTCCCATGTTCCTTTCTTTTCTGACAGCTACAAGTCGATTGTGGAATTCATCGATGCCCAGTTTGAAGCATATCTGCAGGAGGAGTTGAAAATCAAATGCACGCTCTATGGCTACCATGACACCCACATACACGCATGCCTGTACATCATTGCCCACGCAGGACACTCGCTCAAATCCCTGGACTTTGTGACCATGAAGAAATTTGATAGCAAGGTCAGTGTTATCCCAGTCATTGCCAAGTCAGATGCCATCTCAAAGCGCAAGCTTGCCTAGTTCAAAAACAAAATCACAAGTGAGCTGGTCAGCAACAGCGAGCAGATTTACCAGTTCCCCACTGATGACGAATCTGTGTCAGAGATCAACTCTACCATGAACAGCCATTTGCCATTCCCTGTGGTGGGAAGCACAGACAAAGTGAAGATTAGGAACAAGACGGTGAAGGCCCGGCACTACCCCTGGAGAATGGTGCAGGTGTAAAATGAGAACCACTGCAATTTCGTCAAGCTGCAAGAAATGCTAATCAGGGTGAACATGGAAGACCTGCGAGAGCAGACCCTCACGCGTCATTATGAGCTCTACTGCCACTGCAAACTGGAAGAGATGGGCTTTAAGGACACAGACCCTGACAGCAAACAATGCAGTCTTAAAGTGACGACTGAAGCTAAGAGGAACGAGTTCACATGTGAGCCAAGGAAGAAATAAGAGCAAATGAGGCAGATGTTTGTCCAAAGAGTCAAAGAGGAGGAGGCTGAGCGAAAAGAAGCAGAGAAAGAGCTGCATGAGAAGTTTGACCGTTTAAAGAAGCTCCACCAGGATGAGAAAATGAAACTAGAGGAATAGAAAAAGTCCCTAGACGGCGAGCTCAATGTGTTCAAACAAAAAAAGACTGCTGCAGAGCTTTTGCAGAACCAAGCCCAGCAGGCAGGGGGCTCCACCACACTTAAGAGGGACAAAGAGAGCAAAAAAAATAACTCCTCCCACCCTCGCTGCATGCTGCATGAGGCACCTTTTTTGCTTAGGACTCCTGTAGAAAAAGTGCTCCCTTGTGACCATCCTGCTGTGAATGAGTTTCCACCCCATCATGCTTGTCCACTAAATGGTTTACACAAGCAATTATCCAGCTTGTCATCATGCAAATTTAAAAATGCATTTAAAAAAAAAACAACAATAAAATGAAATGACAATTGGTGTGAGTGGTGGTTCAGTTGGTAGAGCAGGTGCCCCATATACAGAAGCTGTGCCCTCAGCCATGGGTTTGAATCCACCTGTGGCCACTACAATGAGATCTGGAGTTGGTCCCGGGCAGGGGATAAATGAAGGAAATATTATTATTTGCTGATATTCCATTGATTAAAACAAAACAAAGAGGGAAATTCATTCTATTCATTCTTAATTCCGTTCAGAAATGAAATTGAAATGAAGGTCAAGGAGATGAAGCAGAAACTGAAAAGGAACTTGGAGGTGCAGTACAAAGAGCTGGAGAAGAGACAAATGTTTGAGGATGAGAAAGCCAACTGCGAGGCTCAGCAGTAAATCCTCTAGCAGCAGATACCATCAAAGCAGCAGAGCCTAGAAGGCTATGCCGGCTTCACGGATCTCCCCTACCAGGTGTATCGGAGGCAAGTGATGAAAATGAAAAAGATGGAGGCAGAAATGGAACGGGTCCCATTTTTTTCCCATTAAGAGTTTCAACTGAAAAAAGACCGCTGAAAAAAGATTGATGGCCTAAGACAAACCACCCACGCCCTTCAAGAGGACAACTCCAGTCTGCGAGTCCAGGTGGCCAAGATGAAGGAGGACATAGAAAACAGAGAAAGGCACCACAGGAAACAGCTGGAACAAAGGAGATGGTCATTGACTACAGGAAGAGAGGCTACACCCCCTCCCCCCTCGTCATTGGAGGAGTGCCTGTGGAGATGGTCTCCATACCTCCGGGTACACATCTCCAATACTTTAGGTGGGTCATCAACACAACCAGCATCACGAAGAAGGCCCACCAAATCCTGTACTTCCTCAGAAGGCTGAAGCGGGCCCGCTTTTACCGGTGTGTGGTGGAGAGTACCCTCATCTTCTCCATCACCACCCGATACAGGAACTGCTCTGCTGCTGAGAGCAAGGTGCTGCAGAGGGTAGTTAAATCTGCCCAGAAAACTACACAGCAGCCTCCCTTCCATTTAGGACTTGTACATTGTACACTTGAATATATGTCAGTGTATTGAACATGAAATATATTAGTGCTTGAATGACGTTTGAATCTGAAGTGATGAATTTGTGAATAAGACTTAGAATTGGCTGGAAAACTGTGAGGATGTCTGAGTGTGTCTGTGTCAAACTGCATTGATTAATCAGCTGTTGTCTGTTGCCATGGTGATGGTGAGTGCTTTGTGACTGAGCCACTCTAGTAATGATGTCACCCACTCTACTGATGATGTCATCCACTTTACTGGTGATATCAGCCACTCTAGCTAGCTCTCATAAGAACCCAATCCAAAGATTTGTTTTGTTTTTGTTTTTTTGTTAGGAGAATAAAAATCATGGCCCACTGGTCCGGAATTTTCTGCACGTTTCATATATATTTGTCACGTATAAAAACATGTTGAAGAAAAACGTGTCATTCTAGAATCAAAGATCAAAGCACAAAGAGATCAAAGAACAAAGCAAGGAACTCTCTAAGGTAAGGTAAGGCACACAGTTTC
>JAPZDX010000025.1:17072217-17089944 GCA_029783625.1 Naso annulatus
TGTACGATGGAACAATAAAAATCAGTTGACTTTTCAGTCCACTTGATAGTGCTAAGTGCTGACTGGTGAGGCATTAAAAAATACAATAAAAAATAATTGAAGGGAGATGAATAGACTGAAAAATGTATCATATTGTTCGAAACAGATGATGCTTACAGAATCTTACTTAGGGAAAACGATCTGCAGTTCCAAAAAAGTGAGAAAATGGCAATATATGATTTTGTAATACCCAACATATCACAATTATATCGTGATAATCTCACATCGTGTGGCGTCTGGTGATTCCCACCCCTACATTATGTTGGTCACAAAATTAATGAATTCTAACTCTGACCAGTTTAGCCTGTTCAAATAAAGTTACTGTGTCTTGATGTGTTCCAGGCTTGTCCAATGGAGGAGAGAGGTGATGGAGAGCCTCATGTCCAGAGGAGTGTTTGGGACTCTGGCCAGCAAACCAGCAGCTGCTCTGGACTACTTGCCAGCCCTACGCACCATCTGCAAATCTGAGCAGCTTAAGGAGCAGGGCAAGATTAAACGAAGGTTGGCATACAGGAAACCAAAGCTATTGTTTCACTTAGCCAGCAACATGTGGTCTGGGTTAAAATGGTGGGCAGGATGTGGTTAGGTTTCTCCTAACAGAAGGCAGAACTTTGTTTTTGTTTTGAAAGAGGGCAGATGACGGACAGGCTAAAAATAAACGCGTTAAAGCAGAAGCTGAGTCGTAACTGTATGCAAGACTTTGCATGCATGCAGCTCAAAGGTGTTAAAATGAAAATTCTGAACTGTTTTTTCCTTCTGCAGGTTCCTGCACTACCTCGATGCGATCCACCTGGGTCTTGAGAAGAGCACTCTGCAGCACCTCGCTGAAGGCTTCCCCTGAACCACAGAGAAGATGAGAGGTGTCCGAATGATCACACAGAGGCCTTAAAGATTGCTCACATTTTTAAGGGTTCAAATGTTTAATTTGGAATAGGCAACAAATTAAATACAGGTTGTGTAGCGGCACAAGGACAATGAGCCGGGCAGCAACATAAATCTTTGTTGCATTCCGTCTCTTCATGTTCGTGACCTTCACGTGAGATGAGCTCCATAGCCAGTCAGGTTTGTGAGCACAAAGGAATCTGGTTACGCTTACACAAAAATCTGATATGACTGAACACAGGAAAGCTATTCTCTCTTGAAGGTCGCACAGCGAAATAACCTCAAACGTGCTCTCACTCAGCATGTCTTTTTGGTGCTTTCAAAAAATGCACTAAACATTACTACTTTTTAAAATGATTTTTGTAATATTAAGATTTGCTGGAGTGTGTGTTGTTGTTTTTTTGTACAGTAGCATTTTATACTTAATGTCTTTGCTTTTTGCAAAGTGCTTTTATTAGTAGAAATTGCCTATTGAGGAGCAAGTATGTATCATTAATGGTTTGTAAGAGATGAATATGTAAAATAGTTTGTTCTGTATTTGTCAGGATGTGTCTCAGTTGTCATCCTCCACACAAAGCACTGTTACTGCACCCAGGATTGTGTTTTTATTCAGGTTCATATACAGCAGACAGCCTTTGACAGGAAGTGAAATGTCAGCTTCACATATTTCATAATAGTTTTTTGTTTGTTTGTTTATTTGTTTGGTTTTTAATTTTTTTCCCAGCCTTAAGTATGTACACATTCACTGTAGGTTTTGTTATGACCAAATAAAGGTTTATCACAACCAATTAAAAAAAAAAAAAAAAACTGTCTCAGCTTTTAAGTTAAAGTGAATTTGATGATATTTATAAATTCAACCTCTGATATTGTGTTATAAACACAAATGATAATACCATAAAATTAAAGTGGCCCCCCTCCCTTTTTTTGCTGTTACCACCTTTTTTTGACTGCCATTTTCCTTACTGTATGTTTTTGTACACAGTTAAAGTACTAGATACTGTTCGCCTACATGCATTTAATTTTGAATGTATTTTTTTGTCAAGAAGAGCCCAAACACCCAATAATCAAAGCTTTAGATGAATTTAAATGATGGCATTTTTTCTACACTTATCGTGACATTATCGTAAGTATAAATTCATTTGACCACAAAAATCGTGCAGTGAAAATCTGCTGATCATGACCGCCCTTGTGCCCTGAACTAAACTGCGCGTGTGTGTGGGTGTGTGGGTGGTTGGTGGATAAATAAAGTTAGCAGATCTCAAAATGATAGTGGTTTGCTTGCTTTTAATGCATAACGCTTCTAAATACTTTTGTCACTGCATAGTGACTAAACCGGTTCCAGGTGAGATTGTTCTCAAAGGTATGAATGAAAGGTCACTGCAGGTCTTTCGGATAGTCCCCTTCCTTGAGTGCAGCTCGCGCTCCTGAGGAGGGAGGTACCGCGTCTGCGTCGTGTTGTGTCACCCAAGACTTGTCTGTCGCAAGTTCCAGCTTTTATTTCTTCATTTACATTTCGCCACGTGTGGGGATATGTGGCCGCAATATTAAGCTCCGACAGCGGGACTTATCATCGTATGAAAAGAGACCCCGCTTTTGTATCGAAATGTCAGATTTTGGGCGAAACAGAAAAATCTTACTGGACCTGGTGAAGCAGCCGGAGAATAACCACTGCGCTGAATGCGACGCGCCCGGTAAGCCAGAGCCAGCTCATTGGTCATCATGTTTGTGTGGTAAACCTGAACTTACAGGTGCGATTCAAGCATTTTTAAAGCGTATTTTTATCAGAAACCCAACTACTTAATTTTATTGGGGTAAAGTTCAGCAGATTAGCTTTTCTCTTTGTATGTTAATACATTTTTTTTAACTAATAATCTACAGGCAGGGTTAAGAGTTGCTGTCTCAGAAGTAAATGTTTTTTAAGGATGATGCTGGTTGATCACCGGCACATTCACATTTATCAGTTAAGTTCAGTTTTGTCTGGGAATGGACACCAATCATAGTGTTAGTCCTCCTGTTTTATGTGTTTGTAAAGCATTTTGCCAACTGTTTTTGAAAAGTGCAGTATAAATAAAGTTATTATTATTATTATTATTATTATTATTAGGCTATTATTATTATTATAAGGCATGATATTGGCTTGTCTGATTTGCTTTTTGCCTCATCATGAGGTTTCAAAGAGAATCCCTGCAGAGGGCCTCAGTAACGACTGTAAATCTCATAGTGCATGTTCCTGAATGACTTGTTTGTTTACTCAAATACACATAAAATTTGAGACAATGTAATATTTCAGCAGAGGAATAGGCTACAGTGTACTAGTAGCATAAAGTGGGAAAAAGGGGGTTAATTACAGGCCCCCAGGCAGGACAGCGTGGCCCTGAGTGCAAAGTGTTGCTTTCAAACGCCTCTCATCCTGCGCACCTCAGGTCCAGACTGGGCGTCCTACCGGCTGGGTGTGTTTGTGTGTCTGAACTGCTCTGGCATCCATCGCAGCCTCTCCAGTCGGGTCAAATCTATACAGCTGGACTTCTGGGAGGATGAGTTGGTGAATGTATGGACTGCGTGATGATGTCATTATTGCTGATAACATTAGTTTTTTGGATGAGAGTTGGCTGTATTCATGTGTAATCCTTGTTTGTGTCTTTTATGGGACGTGGGCAGTTCATGAAAGCTAACGGCAATGCCAACGCCAAAGCTTTGTATGAGAAAGCTGTTCCAGCATACTACTATAGGCCCAAGTTACATGACTGCGTGTAAGTATATTTTCAGGTTACTGTTGAAATTCTTCAGAAAACCGACTTTGTGACTGTGTCTTCATATCGGAATATTTGGTGATCACAATCACAAACTGCTGACAGTACAATGGCAGAAAATAGAGAGAAGTGCAACTACTGACTGTAGAAGTGAAACAGATGAATTTTCACTGGTAGATCAAAGCTTAATGATTCAGACTCCTGTTCTTATATTAAAGATTAGGATGCTGTAGAACTGTGTTCTGCCTGTTCAAGAATACCTCTTTGTTTGAACTGCAGTGTCTTAAGAGAGCAGTGGATTCGTGCTAAATATGAAAGGATGGAATTCACAGGAGAAACCAAGTTTC
Organism: Naso annulatus; assembly: GCA_029783625.1. Lineage (NCBI taxonomy): Eukaryota > Metazoa > Chordata > Actinopteri > Acanthuriformes > Acanthuridae > Naso > Naso annulatus. The sequence goes on from JAPZDX010000025.1 coordinate 17,076,236, forward strand.
CACCCATTGCATATACCACAGGTGATGTTTTCTGACGCGTGCCAACTGTAGAACATTCATCTTTGTTAGTCTGTTGTTGTAAAACTTAATTAAAACAATCTGGTTTCTCATTAGGCACGTAGAACTGTGCAAGAAAAACCTGTTCTCTCCGTAGCAAAGCCACCAGGAAGTGGAAACTGATCAGAATGTCATTCTTTGCAAAGTGTTTGGCCATGTTAAACATTCACTATGAGGAAGACCTGTGCGTGCTGAAGCTCCTCTGACTTAGTGGACTTCTTGAATTCAGGTTTCCATGAAGGAATGCTGTGGAAGAAAGGGAAAGAGAAACCGCAGTTTCTGAAGAGGAAGTTTGTGCTGTCGGAAAGGGACTTCACCCTGACTTATTACAACAAGGAAAACGTGAGTTCTTTGCAGCTCTGACCTGGATGAACTGCACCGTTAGTCATTAAAACAATTTAAATTCCTTATCAGATGTAGAGTTGATATTAGTAACATTTTTATGTGCGTGATGTAAAGTCATGTGGCATTGCTGCTATTTGATCTCTTTCTCCCATAAAATACAGACGCTTTAACTAATAAAGCAGCAATTATATTACAATATCATTGATATATTATGGATATTGTAATAAGATTAAAAACCTGAAGCCATGCTAGCAGCCCATGAGGCACAGTGGTGCTTTGAGCTAAATGATAATGCCTGCTGCATGCATTCAATGACAATGCTTGCATGCTGAATTTAGCATTTATAAGGTTTACTGTCTTTGCCAGCTTAGTTTAGCAGCTAAACTCAACAAGACAGATGAACGAGCTAAACTTTAGCCATGTTAAGCAAATGCTAAAATATGAGGATTGGCTCTAAACATGAAGAACAGTTGAGGCGGGTGGGAATGTCATTACTTCTTCAGGTATTTATTCATAAACTGAAGTATTGAACAGATTGAAATTTGCACCTGATGGTGGTGCTAGAGGAAATGTCTCAGGATCACCAGTATTTATGCAATTAATCCTCTGGGGGTCGTGAATTTCTGTCACAAATTCCAAGATGATCTATCCAATCGTTGTCAACATATTTTAGCAACAAACAAAAAAGTCAACCTGCTGGTGGCACTAGAGGAATAAATTAGCCAATCATCAAAGTCTTTAGGATGCATCTTCTGGGGATCATGAATGTTTGGGCTAAATTTTGTACCAATCAGTCCAAAAGTTTTCGAGTAATTTAAGTTTGGATCAAAGTGGTAGACACACAAGCTGACAATGCCATCCCAGTGCTGCAGTGCTGCTAGCATAGCTGAAAATAAGTGTACAAACAACAGCATGCTAACTAAATCCAGTTTTGTCATTTGTACCAACCTTGAAGTGCAAGTATATATGTTTGTGATCCAGGAGTCCAAAGGCCCTAAAGCTGTAATAGCCGTCAAAGACCTAAACGCCACCTTTCAGCCAAAGAAGATTGGTCATCCAAACGGGCTGCAGATCTCCTACCAAGATACCGATCACGCCAGAAACCTCTACGTTTACCACGATAGTCCTGAGGTGGGACAGCATCAACCAAAGTATAAACAGTAACCATCAGTTACAGTTATACTATTACACAGTCATACTGATTGGTGTGCAATAGCTTTGGCACTGTTGAGAAGCTCAGGATCTTTTCTTGTTCTCTAGGAAATAGTCACATGGTACAACGCCATTCGTGCTGCTCGCTACGCATACCTGAAGACAGCGTACCCAACTGGCAGCGATGAGGAGGTGGGCACCAAACCTTTTCCAAACCAAATAATCTCACAAAATGTTCGCTCACAGTCACCTTGCAGTTACTTTCAAATGTTAATGCAGTTAAGAATGCGCTCTACATAAAGACAAATGCAAGTTTATTCACGGCTAATAATGGAAATGTTCTCTTTCAGCAGTGTCAACGATGACAACAGAATCTCGCTTGTTTTTGCTCTTATGTTTCAAAGCTGAACACGTGTACCTCTGTTTCTTCATTAGCTGATACCAAAGATAACAAGAAACTACCTCAAAGAGGGATACATGGAAAAGACGGGGCCTTTGGTGAGTTATTTAAGTAGTAATCTCGAAGTTTGCGTTGCTTTGTTTCTAACAGCACCTTTTGCAATAAGCTGTAACTGCAAACGCACTTTGAAGCAAACACTGTAGATCACCAGTTCCCCTTCCTCAGAACATTTAGTTTACTTTTTTTTTGATCTGTTTTTGTACTTAACTGTCGTCGCCTGGATGCTGTATTTTCTTTGTTGATTCGCCATTATATCTCACAGGACATGTAAAAGTTCCTACGCCAGTGAGACACAACTAAGAGCGAGTCTGTGGCATTAGCTCCGCCCTCCCTCTGAGCAGAGCAACCTCTGCTGACTGACGTAAAAGGTGTCACTAACTGTGCGCTGTTACTGATTTAGTGGGGGAATTTCGCCACAGACACTAAGATCATAGTACTCGGCAATGCTGCTGATACAAATGCTTTCATCAGTGGGCCAAAGACTCAGTCAGCTTTGTTCTACTTCACTCTGTGATAGATAGTGACTTAACACTCACTGAATGAAAACCTTTGAGATTACCACTTTAAAGTCATTTAAATGTGATAGTGTGATAAGTGTCGTAGGCCTTTGTGTCATGTACATCCTATGTCCTGCATATCATTGGTAACATCTGTGTTGATCAAATCCTCGAGCTGGCAGCATTTACCGTCCTTGTGCCAGCTACTAAATCAACCAGTTTATTAGCTCCCTCCACACATCCATTTGATGTACCGCCCCATCTGCCTCCCTAAATCCACAACAGTCTCCTTTATTGTGACTCTCCCAAGTCCTTCCCCGCATGGCCCTGCAATAGCACAAAGAGCCATTCAAGGCTAAAATGAGACTAACAGGTCATGCTGGAGCAGAAAACAGCCTCAGGGCCCATCTCTGTTATAGATGACATGTTTTGTTGATGTCAGGACCATATGACAACCCCCTCTGCCACCCCCCCCCCTCTTGAGTAGATAAACAAGCCACATCCACAGAGGGAAAGAGAGAGAGAGATGTTAAGACTCAAAGGGTAGGGTAGGAGTGAATGAAGACATCTGTCTCACAATCTGTGAACTCCTCATGCAGCTAAGGACTGATAAAGTAGATGAAAACAAGCTGCTCTTTGATGATCAAGAGGCGGAGCAACTAGGATGAAAATCAGACACGTTGTGTAAAGCTCAGGGGCGGGATGAAACCTTTACAAGGAAAACAGAAGCAGTTTGTCTGATTCCAAGAAGTAGATGACTGTACTTGCACCCTAACCTCTCCACACTTTGACCTTTTGAGTTGCCTTGACAGCATGATCTCCTCTAAATGCCACCCGATCACTAATGTCGATGTGATGTCACCAATGTGAAAGTGTGTATGTGTGTGTCGTGATGTCTTAACTGGGAAGAAAGCATTAACAGCCCTTCTCTCTCGTTTTCCAGCTTAGGACTCCTGTAGAAAAAGTGCTCCCTTGTGACCATCCTGCTGTGAATGAGTTTCCACCCCATCATCCTTTACAGTGCCCCCTTCCCAAACCTTCACCCTCACCCCGTAACTCAACCCTCCACATGCCCCCCTGCTCTCTGGAAGACGCTGGCCGTTGCTAGCAGTTTGACATCACTTTTTTTTTTTTTTTTTTCCTGAATGATGCTTGTCTACTAAATTGTTTACACAAGCAATTATTCAGCTTGACTTCATGCAAATTTAAAAAATGCATTCCATGTTTGTTTTATAATTAGTGATTCTTTGCATGATGGAGTGAGCTTTTTTTATTATTAACATACATGACTACTGTTGTGATGGGCAGAAATGTATTGAAGCAAAAGTGAAACATGCATCGCACTGTGGGACCTGAGTAAGTATGTGTGGTCAAAGATCTGCAGTAAATTAGAGAAAAGAAATAATTCAGACAAATGGTGATTGATGCCAATGTCATATTTGTGTCAAACAGATCATCTTCAACTCAAAGAGCTGCAATCAGTGATTCTCAGTTTTACAAGTAACAGCAGTCTCTGTAAAAACTACTTCCTTGCTGCTAACACATTTTTTAGTAATTGATTATTGGCTTGAGGTCAAATAGATTGATATTACTTAAAAGTTTAATGCCATAGATTTCACTCTTGGTTTATTAGGTGATACTTGCTACCCTGATAACCACAAGTTAAGTTTAAGACTACAGCAAACACTCGCTGAGCTGATTTCTGTCAGAGACACCAAGAAAGAGCAACTGGTGTTTCTGTTGACAGCGAAGCCAAAAGATACTCATTGGTCTGTTTCCATATGAGACATGAGGCAGTCTGGATTCATGCTGCTTCATGTGATGCCTTGTCAAAAACGCTTAAAGGTCCAGTGTGTAGGATTCAGGGGAAGCTGTTTGTAGAATATTGCAGATATTTCATAGAATATTTTTTGTATGTTTTAATTACTGTATAGTTACCTGAGAATAAGAATCACTGGGCTTTCATTACCTTAGAATGCACCTTTGATATCTTCAAACAGAGCGGGCCTCTTTCATGGAGTCAGCCATGTTGCAATGGCATGTTTCTACAGTAGCCTAGAATGGACAAACCAAACACTGGGTCTTGAGTGCCTTTTGTTCTTCACTAGTTTTGCGGCCATCATACTTTATCCTACATGCTCGGTAAGGGGAAGGAGAGCAGAGGGATATTCAGTCAGGTGCAGTCTGCAACTTCACCACTAGATGCCACTAAATCTAACACACTGGATCTTTAAAAAGAGTTTTTGCATTTTACATTATGTAACGTGCAACTGTTTCACAATAAAACCAAGCTTGTGTTTTGGCCATTGAAACCTTTTATTGTGAAGCAGCAGCAGTATGACAGCAGAAGTAGCAGCAACTGCATACAGCTGTGGAACAGCTGCAGGAGAATGAACAGTAACGGTAAAAATACAGCAATGCTGGATTATAGATATACAACATTTCCTGTCAATCCCTCGTATAGAAATATTAAGAGATTGTACATAAATTGAATTAGTTTTGCAGAAAGGACATAAATGGTATCAAAAAGGTCTTCACTGACCGTTACTATTACCTCAGCCACATACAGTATATGACGATAAGAATTGAATTTACGACTGAACTTGCTTTGATATCGATGTCCCTTTGCTGATGCTGTTTCACTTGCGTGTGGTGCATGAGTTTTGTGAGCCTAATCTCTTCGCCACGTCTCCCATACCTCATTCATTGTCATGTGTTATGTGCATACTTGTCTTAGCTTTCACATTTGCACTTTTTTATACACAAATGTGATGTTTTCTAAGTATATATGTAATAATGTCAGTGCAATTGTACCTTTCTTTTTATACCACTTACTATGAAGGCACATTTGAAAGTCAGTCATCATGATGTCCATTGTCCTTTAGGGACCAGTGTTGTTTGTATCAGTGTTACGCATAAAAGAACTATATCAAAAGAAAATAAAGGCCAATTTTTCACCAAATATTTCAACTGTGGCCATTATCATTTTGTATTACAAACAATGCTGTAAATTGGAATTTTATTTAAGTTTAATAACGTCAAATAGGGAATGTGGGTATGCTTAATTGACATGATGAAGCGTCCTTTGATGAGATCCCCTTTACTCACATCTGTGTTCAGGATTTCTCACTTTGGTTAACATTTCAAGTCCAATATTCCTGCTCCTCTTTGCTCCTGTCAATTTAAAATCTTCAGGTATGTTTCTGTCTTTGTACTCAGAATCATCAAACATCTGATGGCTTCAGTTATTCTTTGTTTTTTCACCGCCTCAACATTCAAGGTTGCTTTATTGTCTTATGAAGGAGAACATCGTCTTGCATCAAAGACATCGCTGCATTAAAACAGAGTGATTCCACATGATAACCAGGTTATAAAAACACATGAAGGGAAGAGCCAATCCCTCCTCTTAACCCTGCGCTCATTGGTCTGTGTGGTGTCACTTTCCTTTGCAGTAATCCCTGGCTCTGCACTGAGTAGGTCCTCAGCCCTCAAGCTTTGCTAAGCGACCGGCCTTTGTGGGTACTGAGTACCTCAAATGTGACCAGAGGCTTTGTGGACCCCGTCCTTCAGGGTTTCTTAATCATTACCTGCTCTGCTATAATATTGATCAATGTGTATCAGTGTTTTGCTGCAGCTCTAACCTCCATGTCTGCAATCACATTGTCATTTATGCCTCTGCTTATGTTTACATGCGTACTGTTGTTTGTTTTTTGCTGTGACTAACACCTTTCCCACTTTGGTTGTGATGGAGATTAGGTGCGCACTTATATATATATATATATCGTCATATTTGGATAGATGGTGTGGAATTTTAACACTTTACTCATTTATTGCAACATCATCATTGGACACATTTGTTTGGATGACTATGATCCCACCTGATTTGTGTTTATGATAATCAAACTTAAATCTGTTTTCTACTTAATATCGGATGCACTTCTCAATCTCAAGCTTGACTCTTTGTTTTTGTAAGCGTGTCTGCTTTGCCTCCTCTCTAACTGCCAGCTCTCTTTCTTTCTCTTTGTCTCTTTAGCTTCTTTTAATCTGTCTTGACCACCTGAAGACGGGATTGCAGCTTCAGCAAGAACTAAGCACCCTTTACCTCTTCCGGTTTTTCTCGCTGTATGAACCTTTTTTTTATTTATACTGCATCTCCTTTTGTTGAACATGGCCTTATGTGGACTCGCATGGTATTTCTGACCTCCTAAATGAAGCTCTAAACCCAGGCTGGTTGGGAACCGGGCACAGCTTAAATCTGCTGTTATGTCTTAATGTATATAAAGAGACTCGCCATTAATAGAAGTCATCAGTTAGGGATCCTTTATAGGACTCTTAGGTGAAATCATTATTTGACCTTTACTTGAAACAAAATAGCAATGACCGGCGCTATGCACTCATCTTTTTAACGGGACTCTCAGCACAAAGCAGAGAAGAATAAAAGGCTACTGAAACATCACGGCTTGCTAGATAAAAACAAACTCATCAAGGACAAAAGCGCTTAATGCTGTATTTTTATTGTGTTGAAGCGCAGTATAAGGAGTACTCATTTTCTTCAATTTAGTTCAGTTAGAAATGGAGATCCGCAGCTTTCAGTTTCTCTGATCATAAAAAAAAAGAAGCAAAATTAAATCTGAGTCATAATCACGCAAAGCCAAAGCAATATTTTATGCTTAGTACGTCATTTGATGGTGCCCATGTTTACATGTCACTGTTGAATACCATGGAGGTCACATGTAATGGCCTTTTTATTACGACACATTGTGCTTTAATATTCACTGGCCTCTTCTATGTTTTGCATGCATCTTTTTATTTCATTACTGCTGTGATCTTTGACCTTTTGACCTGCTTGTTTTTATCCCCTAATAACCCAGTTTTGACATCTATTTCAACTTCATTGCTGTTTTCTTCAAATGGTGCATATTATTAATGTATATTTGCTCTGTCCTAGGGTGTCAGCTCCCTTTTTGCCAAATATTAGTATGAGGTGGAGTTGATCTGAATCCCAGATAGGAGTATTAAAAATACTCATGCATTTATATAATTTATAAGGATATATTTTGTGTATTGAAGTGGAGACTTGTTGTTTATTACCTATGATCTTTGGACGTGACTCTGAGTGTAAAGTAACATTTTGCTGTCAGACGATGCCATACATTTTTCTAGTATCAGTCATCACCTCTTGTAGTCAGAACCTCTCCCACACTACAAATTATTCAGTATCTTACTTTAGGTTGATTCCATTGATGTACATTTTCAATAAAACAAAAAAAATGATCAAAACATTAAGCTCTTGTCTTTTATTTACTGTGTTGGAAACTATGGTAACCTCCTAAAATGTTAGTTATTGTTGCTGTAATGGGCTCTAAAAGTTATGACTTGAACTTTCAATGTACTGTCTATAAAGCTGAGACACCTACTGGGCAGTCCCTATATTATTAAGTATTTAATTTTGTATGTATTTAAATTTGTTTACCTGGGATGTGACATTATTTCCTGTCTTGATGGCAGAACACAAGGAGTCAACACAGTCAGATAAACACATAATTTGCAGAATCCACCTACAACACACTAAAATGGGGCATGTGAGGCATAAATAAAATTTAACTTATCCAAAAAATCACCATATCTCAACTGTCTGGACGATATTTTGCACATTTCTGCATCATAAGATGTTTGTTGTAAGTTATATACTCTTGAATTTACAAACCACGTGAACCCATTGAAAACGCACTTGCTGTCAGCAGCATGCTCCAAGTGTCCAGCGGCAAAGCATTCTGGGAGGAATGTCAGATGGGCCAGTGCGGTGCATGGGAGTCAGACGCCATGATTTTACCTTAGCTGGACCAGAAAATGGATGCTTTCTCCTAGTTAGCTGAAAGGGTATCTGTAGCTCCTGGGAGCTTTATTTTGGCGGAAGATTAATTTCTGGGATACAAACCCCGACGTTACATGTCGTTTTTCTCTGCGGACCAGCTGAATCTATTAGAAACTGCATGACACAGCCGGGGCTGTTGAGGTGAAGCTGGGTTAGCTAGAGGCTGAGCCAGCTAGCATGCTAATGCTAGCAGTCACTGCGGGGTTGCCAACGTCAGCTAGCTAAGAGAGGCTAGCACAACAACAATACCGGGCTGATTATAGATACTACTGTACGTATAAGCAACAAACGTATAAATCGGACCAAAGGCTACACCTTGAGGTGAGAACATGTTAAAGTTAACTTGCTTAGTCGCACATTGAAGTGCTGATACATGCAACTGTTATGACGTTAGCCTTCAAACACATTAGCTTGTAAAAGATGGACTGCGTCACTGTGTCGAGGCCTTGTGTGTTTTCTTTTAAATGCGGCCGATTTTCTCTTCTTTGACAAAATAATAGAATATTGAGAAATGTGATAAAAAGGTTTTGCCTCTGTAACGTTACTTAGCTTGTATTTTAGTCGCAGCATGCTGCTAGTGCTAGCAGGTGGAGTTTGTTGTGATCCTTTGAAGGCAGCATAGAGTGTTAACTCATTATGTACAGAAATTGCGTTTGTTTATTTCAGTAATTCCCGTCATGTCTAACTTAGATCTCTGGAATCAATAACAGGTATGGCCTGGATTTGATCTTGACGGTGCTGGTGATGGCAGAAGGGACTTGCATTGGCGAAATGCCCTCCTCTGACCCAAGTCCTAGTTCTGAAGCAAAAAAGAGACCTTCTTCTTCTGATGGCAGTGAGTGTTGATCGGGGTTTTGTGTTGAAATCTCTGTACTGTTTGTGTTCACAACACCATCCCCATACGTAAATACTTCATCTAAAGCTTTAATAATTACTCTTACATACACATAAAGTTCAGTGATTAAGCAAAAGGCTAATGTCCTGCTTTTGAGACTAACCAAACAAATTGAACAAAATCTGAAATGCAGTGAGTAGCAGCAGGAACATGAATCAGACATAGCGCTTTTTGGTTTCAGGTTGCAGCAAAAAAAAAAAAAACCTCTCTCCAATGGTAAAGAGCAAGGCTGACATAATTCTGTGTTTTATTATTGTCAACAAATCCCATGAGAAGAGTGGCACCTAATGTGTCTGTTTTTCCATACTTCTGACCTCCTCAGCCAGAGAGTTTGTAGCTCTCAATCGCTGCCACTGAAATATGCAAATCTTAAAAAGGAGCCACATGAACAAAGTAAACATTTCTAAATGGCTGAGCGATGTCATGAAAAGTTGAACACTGTTGGTTATAGCAGACATTACGAAAACATGGCTATGGTTGTCAGCTGCAGATGTTGTGTATCACTGAGCAGAAGAGTGTATTAGCCAGACTGACTCACAGTAAACGTCAGTGCATGTGTTCATTGTCATGATGGAAAATGTCACCTGGTGCACCGTGTGGCTCATTTGTGCTTATTGCTATTTTGGGACAACGATGAAGCTCTGTGGCATAGAGCAATAAGCTGTGTCAGACTTCACAGACAGTACTTGTTAGTGGAATCAATGAATTGTTGGCTTTTCATGCAATTTGTTGACAGTAAGAAAATTAGATTATCTCCAGACTTGTGCCTTTACACTCCATTTATTTCATGTACCCTTATGTCTACTGTAAGTTATAGGATTAGAAACTTTTTTTTTTTTTTAAACCTTAGAGACTTGACCTCCCGCCACAATGAGTGAAATCACTTTTACAAACCGTTTTCATAGAACTTAAATTACATCAACCTTGTATTCACATCAGAGAATAATTTACTGATCTGTAAGTGCTCTAAGTCAGATCAGGCATCCTCTCTGATTTTCTAACTGTTCATCTCTGTCATGGTATTGCAGGAGACGAGCCCATGAGGAAAATGCCTGTGACAAAATTTGGTTCCGGAGCTCGATTTGCACCTGTACAGTTTGTGAGTGGTGGAAGCAGTGGAGGGAATGGCACGGATGAGAAGGAGAATGACAAGGAGCGCAGGAGGAGTGAGTCATATGTAACGAGACAGTGGGACTCTGAACACTCCTCCTACAGCAGCGCTGGCAGAGCGCAGGGCTCCTCGTCCCTGAGGCCTGCTTTTGACAGAGTGCCGTCGTACAGTTCTGACTCTTGGGGTTCCCATAGAGACAGAGAGATGTTTTCAGGTGGTACAAGTGGGTTGGGTTATGGAGGACGTGGGTCTTCTTCTAACTTTATGGCGAAAACACAGCAGGACTACATAACCAAGTATGAGTTCCACAGCTCTCGAAATTCAGACTCCTACTCTCAGCCCTACAGATTTAATGGACACGGGGGAGGGAGCAGATCTGGAGGGAGGGATTCGGGACGTCAGGGTTTGGGGTACAGTCATCAGGACCGGCCGTCATCAAGCAGGCCATTCTGCAGAGTCTACAACAGCCCGGACAGGAGCAGTCCCACCACTTCCCATTCAGGCTCTTCATCACAGCCTCTTCCAGTATCTCAATCAACATTAGATGAAAAGCAAAGGCTGATTTCCAATGTAGCGTCTGCGCTGGCTGTTGCCATTAGGGATCCTATGTTCATGACTGGAAGTGAATCACCAAACTATAATTTCATGTTGAGCCGCAGCATTCAGGCCTGCAAGACTAATCCTGAGTATATTTATGTCAATCTGAAGGATATTCCTCAGGCTTACCTACCTAAGAACAGGAAAGTACCGACAGAGGGCTACGCTTGTGAACTGAGATGTCAGGGTGTTTATCTTGCTACCGGATACTCTGGTAGTAAAAATGGCGCAAGGGACCGGGCCTCTGAACAGGCTGTAAAACTCTTCCTGAAACCAGTCGAGGTTCGTGTGGTGCAGCGCAGATACAGACACTCAATAGTTAACGACATAGTCGTATGCCAGATGCACAGCCCGACCCCGACGTTTTTACCTGCACTCCGCAACCCTGAGGATAAACCGACACCCAGCTCCAAGGGCCAATACGAGCCCGACAGACGGAAGCACTGGACAGAGTTTGTGGTTATGGACAATGCTCACGACGCCATTTGCATACTAAACAACTCTGCAGCATTCAGTCGTATGATGATAGACTATAAGTTTGACCAGCTCCCTAACAGCAGTGCTTGGTTGTGCAGTGTCTACCTGCAGGATGAGCTGGTGGCACAGGCGACAGGTACCAAAAAGAGCTCAAAGCATGCAGCAGCTGAGGAGGCAGTGAGGAAACTTCGCATGAACCAGACACAACGACAGCAGCAGCAGCAACAACAACAACAACAACAACAACAGCAGCAGCTACAACAACAGCAGCAGCAGCAGCATCAACCCCAATACTCCAGAGGAAATAATCAACCAGAATATGGTGGACGCTTTGGGCAACAGGCAGGAAAAAAGAAACACCTGAGCGAGTTAGTTATCCTAGAAAACTCGGACAATGCAATTTGTATCATTAATGACACGGCCCAGTTTAACAAAGTGACTGCTGATTACAAGTTCACAGTTCTGCCTGATCATCGCTGGAGGTGTGAGGTTTACTTGGAAGGACAGTATGTGGCAGCAGGAATTGGGCCCAAGAAAATAGTGAAGCACATTGCAGCAAAGGAGGCTTTGGCCACCTTGAGACAGACGCAGGCTGTGGTCAAATCCAACCTCAGAAAGGAGGGTCACAGCGACGCAATATCCCGATCTCAGATCCTGGCTCGCTCTGGTGAGGAGGCCACAAGGCAGGAGATTAAGGAAGACAACATCGGAAACCAGCTTCTCCGTAAGATGGGCTGGAAAGGGGGTGGTCTGGGGCGAGATGGAGAGGGCATCGCAGAACCAATCAGAGTGAAGGAGCAGTTCTCCAGGGAAGGTTTGGGTATGGACACAGACAAAACCGGAAATCAGCTCAGCAAGCGTGATATTGAAGACATCATTCGTAACTATGCCAGTTCAGACCGCCAGGATGATCTTCGCTTTTCCACTGACCTCACCAACGATGAACGCAAGCAGATCCACCAGATATCTCAGAAATACGGCTTACGAAGCAAGTCATATGGACAGGGACGGCAGCGGTTCCTTGTTGTCAGTCGCAAAGTACACAAAGATCAGCTCATTGGTCAGCTTTTACAGGAAGGACAGGTGGGACGATATGAGCTCGTGAAACCTCAGGCCTCTCACTAAAATTTGCATGCAGAGCAAAATGGAAAAAAGAGACATAGTTTTCATCAGCTTGGACTTCAGAACATGTCACACTTAAGTGTAACTCCCGTTTATGATTACGTGTGACAAATTTACAACACGCATCAATAAATGAGAATCCTTCAGATGTCACCTGTGGTTTCTGCATTCCTTAGACGTAAAATGTTCTTAGCTTTAGCAGGGGCTTAGGATAAGAAATTTAATTTGTCTTTTGGTCTCCTGCCATTCCATGTCCTTTTTGTTTCACTTTTGCACAAGCTTGTGGTCAGTGCTTCATGGTCTCAGTATAGATGATGCTCCCGTCATTTCATAATTGGAAGAGGAAAAAAAAAAGGCTTTGAGGTTTTGTTACCGAAATTCACTTTTTGTTCAGAGGATAAGGAACCCGGCAGAGTATGCAGCATTTCACTGCTTGTTTGTGGACCTTGTAACACAGTTGACTGAAAAGGATTAGAGGCATTGACATCAAACTGTCGGTGTACCTGTCTCACTGTAGTGATACATCTCTGTTCAGCAATACCTGCAATGTTGTTCGCTCTTTCAACACCTGGAGGTCATTTTGAGTACGGGCTGCATCCGGGATCCAAAAGTCAAAGCTGTGATCTTTGTTAAATGTCCGATGTGTTGGTTTGTGAGTACAGTTAACCTGTCTGCTTGTTTTCACAGCTGTAACAACTGAATAAATTAAAAACTGATAACCATCAACAGGCTGAACTTGATTTAGGTGGATATCTCTGTACTTTAAGTTATAAGGCAACAAAGAAAACTGATGTATATTTATTTTATTTACAAGAAAATGTACAGTTTGTTACATGGGTTACCAGTGCAAAGTTTTATAATCTGAAAACAGACACCATCCTTTTTAATCAGCCTATTATGATAGCTGATTTGTAAGACTGTAAAATAGCCCAAAAATGTGTTCACACAACCTTTGAATGCCAGCATTATGAAACTGTGACTGAAACAAAGAAGTGCCCAAAAAGGGTACTATGTTTTGTTTGAAAAATGATCCCCAAAGGCATCTGTTAAATTCATAACTTGTTATCTGGATGTACATCCATGCCAAGCAATTGTTTTTTTTTTTTTTTTTTTTTTAATAT
>JAPZDX010000025.1:17105425-17116290 GCA_029783625.1 Naso annulatus
TGTGAGGGAAATTTTTTTTGGAAACAGCTGATTGGAATTAGGAGTCGCCGGACTGCAGAGCAGCTTTGATAAGCTTTTCTTTTCGTTTTAAATTTGGAAAGAACGAGCTGGATTTGTGCTTACAATGAAAGCATAGTACTACTGTTTGCAGACATTTCATCAAATCTTCCTTTGATCTTACAACTTTTATTTAAGGAGTAAAGACCAAAAAAAATTGCACCCCGTTGATTGTGGAAATGTCTTTGCACACATTTGCCTTTTGCTGCAGCTCAAATGAATTACAATCTATTACATCCCTAATATCAGCGGGTACGTGCTGAGTGTATGCAGCTTTCCTGTAGGCCTCAAGATTCAGATGTGTGTTTTTGCATGTTTACATAGTTGTGCTGGATTTTTAGCAGCGCTGCAGTGCATTAGCCTTCAGAGTTTGTGTCACATGAAGTGAACGGTTTCCTCCGTTTCAGGGGTCGTGGACGCTATTTCCAAAGGGGTTGATAAATGAGGCTTGTTTGCTGTAACTTGTCCTCCCAGTCCGCTCTGAAGCAAACAGCTGCTTTCCACTTGGAGCTGAACTGCACTCAACGGCGGCCGGGAAGAATTAATGTGAGGATGAGAGCACTTGATGGAGACTGAGAGGGTGATTTTGGGGCCTGTGACAAACAGACTCCGCTGAGTTTAATGGGTTCATTTTAAAAAATATCAATCCCCGAATCCTGTGTTAATTAATGTTTTTGTTCTTTCTCAACAACCCCAATTTAAGCCTGGTTACACTGAAATACTTCATGTTAAAATTAGCACATGAAGAGCTTTTCAGTGGAAAACCTGTCTAAATGTGCAGAGGCGTATGTGTGAAGACAGACTGCTCAACCCTCACCACAGACCACTATTTCCTGCTTCCTGGAGTGTCATCTCTGATAAAGATTCTTATCGCTGATCTTCACAATAAGTGAAGTGAAAATGACCCTTGCCTTCTACTGCAGCACATCTGTGGCACTTTCTGCATAACACCTTGAATGTAGACGAGGCACCTTTGCTGGAGTGATGCCTGTGATCTTGATCACTAAATCTTGCAGGAAGGAGGAGGAGACTGAGGAGAGAATTTTTGGGCCTCCGTGGCAAAGCACTGTTCATATCTAAATACAATCAACTTTGCAGTTTCGTTTCTTTGTGCCTCCCACTGGTGGAGGTTGTTTTATGGGGCTTTCTGCAGAGAGAACAACTCCCCCACAAGTCAGCAGCCTAACAGGCTCACTGACACTCTAATAGACCCACAAATCACAATAAACGCTTTAATGGGACAAAGAGAGATGTGAACTTTACTTGAGCTGCCATACAGATTTTAATTACCGCGCCTGGCCCATATTGTGTGGTCAAAGTCTAAAGTAGGTGCATACCTGTCCAACTGTTTACCTACACTTCCAGCACTCCTCCGCCTCTGCAGGAGAAACCCGTCTATCGTCTTTCATGCTGTTTGAGGTGTGGCCCTCTGGTTCGACCTCTCTGCTCTCCCCTCCCCCGCCGAAGCCCGTCCAATCCGTGCCACACGAAAAACTCACCTGAAGGATTTGCATTCTCGTCGCTGATTGGCCAGGTGAAAGCTCTCTGCCTCAGGGCTCCCCTACCAATGGCGACAGTGCTGCGTGACTCATAGGGAGAGGACAAGTTGCTCCACTACACTTCTCCTTTTTCTGCTTCAAACGGCAGCCATTGCATTGTCTTCTTTTTTTTTTCTCTCTCCCCCTCTCCAGTTTGTTTTGTGGCTGTGAGAAAGAGGTGTGGGGCTGGCCGGTGGTCCACACCTTCAGACAGCTTTGTCCCCCTCTGAATGCACCTCGGATTACTCCCCGTTCCACTCTTGCTGTCCATTTTTCTCTTGATTTTTATTGGTAACTGAGATCGACACTTGTTCGGTTGCTATCATGGACATTGTCACCCGAATCCTGTGTCTTTGAGGTTAGTGATGAATAATTCTCCTCCTCCTCTAAAAATCTTTATGTATTTTGATGGTTCTCATCAGTAGAAACAAATACGTTTGGAAGAATTTTTAAGTTTAAGAAGTTTAAATGAATAATTCTGTATTGTCTATATTCAAAGGTGGTATTTTAAGCGGACGGCAGCATGATAGTTCGTTTGCCTCAATGTGCACATTTGGCGTTATCGTAGCATTCTCATCAGCACACTTGACACAGGGAGCTTTAACAACAGCAAGTTCATATGATATTTAGGTTGCATGTTCCACCAAGGTCTTTCAGGTGTATCTTTTTATTTATTTCATTTAAAAAACGGCAAAACTCATACTGGCAAAAGTGTTTTTTTTTTTTTTTAATTAAGCTTTTATGTTGACCTGCACACATCAACCTACTTTAATCAAACTGAAAGTTTCTATGACTTGACAGCGTGTGAGATCAAGTAATAGGTTTGACTTTTTTGTGTGTGTCAATTTAAGTCCCGATACAAACGATCCTTTGCTGATACATCTGATTGTTGCTTTTCTTTTATGAATTGTTGCCTTATATGGTGTGCTGAAGCAAGGGCGGGAGCAGTGTTTTGCAAGCCCCCTGGACCAAGCCCACATGTATTTTTCGTGGTGTAGTAATCACTAATTACACATTGTGTTGTTTTTGATCCATGACTGCCTTCCAAGTTTGACACAGTTGTTATTTGAAATATGAAAAGTTGAACTGCTGTGGTTTTTTGCTCTTGTTGCTCCTTGCAGTCTTGTGCATGGAGTCAGTCATGCAGAGCGTCGTGCATCATAATCTTCAGTTCCTCAGAATCAAATGTTGCTCATCGTGCAATGTGGAGGCACAAGAGCACGAGGTCTTAATTTCAAT
Organism: Naso annulatus; assembly: GCA_029783625.1. Classification (NCBI taxonomy): domain Eukaryota; kingdom Metazoa; phylum Chordata; class Actinopteri; order Acanthuriformes; family Acanthuridae; genus Naso; species Naso annulatus. The sequence goes on from JAPZDX010000025.1 coordinate 17,108,260, forward strand.
TCAAATGGAAATTTGAACCCACAGTTTTCTGCATCCTCTTTTATGCCTGTAAGGTTTTTTTTTTTCTTTTTTCTCTTATCTACGGCTAACTTCTTCAGCTTTAAGTTGCTGAGAATCTGTGTCCAAAAGTTGCTCAGTGCAGCAGAGAAAAAACCAAACTTCCTGTTTCACCAGAAATCTACTGTGCATTCTTGCATCTCACACAAGACACTGTGCACACACTGTATCGCTTAAAAAAAAAAAAACAGGGACAGTCTGAGCAACATCCACATTTTACATCTACATTTTATTGAAGCTGTCTTCAAATGTTGCTGCAGTATTCTGCACGGGACACTGTAGTTATCCAAAACCTGCACACACAACATTTTCATCCAATTTTGGTTTGACTTTTTATGGAGTTATATGCAAAATACTTAAGCTTGTGATTGTTTCATCGGTTTGGCATTTAGAATTGATTTTGTTGACGGAATGTCTGACGTAACTTGCAGTCGAGGCCCAAAACAGGCAGCTGAGAACAGATCAGTGCAGAGATACCAAATAACATCTCAATAGGCTCAGTTACTGAACTACTATCAGTGCTGGATCAATGGACATTACACTGGAAGGTTTTTCTATATTTGTATTTAGCACTTGATGTAACATCAGCACATGACCCAGGGTGTGAATAGCTCTGTTGTGTCTGAGCAGGCACGAGTTTGCATTTGGACATTTTTCATCATACTCTGTGCCCACCCTGATTTGGATTGTAAATGAGGCCCTCGTGGCTCAGAGTATGGACTCATACTGGAGGTGTTGTTTGGTGAAGCTTTGTTCAGAGGACACAGAAGCTGATAAAGAGAGGGAGGGGGGCTGGACAGTAGTGTCAGGTTGGCTCTTCTTTCAATACAAAGTCAACAAGTCTCAGCCTGTAATTAGATCATTAGGCTTGGGCAAAGCGATGGAGGCGTTTCAGGAGAAACGCAATGACGAGGAGGGGGAGGAGTTTATTACCACAGCCCCGGCATGCCGAGATATGTGAAAATGGAGGATTGATTCAGCTTCATGTTACAGGTACATGCTTTGAGAAGAAAAAAACACAGAGCCGACTTGGTTTAATCAGATACAAACTGTTTTTATGCCCTGAGTAGAGTAAACACAACACAGAGCCAACTTCAGGTCATGTGACCAGAGACAAACTGTTTGTTACCACAGAAAGGATCAAAAGTATTTCTCTCTGTACATGTCATACGTGTTGGCAGCAATAATACAAATATTGTGCAGTTGCAGAAGCTAAATATTATACTTATCTAAAGTGATTTGTTTTAGTTCAACCTGTTTGGTCTTCAGTGGACAAACTATCAATTGTTTTTAAGTTATCACCAGAAGGAGACAGAGGTTAGATATTTATAATAACAAATCTGTTTAAATCCTAATGGGTGATAGTGATGATCACTGTAAATCAATGTAATATTGATATAATACATTGATATTGTATTGACATTGTGATACGTGACTAGATATAATACATTTTCAATATCCTCATATCACAATATGGCTCAAGTGTAACTTTTCCTCGTTTAAAAGGCTGTGTTACTGTAAGGTAATGTTATTTTCTGAACTTACCCAGTCAATCCTTAATCACATACTCATTAATTATCAAAAAGGGTTACGGTTAGGGTTCTCATTGTGTTAGTACCTTGGGAAAGCATCATTGGTCAGTGGACAATATTGATGTTGAGGTATTTGTTTCAAAATATTGTGATATTTGATTTGATCAATATCCTAATTTCCGGCGACCGTCACCTCTACCACTACCTCTTATTAGCCGTCCCATTTATTGAGGGAGATGCGAGAAACAGTGGGCTCATAGTGAAACTTAAAGACACACAAGACTTGTTTACCCACAACATCCTTTAATGAACCTAAATGGAAAATGTAAATATGAGAAAGCCGAGCTCCTGTGTCATTCTGTTATCTGTTTTACAGATAGATTTGCATGATGTTTCCATGTGGATTTCTCTTTTCCTTCTTTGCCATTTTAATTTCCACAGCACTCTCCTTTTCTAGAGTAGATGGAGGCTTAAAGGTTAAAGAGGTAGGCTTGTGACGGGAAGTTTCAACCCCTGTGACCGGCTTGGAAAAACTGGGTGGGGAAAGTTAATGTGTAACACTCTCCTCTGCCCTAACGGCTACTGTCAAGTTGCCACTGAGCAAGGCACATACCGTAACTCCAGACATAGCTATGCTCAACAGATCAGTGTCTGTCGTGTATCTGTGTGAATGTGTTGCAGGTTCACTCAGGAAACCCTCCTTTGATGAAGAAAGTTAAATCTATTGAGCAACTGTTTCCTCGTGTTGCAACTGTATCATGCTCGGAGCATGCTGGGACTGGCTGCCCGTTGTTCTGAAGAACATGTCGAACCAGAGCTTTGATCAACATATTTGAACACAGAGGTCAGAGAGACGCTCTCTATCCAGATGTTTCTTGATTTGTATTTGCAAAGCAGTGATGATGACTTTTTTCTCCTTTTTGTGTCTTCCTCTTCAGACTCACTTCTTGAGAACTGAAAGGGATGTGATGTAATGCTGGACTTTTGAGTAACTATCGAACCCTTTATGTCCCAGTGGTTGGCTTTGGGCTTTCAAAAAAATGTATTTTTTTGCTTCAGTGGATGAAGAGCAGTGACGTTTAAAAGCACCCTATGCCACAGAGCAACAAAGCTTCACGTATCACGTCTGTTGGCAAAGACTCATTTGCAAATTTTCTTCTAATTAATTACATTAACACGCCCCTTCACCAACTGTGAAAGACCTGAGCTTCACCCTCTGCTCGTTACCCATTTTAAGGGTCAACGAACTCATTACCCACCTGGCAGGGATGGGTGAAAGACAAGGCTGCTGTGTTCTCAGACCCAGAGAAAGAAAGAGAGAGAGTGTGAGAGAGAGAGATGATATGTGGAATATCAGGTCACACCTTTTGATAACAGTGCTGGTTATGCAAGGTGCTATGCTGGTCAGGGCAGAGATTCTGTGCTAGAAAAACCAAGCGGCTCTTTACAACATGGCTGCTTGTAGATTCACTTACTGCGGAGTAAAACAGGTCAGTGTAGCATGCTCGGCGCCAGAAAGTAACTAAAAACATTATCCTCATACATTAATATAATTCTGTGGTACTTATACCTTTCTTTACTATTTTCGATTTATACCATATAGTGGTGGAATTGCGTATGTGTATTAGTATCATGATATGTTGCCCACGATAAAGATATTATCATGATACAGCGGTTCTGTGGTAGCCTACTTGATACATTGCATTGCAGTTATCAATGATATATCGCAATTATTGTGTACTTGGAGAAAAAAATCTCCTAAAAAGGCCACAAGCAGGAATTATAATATTTATTCAATGCAAAGTGATGTCAGTTTGACAGGATGTCATAACAGAGACAAAACATTTTTTTAAAAAGTACATTGCTTTGTGCATTTTTAACACACACATGCAATGACTGCAACTTGTCCAGTTACTAGTTTTGATGCAGATTAGGATTTCACAGCAAAACCAATAACGTTGTTATAAAATTCATTGCATTATTACAGAATCAACTGCCAGAAAGTGAGTATCTGTTTACCATCTGCAGCATTAAAATGCTGCTCACACATGGTATAATTCTATAATGTACATGTAATATCTGAACACTGAAAATGGCTGTTCTGCTGCCTAACTTAAACTGTTTAATACAGTACTTTTAAGTATTTCTACGTTGTGATTATAATACTAAAGTGATAGATGTGAATACTTCTTCCAGTATTGATTACGCTGTATTTACAAAGAAAAGTGAAGACCCTCTTTGTTAGCAGATACCATCAGGTTCAGGTGATAATCTGTCCTACAAATTACAGATTATACAGAACAATGGAAAGCAAATTGTGAACTATGAACTCATGTAAAGTCACCAACCTTGCCTACGGTTCAGATTGCTTGGAATGCATGCAATGCTGTAACTAACTTTAAACTCATAAGCATACTCTCTCTAGTGAATTACTGTATGGTGAAAATTGTGAAATTTCATTGAAGTTGATAAAGTTTATCTGTGGGCGGAGGCATGTGAGCTGGGAAGTTTACTTTGTGCTGAATTACAAGATAAAAGCAGCAAGCAAAACATCATAAAAATTTCCATTACAGCTTTTCGGATCTGTCTTTGTTTGAAGCATCAGTATTTGTATCAGGATTCTAATTTGTAAATCCAGGAATGTGATGCAGCCTGCTGACAGCTAGAAATTACTAGCGCTACATTATATAATGCAGTGGCATGAAAACACATTGCAAAGTTTCTCTTTCCAGTTATTTTGGTTCCACCCTACATGAGGTAACATGGCTAAAAAAAACAGGCTCCCAACTGTGAGATGCATGTGAGCAAACAACTGACATCCTTGGTGAAATAAGTTTTAGCTGGTGTCTGTTGCCACCTCCCTCGCACTCCCTCATGCTGATTGTGTTGGCTTTAGCTTTAATGCAGTATCACTTGGTACAAAGGGGCATTCTGACCCAGGCACAGAGGGAAATTGATTTCCCACATGGTTTTCAGAGGCTTTGGTCCCAGACACCCAGCTGCAGTGGTGTCTGTGTCTGGAAGCCTCAGCAGCAGGCTGTCATATGGAAAACTGGCCATGCCCTTAATGACTGCAGCACTCAAATGATCTGCTGAACTCCTCTCTGACTGGAAAAGTCTTAGTTTTGGAGCCCAGAGTTATTTGACTTTATTTATTTCTTCATTTATTTATTTTTGACATGAAACCTTGCCTCCTTTTCCTTGATGCCATGCTTTCACACTACACAAATGTCACTTTTTTCCTCTCATTACCTCCCCCCTGTGTGTGAAATGAAATGCTCAGTTACCAGAAATGAAATATATTTGAGTTGACTTAAAGGGAACATCAAAGAGTCACATTTACTAGCAGGATGGCGCCATTTTTGAGAACATTTGTCATGACACGTGGCAGGTGTGGTTGACATGATGTGTAAAAAACAAGAGCTTGAAACCCACGTTTGAAAGTTGTACGCACATAAAACTTCTAATAAATAACTCGTACTTCAAGGTTAAGCTTTAAATTCTAGGTTTGTTCTTTCACATCAGTGCATGTACTTGTTCTGCACACAAAAGAGAAATTTGGGGGGATTAATAGCGACTCTGTAGTGGCATTTTCATTTCTTTATAAATTTGTCCATTAAGTAAACTGAAACTACATTGCAAGTCCTTTAATTTTAGCTTAATGGCTGACAATAGTATTACTCAATACAGTTGTTTGACATTTTGGGAAATATGCTTTCTTGCTTTCTTGAGTTGGATTAGAGGATTGATTCCACTCAGATATAAAAGTAAAGCTCAAGGTACTTTTTTGGTCGAATATACAGTGTACAGCGAAATTTGGTCTCTAAGGAGCAGTGGGCAGCCACCGCGCAGTGCACGGGGATCAACTCCAGATTCTGAGACAGTACCTCGGCGAAGAGTACTGACTGGAGATACACCTACACATGTTTTGGTGGTGGTGGTGGTGAAACTGGAGCACATGGAAGAACCAATGCGAACACGGGGAGAACATGTAAACTCCAAATAGAAAGTCCCTGCCCCAGTGGGCTACAACCAGTTAGCTTTGCTTTGCATAAATGCTGAAAAAAAAAGGGGAAAACAGCTAGCCTGGCTCTGTCCAAAGGAAACAAACTCCTCCCACAAAGTTCACTGATTTACAAATTTTATGTTGTACGTTGCAGTTTTACAAAGTGTTATTCACAACGCAATTTAGATTAAACAAACAAGATATAATGTGTTTATCAGTGACATTTAGTTGTGCTACTAGGCACATTTTTTGCCTCTGGACAGAGTCAAGCTAGCTGCTGCTAGCTTTCCCCGTTTTTGGTCGTTATGTTAAGCAATGCTAACTGACTCCTAGCGCTAGCTCCATTTCTCCCACACAGACAGGGTTTTACATGGTATCATTTCCAATACAATAACAAGCTATAAAAAGCAAGCTGCTGCTAGCTTTCCCAATTTTCTGTTACGCTTAGCTATGCTAACTGTCTAGCTTCATGTCAACTATACAGACATGAGAGGGACAGAAACTATTCTTTCATGACTGTTGGAGTTTTTATTTCCATCACAACAAGTCCTTTAACATCACATTAATATTATTAGAATTATATGACATCGCTCTTTTGCGTGCTTCTTGCAGCCTCATAGCTAACGTTATATCCGTAGCTTTTAAGCAGTGGTTCTAACAGGACATCATCCTTTACTTTCTGAGTGAGTCACAATATCCCTGTTGGTACTAAAATGCTACAAAATATACAATTTTTACACGTAATTTCTTTGATTTTTTTTTCTTTTTTTCAGTGTTCAGTTTTCTACACGGTCAGAAGCAGTTTGAACATCCATTCAGCCGTCTGAGCTGAATGAGGCCCACCCTCTCTCTCTTTCTCCTACCACATGGGCCTTTTTTTTTACAAGCCCTCTCTTTCTGCTTGTTCCTAAGCAACAGCCACTCCTTGTTTACCTTTGCATTTTTGCATTGTGGTTCTCGTCAGAACAACACAACCCCAGACCCTTGAGAGACTGACTGTCAGGCCACCATGTACATAGGCCTGCTGTTAATGTACCATATGTATTATCCTGAAAAAGTAATAGGATTTAGAGACATTTTTATTAAGCTCTTATCAGCCTCTACTTCCCACACGTTATTATTACAGATTCTTAATTTGGTTAAACAGTAACAACATGTAAATATTTGTTTTTGTAACCAGATCAAGCATGACTGTCCTATTTAGCCAGTTTATTGTTCTCATCTCCTGCACCCATGCTGCACCTTCCTCATCACCCTGACTATCATAAATGAGTGTATTTCATAAAGCCTTCTCAAATATTGACCATGCAGAGCAGACTGTCCCTCTGCTTTCTGCACATGCTCAATCACGTGTCCAAACAGGTGGAAGGAACCTCTGGCTGATGTTTGCAGCAGCAGAAAGGCATGATTTAATAACAAATATTGGTATTAGTTTGGTTATCTGAGTTTTAAGTGATATTAGTAGCATTGTACAGTTAAGACGTAGTTGCAGGAAACATTTTAGGATGACAAGAGCATGTGGCTGTTGATAAATGTAGTGATGTTGTAATACCTAAAGCATGCAGACATTTGTCATGACTTCATGAGTAGTTAAAGCTTGTTAGTTCAGTCGAGCTTAACAGTTTTCGTCCCTGCTTGAAGTATGCACCTTACATCATGAAATGCAGTGACTCAGCAGCTCTGTCCTGAGATCCAGGCATGGGGAACATGTTCGCTGCCTTCAAGGCTGGACAGATTCACTGGCCACTGATACTTAACTCCGCACTGGCCCAGTATCCACGTGTGAAATCAGATAAGCTCTCTTTTAGGGGGCTAAGCTGTCCGCTGTTAGTGGTCCTATCCGCGAGGCTTTACGGGGGATCAGATGAGAAGAGCAGATTTAGTCGTTATTAGCTGTTAAACCAAAGCTTGATCTGCGGGAATCTTGCAGACAGCTTTGCTAAAGCTGCAAATTAGCAGGTTTTATACCGTTTTAACCTGTCGCATCACATACTGTGAGCAGAAATCATTTGAATTTCTGTTTGTAAAACACTGTTTGATAGTGGATTCAAAGGAAAGCCGCTTATTTGCTTTTGCCAAGAGTTAGATGAGAATACTGATACGTGAATAGGCTATATGAAGATATTGAGCCAGCTTTATTTAGCATAAAGAGTGGAAGGAGAGGAAAACAGCAGGCCCTGCTCTGTCCAACAAGAACAGAACCCAGCCAAATAATAATATGTACTATTTTTTTTTTGTCTACGTCCAACAAAAACTGAAGTGTGTAATTGACAAGTTGCAGGTTCACAGATTGGTTGGAGTTAACTTTCTGTTGGTTGGCAGATTTTGTGGCTTCTGTCGAGCAGGCTAGGTGCTTTTGCCCCCGTGTTTGTGGTTTTTATGCTTAGCTACACTTACTGGCTGCTGGCTCGAGCTACATATTTACTGAGTGATATA
>JAPZDX010000025.1:17146693-17158402 GCA_029783625.1 Naso annulatus
AGATATTAAAACTGTTTTTAAGGCTGGAAAAAATGCTTGGACTCGTGACTTAAAACAAAGTAATTACATAGTTTGTCCAGCAGAGGGCAGTCTGTTATTTAAAAACTAATTTGTTAGTTTGCCTCTTTCTTTGGCACAAGTATTTGATAACCACATTCAGTCAATATTTTATAAGTATATAACAACTCCCACTGTATTAGATATTGAAATTTTCTCCCTGATATCGTTGTCCACATTGGCCCCCTAAATTCCCATATCTGCATATCTGCATATCTGCTGAGCCCTAGTGAATTATACAGCTCTATATGCATTTCTTTCACAGTCAGGGATAATTAGCTACATAGTGTTGAGTGTTGAGCCGCAAAATATGCCACATGCAATTTATTTTGTATGTTTTAATAATTAAGGCGTTGTTAATGTATGTTACTTATCTGTGCAGCAGTGAGTGACCTTCAGAGTGTGCCTCTGCACAGTGCTCTCCTCTCCCTCGGAAAAGAAGAAGCAAAAAGAGGAACTATCGGGTGCTTTAAGGCACAAGTTGCCGCCTTTGAAAGGCTGGATATTCCTCTCAATTAATGGAGAGACATTAAGGGAGTCTTCAATGAACTGCCCTTACTTAAACAGATATATAGAGCAATTGCTATGCCCTCTGGTGCACAAAGTCAGTTTTAACATCAATTAGTGAGCGATTTATATGCAGAAAGAGTCGAGGCAGAGCTGGCGCTGATTGAAGTCGCTGTACTGTATCTCGCGGTGTGGTCCCCGCTCGACGCCATGCAGATGGGCCCACTTACATAGTCGTTCACGGGCTGGTGGTCGAGGACGTCGCGGGTGAAACGCTGACCTGTGACCTCTGCATCCGGTGCGTCCACGTTTTCCACCTCAGTGTCTAAATCCACAGAGAGAGCAAACAGAAAGAGGAGATGTTTATTCACTTGCAACAGTTTTTTCTATTGTTTGATGTATAATGAGAAAATTCACAGATTAAATTTTTGGCTGGTGCACTCAGTTTTCCCAGTAGTTTATTGTTAATTACTGACATTCAGGGGAAACATGCTGGAATTTGTTCCAAGCTTTTTAGTTCCTCTGTCAAACTGTGCTGTTGTGATACTAACACACAAATTTGACACATTTAATCTTTTAGTAAAGCAAACACATCCTCGCAACTCTACAGAAGTCCACCAGTAGAGATGAAATTTAACTAAATAATTTTACTAACTTATGTTTTTCAGTCATGTATTTTCCAAACGTAAGTTTTCCTTTCCTTGGATTTTTTTTTTTTAACAACATAAACTGCTGGAGTAATTTTGTTAATTTGTCATTTTTTATTAGCCTTTACATGATTAATTGTCTGTTTGTTCCCTTAAATCCACCTCATTAATGAGTCGTAACTCTGTCTTCTGTATTAAACGTAGTGGATTTATATTAGTTTTATATGTGTTGCCTTTATGCAGGAACTGACATGTAGTAAAAATGAGGGGTTAGCTGAACATTCAAAATAATTTATAGTCCAACAATTACTTTGCTCTGTTCTGAAAGCACAACTTTTGGACAATTTTATCTCTGTGAGGTCTTTAAGCTGTCTAGTTTTTCATATTTAGCTTTAAAATGTTCACTTTTATTGAAACTGGTTCAAATTCTATAACTTTAGTCACACATTTTCAAAATTATTCATCTAAAAAATAGACGTATTCTCTGCAGCACAAAACGCAATATGCTCGTCATACACTACTTAAGTACAGCCCTGCTTTCAAAATACTTGGTACGCTGTTTAAATATAAATAAAAACAGGATGCGATAAATTCAAACAAATTGTGTTTGCAGATGAAAGCTTTCTCAAGTGTTCTTGAGCCCATGTGGAAAATTCTCTCTGCAATCATTTGTTTGACAAAGTGGTGAACCTCGCTGATTCCCTGCATGTGGACGTCTTAGCCTTTCCCTGGCATCAAATTAAGAACAACCATATATTTATAAAAATCTATGGTGTTGATGACTTAGAACTTTAGATATAGTCTTGCACGGTTGCCCACGATGTCAGCTGAGTATATTTTAAAAAGGATTAGCAAATTTTCTCATTTGTTTTATTGCTGTTGTACACAGTGTCCCAACATCCCACAGCATTGACTCCTGTGGAATCAGGCTTCTCATTAATGTCAACTTTATTTCAATCAGCTACAGCATTAACATTTTGCTTACATGATGAGATAACAATAATATGTCAACTATATCAAAACTCTCTGAAAGGAGTTGCTCTGCATATTTTTTATTTTGACACTTAAAGGACATTTAGCTAATAACCAGTCTTGACTTTTACTTTAATAAAACTTTGATTGCAGGTTTACTTTTACCACACCACATACACACACACACACACACACACACGCACACACAGGCTAGTCTGGGCTGGAAGCTCGTATGGTTGGGACCTCTGGCAGCCTCCACAGCCCCACCTTTGGGCTGTGGGAATGCCCTCCAATGAGAGTGTTAATAGTGTGCGTTTAGAGGCAGCGATGCCCCCTGCTCTCACCACTCAGAGACAAGGGATGGATCCAGTGGATGGGCAGCTCCTGGCATATCTCCCAGATCTTGGAGTCAAAGAGGAAGGCTGTGTTAACGATGGGCTCCTCAGCAGGAACCCACACTTGGGAGTCATCCACCTTCATATCCATGGCCTCAGTCTCATCCACTTGCTAGAAAACACCACACACACACACAAACACACACACACGCACACAGACATACACACAAAGACACAAACACACATATATAATAAGGCATGTGAGAGCTTGCACAAATGTCCAGGCCACACACAAAGTATTGTCCTGCATTTGCACTCCTCTCCCCTGAGGAGCAGCAGCGAGAGCCTCATTGTTTTATCACCTACCTGTCCGCCGAGAGGGCAGCAACTTCCTGACTCCTGACTCCCATTGCCCCGGCTCCCTCTCCCCTCCCTCTCTTGCCCTCTCCTCGAGCCTCCAGCGTGCTCTTTCTATTATACATCATTGAAATTCACAGACAGTGATGATTTGACTTTTAAATGACTTTAGAAGTGGTCTTCATTACTCTGAGTGTGGCTGCAATATCGTTTAATGTGACAGACACAATAAAGCCTTGCATTCTCCTCCCCCCTCCCCTCTCCCTTCCCCACCCCTCCTCCCTCCCCCTCCATCACAATGCTTCGCTTGGCACCCAGCACTATCAGTGGGCTTAATTTGTTGATACTGTAGTTCATGAGCTGTAAAGTAAACTATTATTGCTTAATGATAGGGACTACATGTCAGTGTTGTCTAATAGAGACATATGAAGGGGATTTGGTAATGCTCTCCCCTAACAGTGGAGATATTTATTTTCTTCATGTATATGTAAATACACACACAAACAAACCCCTCTTCCCATTCCCTTGTTAATTAGCAACCCAGAACAGAAAAACAGTTCACTTGACAAATGTTTTTACAAGGTGATTTTCTCCCAGTCTAAAGCTTAATTGCACATTAGTTAAGCTTGACGTAGAATCCTGTGGCTATAGCAGGAGCAAGAATCATTTATACTGGGTCGTGCCCCCTCCCTCATGTTCACCCCCGTCACTCTCACTTGAATTAGAAATTTGCTCTCCGCGCTGCTTCTTGTTTGTCAAGGAGTGACACAGTTGTGACCAGCAGAGAAATAAGAAAACTTCAGCACATTCTGTCGCCACGAAGTTCGCGTTTTTGGCACAGGAGGTGTCTTGCCCAAGCTTTTGACACATTTTTCCCCTACTTTTTAAGCCCAGTCCAGAAGACTAATGATGACTCGGAGGACTAGTGTGGTGGGGTTGTGGTGGAAACGCGAAGAGGGCTGCTCTTGCATCGAACTAGCGTGCTCACCATTCCTGTGCCTGCTGAAATTAAACTCAAAGAACACAAACAGCACTCTCTAATTGGACCTCTTAACCACTGAAGCCAAGTGAGTCTTCGCTGGAAAGTAAATGGAGGTCACGATAGGGGGCTCACAACATGACTTTGACTTCACAGTTGAGAAACGACTCCAATAACTTGTAGGAGAGGGCCTGGGGGGAAGTGGTAAAGGTCAGCGTTTTAGCATGGGGCAGGGATTTCTAAATGCCAGTTGACAAGCACAAAGACAACATGATTACAGTCCATCAGTTTATACACACTTTTGAAAGGTTTTTCCATTCCGCTATTGACAAATGATATATTATTAAAACGCATGCAACTTTTTATCAAGTGTTGGACCTTGGGAATGACGGTAATTTGTTTTGTGCGGCCTGCTCCTGGTGTATGTACGCTTTCTGCCTACAGTGCACAACTTAATTATACACCAGTTGTGCTGTAGTTAATGAATTTACCCTCTCCTGCCACCGTATCCCAAGTGGGGAAACACTGCCTCGGCTACATGACACATTGTTTAAAGTGGTGCTATGTTTGCCAGAGATCAACAAAGATTTTCTCATGATGCCCGAGAGCTTTCACATACTGCACATAACACAAGCAGGGGGTGTTATTGTGCTGTGTACCAGGTGGTGAATGTTATTTGACATCCCTATTCAAGCAACTTACAATGAGAAAGCTGGCAGTTGCTAAAGGGCAGCAAAGGCCTGGGGCCTCATTTATTAAACTGTTCATGGATTTCTACTTGAACTTAGTTTCAAGATCATTTTCAGCTGTGTGCTTACGTTCAGTTCATGTGCGGTGCATAAAAAAAAGTACTTCATCAGATTCTGTGAGTCTTATTTAGAACCTACGCATTTGCAATCTATGAAGCTCAAATCAATTTAAATTGACAGCCACTCTTATATAATGCCTGCACAAATAAGAGCTGAGTCAGAAGTAGCCATTGACTAAAAGATAACATAAACCTTTTTGAAAGACAAGATCACATCAATGGTAGAGGAGATAGAAGCCAGGTAACACATGCTATTCAGTGGACTTAAGAGTGGCTTGACAAATGCAGTCAAGTACTGTGTGCTGCTTGGATTCATGTTGCTGTGGTGAATGAAGTGGGCAGGAAGACAGACCTGGAGATGATATTAAAAAAGAAATGATCTGATCTCAATCCACAAGGGAAAAAGAAAAGCTATCCATAACTGAAGAGGTCTGCTGTCAATTTGTCCACCTTAAATTCATAAATACTGCCACACTGGTCATAAAACTCAAGTTCAGCAAAAGGGGTGGGACTCATGTGTGTCCCAAACAGCAGTACCTCCAGATAACCAGCAGGAGAATCACTTGCATCAATAAGATCGTTTCCATATCAAAGTAAGGTTTCATAAATAATAACTTATGTGTGGTTTTCTACTTTGGTCATACGTAAAGTCTAAACTTATAGCAAGTCTGTTTTATAAACGTGGCCCAGTGAAAAAAATCATCAATTCATCTCAAGTGTATTTACAGTTGGGTACAAAGTAAATGTGTGCAGATTTTTCGGGGGGTTGAGTTCGACTTTGGTGAACTTTGACATGCAAATTTGCACCACTGACAAATAGCAAACTGTCTTGATGGTGCTGACCTTTGAGGGAACAGGCGGCCTGAGAATTCAAAATAGAGGAAGCGGTTGCAGTTGTGGAAGTAAGAGAGGGAGGGTTAAGAGACATGAGACAGGTGGTGTTTGTGCAAATATATCTTTTGAATGAACTCTGCAAAGATTGTCCCATTAGTGACTGTTAGCGAGTGTGACTCTGATAGCACAGAAAGAGAACTAAGCTGAGAGAGTTACTATGATGATCAGAGCTTGCGTATTTCTTGCAGCTAACATAGTAGCCATTAGCTCAATAGCCTAAAATAACCAACCACAAGAGAAGTCGGGAGTTTGCAGCAACACATGGATGAATTTTGCTGTGCTACTTGCTGTTATGACCAGACTCACTGGTTACCCTGTTATTAATGGAGCTTATATCTTCATGCATACAAACATGAGACAAACCAAACTGTACCCTGTGCTTGCAGGACTTTCGTTTAATCTCATCCTCTGCTGTGGAGTTGTTCCTCGGCACACTATTTTTTTGTTTGCAGTGGTTGTCTGAGTGGGAGGTTTTGGGTTGCTGGGTGAGCTTTGGTCATCCATATTAAGTGGCTGTTTAATGGAGCAAGCAGCATCCGTTGACAATGTTAAGGGGTGTGAGGGAGGCAGATGGTGGTTTCTCTGTCAGACTGGGGGAACTGGAATGAAGCTCAGGGATTACTTCTCAGACATTTCAGGCAAATTGAAAATGGAGGAAAAAATCCTGGCAAACAATTCATGTTTGTCACCTGGTTCTCCCTCGCAGGGGCTGCATTTCCTTATCAGCCGCTTGCAGTTTTTCTGTAATTTTTGCCATTGTTTTTCACCTCGGCTGTAAAGCCTGCTGTAGCTGCTCTGAGCCCTCTTTCCTAAAAGCCTCCAGCTGGGTTAAGCTAGGAACCATTAGTGCTCGGCTTTAACCCCTGTGAGCTTCATGTGTTTCACCACATGAGGAGGAATTCGTGCATCTTCACCAGGGTCACATGTGGGTGAACTCTCGCAGAGGACGGATCAGGTGCCGCTGTCTAATGTGGGGACAGACCTTAGTGAGGTCAGGCCAAGGTCACTGTTTATTACCTAAATATGGCCCCCCTGATACCATTACTGTTTCTCCTGTGCAGTCAGTGTTTTTGGAGTGAAAGCATCCTCTGTACTGTACCAACAACAGCAGTATACAGATGTGTGCAGTGAAAAAAGAAATGACAACAACAAACTTACCTTCTTTACAGATTAATTTGTTGGGAGAATAATGTAGAAAACTTAAACTGTGCTTGTTAAGAAAATCAACAACGCTGTCATGTTTTTCACAGATGATGTGCACAGCTGTTAATTCATTCATCTTCAAGGTTGTGGCAATATAAGTGCAGAAATATTCAATTATTACTGCAATTCTACATCACTGAAAATCTGATATTGAAGAACATGTTTTGCATTGTGACTTCTCTGTGTCTTTTGAGTTGTTGCTGTGAGGTAGAAAAGCAACCAGCTGAAACATCAGATAGTTTCTGTGCCCTGCAAGAAAATTGTTGAGTAGATAACCTCTCACTAAACAGCATTTTATTATTCTTGTATGCATTAAATGGAAAAAGCAAAATATAATATAGTTTAGCACATGGCTCGCTTGAATACTCGATTCAGCGGTGGTTATTTCCATAGAGTTCACCGCTGCTCCATAGGCTATATTCACCGTTGCTATGCAGGCGCTTCCACGGTTACCTTCCATGGTTACTCACACACAAACACGGAGAGCGTACGGTAGAAAAAGCCTGGTCTGCCTTATTTTATCAATAAAATCTCTTTTACTCATTATTTTGCGTTACACTATTGAAAGATTTAGGGGTGTGCCATGTGCTAAGTGGGATAATGTATAGTGAGCCTGTGATTAATTGAAAAAAAAAATCCCGTTTTCATTCTTTTTGCTCAGCTAAGCTAATCAATTACTGGCTGTAGCATCAAACTGACCACACAGACATGAAAGTGGTATCAGGGTAATATCTGTCTCTTGGCATGAAAGCAAATAAATGTGCTTCACAAAGTAACGAGCTCCTCTAGACATTTTGTAGAGATTGGTTATATTTCTTTCGCCACTGTTAATGTTTGCCCACTGAATTATGCATATTTTTATTATCACGAGGAAACATTTTTATGAAAATATATATATTTTTTTTATTTGGGAAATGTATTTCAAAAGAGAAATATTGTAGGAAAATAAATAAAATATGTTGAAAATGAATTTTTGCAAATACAAAATTGGCTCCTGTACACCCACATTCCACCTTAAACACCTCTATATTAATGGCACGTGGTACAAAAATCTTTGAATAGTCTGTAGATATTATCCACGGAGAAACATACTTAATACAACAAATCATTGGTATATACCAAATGAAACTTCTAGAAGACAAGGTTGCATGTTTGACTGCCTGAATGTCATTACTTAACCTGAAATTGCTTGTCAGTGTCATCTCATGAGGCAAAACTGTAGAAGTTATAACTTTTCCTTGTCATAAGAACAACAACATGCACAAACAGCTTTAAAACAACTTTTGAATTTGAAGTGCATTGAACTTGGTGCAGAATAATCTATTTTACTCATGGCAGTCATTATCAGGGCTTCCGTAAGCACTTGTGTGAGCCCTATGGCCTGGGATGATTCACTTCGGAACTGTAAATTAAGCTAATTAGGCTTCACAGTGCACAAAAGGAGACAGAAATGGCTTGGACATATGGTGCTGCCTGGGCAATTAGTATCTGTAAATGTGGATCAGACATTATGAAGATGAGAGGGAGGAAACAAAGCAAAACAGCGTTTGGTTTTTGAGCAGAACAGCTTGTGCTCTTAAAGTTAAAACCAAGCCTGGGTTTTGCCTGGACGGACAATCGGCTTGTTCTGTTTTTAAAATGAAGCCGCGAGTGTCAGATATTTGCCGACTACAATGTGAAATGTAAATGAGCGCATGCAAGCAGAAGAGACATTTGCGAGAGGGATTTTCTCTTTGAACATACAGCGCACTCAGTGAAATGCACTGTGACACTGAAAAATTGGGAATTTTGATTGATTGAATATCTTCCATTCCTTTTGCTGAAGTTCACATACAACTATAAGAGAAAAAAAATGAGTCAGTCTAAACTTAGAGAGGGAGCCTTGTGAATTTTACAAAGAAATCATCTTTTAAAAAATACCATTTTAATGGCTTACCTCTCACTCAGACCTCTCTAGCACCCTTCCGCCTTTAGGCTATTTGGGTAGAGCCTTTGGAGGAGATGATTAAAAATTAATATTGGCTCAAGATTGACAGCAACCACCATTTGATGTGAGCCACAAAAAGGCTACGGGCTTGTGGGCAGCTTTCTGACGGTTTCACAGGCACCACAAACCCCAGTTTATTCTACAGTGTGAGGGGTGGGGGAGATAGGATGAGATGGACAGACTGAGAATTTGTGTGGCGCTCACATAACTCTGGTTATCTCCCTACAATATGCATGACAGCCTCTGTAGGACTACAGAGAGTCGGAGGTACAGACAGCTGAAGGAGGAGGCGTACCAGTAATTCTGTGTCCTCAGCCTCCACCTCTGCCACTGTGGGTAGTTTCCTGGTTTGGGTCCTGATGTAGCACCTCTGATGTTCGGCAAAGCGGATCCCAGTAATTCCCTTTGAAAAAAGAAAAAGAAATGAAGGGGATACTTAGAAATTCAGATGTATGTATCATTCATTATCTTCCTGTGATGTGGATATCCCATAAGCACTGGGGCAATCGTTTCAAAACGCTCAGTTTTTTGCTGGTAATCAAAGCTCTTAAAAAAGTCAAAAAAAAGTTAAGACCTAATGAGTGAGAAAGAGGTGTGTTTTGATCTTTTTTTCCAGCATGGTATAAAATTAATGACCACTTGGCCCTCGCAACACAGCTCTTGCTTTCAAGCTGAATAGAAGTAAAAAGGCGGGGGTGTTCTGTAGCTGTATAATACT
The DNA here is from genome assembly GCA_029783625.1 of Naso annulatus. Lineage (NCBI taxonomy): Eukaryota > Metazoa > Chordata > Actinopteri > Acanthuriformes > Acanthuridae > Naso > Naso annulatus. The sequence continues at coordinate 17,156,158 of JAPZDX010000025.1, forward strand.
TTATAGGAGGATATATCGCACAAGAGAGCCAAGTGACATTGTTGAGAATGAAGTGTTTTCTACAGAGAGTGCCCCCATTGAATTAGGCAGTCATAGGTCCCTGTCACTCTCTTAATCTGCTCAGTCAAGTGTGGACTCACTCTCTTCAGCTCCACTGATGATCCTCCACTATGTGGGCTTGAGCTCTATTCAGTCTGAGACACAGAGCCTCAATAGACAAGTAAGATCTGTTAATTCTCTCTCTCTGCCATTCTATGTTAATCTAAGATATTCAGCCGGAATAAGTCTCAAAGACTTTGAGTAGATCAGATTGTATCTAATTTATTTTCTGCGGAGTGGAGCTGCTCATTCAGCAGACTGTATTAGAACAGACGTCAGGATCTACGTCTGCCACGGCTGCTTTAAAATTGTACCAACTGAAAATTGTATGAGCGGCACCATGAAAATGAACTTGATTCAATCTAAATTTAATTACAGTAACACAGTGATTGCTATGACATCTCCTTTGAATCAGTTAACTTGACCAAGTGGGTGCTGTTTCTCCATTTTCTCTAGAGCTTTCACTCTGAAAACCACATACCAGCCGCGCTAGACATGATACAAAGTGATGCCTGTCATAATCTACCGCACGTAATTTCATCTGTGCGGAAAAAGGATGGGGCAATAATAGTCTCAAGCACAAAAGCATAATGTTTACGCCGGGCTTTATTGTGATGAGTCTCTGTTTAATTTGAGTCTACTGAATTGGTAAGCCACAGCAGAAGAGGAGAGGGCAGTGTTGTTATGAGATACGATGATTACTGGGGGTTGGTCAATCAGAAAATGAAGAAAGACACATTAACACCGGGATGAGAAATGGAAAAGCGATGTCATTGAACAGACAATGTTAAAATATTCACTCGGCGTATCCATCTGCGAGATGCTCATCTGTATCTATTTCGAGGACATGTAACTGCATGCATCATTTAGCTCTTGTGAATAACAATGTCAGCAGGTATTAGTTTGGCCGATGCCTTCATATTATCAACATCATTTTATCGATTTAAGGCACATTTTGTACTCATAAAATATGTCACAAACAGTCACATTCTTCAGCAAATTCAACACAGTGCATATAAACAGCATTAGTAACCTTGTGTTTAGCCAAACCTGTATAGAGGTAAAAAACGTTTGCACATTATCACAGTGCATCACCACATGTAATGTTACGATAGGCTCTTCTTTGCATCAACAGCAGTTTTATTGCAGTCATGAATTTAAAAAAAGCTTCCAAGAAGTTTTGCACGGATGAACGCTAGAGGGGATTCTTGTTGCTTATGTTGTATTTGCTCTGAGAAAAGGTTTGCTTTTATTTTAAATTCCCTTCTGACCAGCACATTCCCTCAGTAAAAGGCTAACTGAAAGTGAGACAGCACTGAATACCTGTTACATAAGCCACAAAATTGTATCACCCAGAATAGTAGCCTATTTCATATATAGTAAGAGGCTTTGTGGCTGTTGAAGAGGCACAGTTTCAAAGCCAAAAGCTTCAGTTTTCCAAACAGAACTGTTTTATATTTATCAGTTTTTATTTATTTAACCATGTACAAATTTGCTTCACTATGTGACCTTCGTCAGCTTGTTAGTTTTTTTTTTATTACTTTGTAAGAGATTTGTTTGATTAAAAGTATTTGATTAGCTCGCTACTTATTGTTAACTTGCTAGATTTTTGTTAGTTTGCTCGTTTTTGTCAGTGTGCCTGTGTTTTGTTAGCTTGCTAGTTTCTTGTTAGTTTGCTTACAATGGTCATTTGAACTCAGATTTTTTATTTCATTGTTGTGCACAAAGAATTAAAGCAGGGGTAAGCAGTTTATCTTCGTTGTCATCATGCTAAAAATTCCATAATAACCTTTTACAATATTGTAACTCAAGCGGTCTGAAAGAACACTAGACCCCTGCATCTCTCCTTGGCTCTGTATTAGTGTGATGGGATATTGTCAACCAATCACGGTGATTTCAGAGAGCACGTGTTCCTACTGGCTGCTCTATGCTCATGCTCATGTCTTAGAGACAGGTAACAATGCTACAAGCAGATTGGCTTTAAAAACAAGTAACATGTCTTAGGCTACACTCTAAAACTTGCCTCTGGTGGCAATAGTGTCTGCAGGCAGCACCATCAGCCAGCTTGAATCAAGCTTAAACATTCCATTTTCACCTGGGCCCAGTATTTCAAAAGTGATCTGACTGGATTATCCTGGTTGGATTG
>JAPZDX010000025.1:17196831-17207176 GCA_029783625.1 Naso annulatus
AATAAGAAAATGTACATGCACATTTCTCAAAATGTCCAACTATTGCTAATATTTATCCTTTGCATGTTTAAATTTATATTTATTTCCCCCCACTTCCCCTTTATCAGTACTGCACTTAATTCAGAGATACATTTGGTTTGCTCACTCTGCAAAACCAAACCACCAATGAGGCTGCTGATGACAAAAATAAAACCGTCCCCATGCCAGGCACAGTGAAGAACGCGCTGCTACAAGTGCCACAGAAAGGTTACGCTCATTAAACTTTTCCTCAAATGAAAACTCTGCCCACTGTACTCAATTCCCCAAGCTTAAGGCCACAAATTAATAAAGACAGGCTTTTGTTCCACCACAGCTCCAGCAGGGAGAGAATGAAAGCTTCTCATTCACACTGGACCACTTTTGAAGGTCTCGGAGGACAACAGAAAAGCAGATATGTAAAAAGGAAGGGAAAAAAGTAACCAACTTCAATTAGCGAAATTGGTGTTGCTTATCTTTGTGTCTTTTTAAAATGATGATAAAGCTGCTCTGGCTTTCTATTGTGACCGAGGTTGTTACTGTAGTTAAGCTGCAGTAGATTGGAGAGCACTTTTAACATGCTGACTTCTTAAAAAAAAATTCTAAGATTTATTTTTAAATCACAGTTGTATGAATTTTCTGACCTTTGGACTTGTGTCCTCGTAGAACAATTACCCAAAGCAGTCCTGAGTAATATTTTTCACATTGCCTTTTTTATAATAGTTTTTAAAAATACAGTATGCAGGACGCCTGACACACAGAAGGAAATGTGATCAAGCAATAAGGACATGCAGTTACACTCTGTGCCTGCTGAATATAGATTGAATTTATGATTTCTGGTAAATACATCAGCAGCCCATCTTTTGGGAAAGGACAGAGGACACATTATTCAAGACATCCCCCCTCTAAACTTTGTCATTAAAATATTCTGCAATGCTACCCTCATATTTGACATATTAGAGACAGTAGCCGTAAAAATGTGCAGCACATTAAAGTATTGCACATTCCTATGGCATGATGAAACACAGAAGGCTGCAATCAAAGAGCCAGAAATTCCTTACAATGTGAATTTCTCCAAGAGAAGGGAAAAAAAAAAAAAAAACAGTGGCTGAAATCCTCTGCACTCCAGTGGGAGGTTGCATAAGCAGTGGAAACTTAACTAGAGGACAAACCTCTCTCTGCCTGTGCTTTGAATATCAAATACTCAGAGGAGGAAGGTGGGATTGAGGGACAGACAGACAGACAGATATAAAGGCACGGATGGAGATGGAGTGAGAATCTGAGTGCGCAGCAGCCGCCAACTAGTGTTTAAAGGTTTAGACGTTCAGAACCAGCCGGGCAATTCCTCTTGAGCTTTGTGAGGAAGAGTGCCCGGAGCCCCCTGCTGTTCTGGTGCAGAGAAAAAGCACTTCCTCAAGAAAACAACAGGGGAAAAAAAAAAGAGAAGAAGTAGCACATAACCAACAAGCGGAGGCAGTGATTTATCACCTTGGGGCACGCTCTCATATAAGCATTTGAAATCCCACGAAAACTACTGTGAAATGATAATCATAATCATTATCTATCCATCACTTGCAGTGTATTCATAGTCTCATCCTCTGCTGGAACAGTTGCCCTTTCTTTGATGGACAGAAAGAGCTCTTATTTTTTCATATACATATAAAAAGATAATAATCCTCTGTTTTGAAGGCTCTCGCCCCTATTATACTGCAACAAGTGAAGTATGAGAGGAGTAGGAAAGGAAAAAGAATTTTAGAGCCAAAAAAATCCCTCATCCCCTTCTTCCTCAATAATAAAGTCTCAAATAAAGGCATTCCTCAGTGTATATTTGAATGCTACTTGCATGTGAGAAGCAAGGATATTCTAGATATGAAGCAAATACTGTGGTTCAGGTGGGACTGAATATAAAAGTGGAAATAAAGAAAGGGAGACAAGGTGAAAAGCCAAAAGGAATTAGATTGAAAAATTATTATTCTGAGAAAACTCTGATCACTCAGCAAGAGCTCAAGCGGCTCTCCTTTTTGATATAAAAAAAAGGCAGATTTGTGACATATTTCACTTAGAGCTTACATTCAAATATCAGAGGCTTTTTCTTCTTCTTTAAACCAACACCAACACTGCAGCTACTTGCGCTCCATTTAAGTGTAAAAGTTTAATGATGCTTCTATTTTTCAACACTGTGTTACCTGGAATTCTTCAAACTATTCATGAAAATAGTAATAAATGTTCCAATTTTTTCTAAATTGGTTTATAGATTTAATAGTGCAATTAATCAAACAAAACTGGACTCACATCTTTCCACAGAATCTGTTGACTGCTGGATTGACTGCTAGCCTCCATGATGCAAGCCTGCGGGAGGAGTCTGTGCGACCGTCTTAGCTGGGAAAACACTAAGGCTCTGCAAGGCAAAGAGCCCCAGCTTCATACCTATGCTGTACTTTGGGAGTGTGCTGAAGGGGAGGGAAGTTTCAGATGGAGTGGAATTACTGAAACATTTGTCTTACCCATTAAAAGCAAGGCAGATGTCTCCCTCGCCTGCCTTCCTGCCTGCTTCCATTTCAAAGGTGGAAAAGCCACAAGTGGATTCAGACTGAAAGACACAAACCCTCTACTGAATAAATTACTGTACTTGAATAAAAATGCCATAGTGATTCATCACTTTCAAAGGATTTCTGCTTGGAGGACACAAAGTTTTCAGGTAAAAAAAAGAAGTGCCCACTAAATGCAGATTCTGATCTTTTCAGTTACTTTGTTTGAATTATCAAAAAGAGTTCAAGTACCCTCCCTCTGAGTTTTCCCCCACAGTAAGTCAGTGTGAACACACTTGAATACATACAGGCGCATGAAACAAAGGCCCAGATGTCTAAACAGTAGCGAGAGTCAACCTTTTAAAAAGGAAAATAATTTTGTGCACATAAAGAAGTCAAAGAGTATTGAAGTAAAAGACTGCAATTTGAGGACAGAAGTTAAAGTTCCCCTCCGGATATGTTTTAAAACATATGAAAATAGTCTCCTTGAAAAAGTAATTTGAGCCTGAAATGGTTTGGAGTCTAAAAAAAAGTTCAATTATCTTGTTAAAAATTCTTGAAATTACATCTGCTCCCTCTCCCTCATTGAATAAGTAAAATCTCCACAAAAATTGTAATTTTTTAAAAAAGTTTAACTGCAGGATGGGTGATGTCACCCAATTCACTGAAAAGTCAATTCTCATTGTATGAGCACAGAGGTTTTAGTTTAGTTATATGATTTATTTTTTTTAAGCTTTTTTGTGCCTTTATTACTGATAAGACAGCTGAAGAGCGGACAAGAGATGGGGGAGATCGAGGGAATGACACACAGCAAAGAGCTGCAGGGTGGAGTCAGACCTGGGGCTGCTGCAGCGAGGACAAAGCCTCTGTGCATGGGGTGCCCGCTCTGCCACCTGAGCTACCAGGGCACCCCTTGTTTTAAGTTTTTTAACCCCTGTTTGCCTGTGACTACTCTTACCTTGAGACTTCTGGTGATTTCTTATAATGGCAGACGTCATCTGTGTTCCTCATCCTGTGGGAATTATGTCTGTGCAAAGCAAAGTGCTGTCAAAAAGTAATCCAAGTTACCAGTGATGTACACTGGGGAATGGGGAGCGAATGCCCTCCCTGATGCCCCCATGTTTAAACAAACGCAGTGAAAGTGCCTTTATGGATGCTCTTCTAGTAGATAAAAACAGGTGCGCTGTCAGGTGCCCTTCCAGTGGATAAAATGTGATTAAGGGTCCTCTGGGAGCCCTTCGTCACAAAATTTAAATCTTAACCAGGGTTTGATTTTATCATGCACTGTGCTGCATCATAAGTGTGCACTGGTGCCCCACAGCATACATGGTGCCCCTTTTATGTTTTTTCACCCTTGCCCCTTCAAACAGCCTGAGTACGCCACTGCGAGTTAAATCACTTAATCAACCTCAGCATCTGTGTTACGCCCATTTTGTTCCGGCATTTTTGCATTTTTCAGATGACTCAAACTTCATGTGGAAGATCATCACCAGTGACGACAGTCGTGTGTACGGTTAGGACCAGACACCAAACAAACAGCTGTCTGAAGAGGACTGAACAAAATGCGTCAGGTCAGGAGCGCAACCAAGAGTATGCATGTTTTTCTTTGATAATCAAACACATCCTGTAAATTGAACTGGTTTTGATCATAGAGACTTTTCTTTTTCCGCGGAAGGACATGAAAACAGCTCTCTGGTGTCAAATTCTGCACATACATCATTCTGCACAGTGAAGCGCAAACACCCAAGCAGGGCAACAATAAGAAAAACACATCTTGAAGTGAAGGAGAGGCTTTAAGAAGCATCTAGAGGTCATCTGAGGAGCCGCTGCAAATCACAAACTGCTCTGAAACCGTATGATGAGGGCTGTTCTGTCTGCAATTAAAGCTGCTTTCAAAGGGAAGGTTAAAAAAAAGGGATGATAATTAAAAACTCAAATTTTCAAACTCAGCGATACACGCTTTTCTTCAAGTTTTGTGTCGTGCAAAACTCCATTTTTCAAAATGCAATTAGTGTGAACCAGTTTAAGGGGAGGTTAAATAACACATGCTGTTAGTAAAGTTCCTCAAATATTGGCAGCCTCAGAACTTTATGCAGCTCCATCCAGCTTAATAATGCCATCTGATGGTACCCAGTTATTCCTTTCCTCCATATTGGGCACCATTTATAGTTTTCTAAAATGTCACTGTGACTCATGAAGGCGTGATCACACCTGCAGTTACTTTTCCCTGCAGTCAGAACTGTGTTTGCAAAGTTACCCTTGTTACATTTTGTTTGCTATGTTGGGGTCATATTATTCAGCTTCAGGTGAACCATGACTTGTAAACAACAGCAGCTTGGAGTTTGAAAGACCTTTGAGTTTTGTGCTATGCACCCATTACGTCTCATTCCTGGGACTGCAACAAGTAATTTTTGATGGTCTGTTAGGTGCAGGTATGGTTGTTTGGTTCTGGTGGAGTTGAAATGTGGCAGCCTCCCACACGGATCAAACTAAAGGAGCAAACATTCCTGAGTTCAAAGAAAACTGCTTGTTGAGAGGGAACGCTCAATAAAACACTTCAAAAACAAGAGTCTCTAATCTAGTGACTTAATAGACCATTCAATATAAGTACTAGACTGAACTGATGAATAATCTTTGAAATTCAGTGTAGTCATTATGTAGTGACACTTGACAATAAGATGCAAGCAGTATTGAGTAAAGGATGTATCTGCACCTCTTTAATCCACGAATCTCTAATTAGTCATTCCTGAATAACCCTGTATTAGGGACAAGTAGAAAGTTACAAGTTAACAGAACACAAACTTCCTGTTTTATTTTGAAGTTTCTTTCCTCTTGTCTCATGTTTTGTGTCCCTTCCTGTCTGTTTCACCTGTCCTTTTTTTGTCCTTTTTGTGTGTGTGAACTATTCATACTAAGTATGACGTCTAAATGAGTATGTAGCACGTTCACTCTGCATGTCTGCAGATTTTGAGTACGCAAGAATTTTTTGAAAGCACACTAGATTAGCAAGAATTTCTGAATATGCAGCATTTGTATACTGGATATAATTGACAGCTCTATTATGCATTGTGTCTCTTCAGTCTGCGTGGAAAGCTGCACAAAGGCACAGAAGATCTGTTCTAATTTTGGCTGTAGAACCGTTGAATCATCACTTACTTAAGTTTAAAAAAAAAATTCAGCCTAGAAAGTAACCATTTAGATTCCAAATATGTGGTCAGTTTATCTAGTTAATGCCTATCTGCATATTTTGTCCAACATTTTCAGACCTTTTCAGAGCCACCTGCCGCCACAGCTCTATGTAGCTCCAGACAGCACAACGGTGTGCAGTCAGTGAACCAGACTGGTACCAGCCAGCAAAAAAGAGCTCAGAAATGTGAGTAACCAAGCTACAACTGGATAATACATGACAGGGTTTTGTATTTAATATGATTTATTTCAGCTATTTGCATTCTTAAAAAGATCCCTGCCAGTCGCTGCTATTGCTACGCTGGTTGGTTGGTTTTTTTGGTGTGAAATGCATTCTGGGATACTAGCTGTATACTACAGTGTAAACACTCTACCTGGTAATGGCATACTTAATCCTTAATTTAGTAGGCAGTACGCAGCACATACTCATTGGGTATGCAGTAGGCAGAATGTTAGCTTGCGGTTTCAAACCCAGCCTCTCTCTTCTAAGTGCATGTTTCTCTCTTGTGTAGTTGTCAGTTCGTGGTCCACAGTGCTGTTTGTTGGTCATGTGATTCGTCAGTTTTCCTGCCACTGTACTCCAGTGCTTCGCTGATTTGTTCCTAGATTTTGTTTTTTCTTAGTTTCTCTTGAATTTGCCTTGTCTTCTGTTTTTTTTTTCACCTGTAATTTTGTTTTAGTTTCAGTTTCATTTTTAAAGCTCGCTTCTTGTTTCTGCTGCTTCCTGAGTTGATTTTTTGCCTTTTTGGTCTCTTTGTTGTAATCTTGACAATGATAAAACATAATTGGTTATTGTAATGATATTTAAGCCAAATTCCCATATTAGGATGCTGAAACTCTATATAATGTTGATTTGAGGCCTGTCTTTATCCTTTTGCCATTTAATCCAGTGGTTGATTCTAAGACTGTCACAATTTTATATTTTTACAATACAATTTTAATTACCTAAAGAATTCCCCATAATGATATAATCGCAATAACTATATAACTATATATAGAGCATTACAGGATAATAATGTTAATACTGGCCAATTTCATATTTTACTTGGATTATTGTGTGTTTTGTCTTTTTTGACAAATTTAGATAACTCTTCAAATTATTCAATATTTCACAAAAAACAAAGGTTAAATATGAGTTGAAAAACAGAAAATAAATTCGACTTGTGTATCAAAATTTTTTTGGTTTTCCGTTTTTACTGCCCCGTCAATCATCATTATGATCGCTTCATCTTATTTTTTTATAATTTTATTTTATTCCTCTTATTTTATCCATATATTTGAAGCCGCCAGGCTATTGAAAAAAAGGAAGAAGAAAAAAAAAACCACAAAACCACTAACAAAAAGTATCCAAGTAAAATTTTAAATGCTGAATAATTCCTCAAAACTGCCTTATTGTGAAGTTTTACCCATTTGTTATTAAATAACTATCATTATCAACCACAGCGCTTTTCTGTCACGCTGCACTACTTATCTGACAGCATCTTTTTTCAGCCGCCCACCTGCTTAAAGACTCAATAACTCACAATGTCCATTTGATTTTATCTCAGCATACCTTGTGCTAGGGAGTGAAGGCTAAAGTATCATAGCACACCTGTGTTTAGCCTATTCATACAAACCACCTGTCAGTCTCTTTTACATATTATCTGAAATGGCGCACAAAGCAAAAGCTAAATGGCGTGATAAAGTGTTCTGAAGTGATTCCAGTTTATTCGAAATACAATTTCACAACCTAAAAGTTCCACTTCACACTCGATTTACAGGAGTGAAAAACGACGGCTCGGTCAATACCATCCGAGGTGGAACATTCCGGGTGAAATTGGTCAACCTGCAAGTCTTTAGTGTGGCAGGCAACATTTGGGCACATATTAAGTCTGTCACATCTGATAGCTGAGCGACCTCGTCAGCTCTTTCCCATTGATATAAATCTTAACAATTACTGTGACATTTTGCTTGGGTAAATCAAGCGTCGGGTCTTTCAGGAATAGTGTTGTGTCAGCAGCAGGGTTGAGCATCCTGGGACCCTCATTCCCCCGATAGCATTCAGCGGCAGGCTGGGGCTTTGACACCCGCAGAATAGAATAAACAGCAATTTAGTTTGGAGTGCATACCAGATACTCACAGATTAGAGCAGAGGTTGATGGGAGCAGCCTTAGCAAACCAGGAAGAATCACAAAATAAACATTTACTCTATCCTCTCCGCACGTCAGGCCTGATAGATTTGAAAGGGAAATTTTCTGTTTTGTATTTGTCACTTGTGCAAACACAGACAGAGCACCGTGAGCAACAGCGAGGCTCATTACAAATCTAACAGACTAAGTGTGATTCAGTGAGTTAAAAAAACAACAACTATATACTTCATCTTCATTTGGCATTATTAGTTGAGCTTTTTCCATATATCCTAATTTATCTTTCTCTCAGTCTCTTTCTCTTTTTATTTATAATTTTATTGTCTCGCTACTTGCAAGATAGAATCAAAGGTAGCAGAGGGGCAGCAGAACGCCTACTAAAACTGTCGGTCAGACGCGGGCTTGCACCAAAAGCCTACTTCCTGTAAGCCAGACTAGCCTAGGGCTACTGCTACAGATGTGCAAATTCATTGCTTTTCAAGGCCAAATTCATATTTAAGTTCACCAAGCTGAACTTTGCTAGACTTTGCTCCTTTACTCGCAAAAAATGGAAATTAATGGAATGCAAGTATTCGCCATTGGTAACTTTGCTCATGTGTGCCTGTATACATGGCACCTCTAATGACTCTGTTAACACAATTTGATAAATGGTGCTATATAGCACCAAAAGCAGTTTATAAGTACTTTTGATGCTATTTGACACCATATAGATAGATAGATAGATAGATAGATAGATAGATAGATAGACAGATAGATAGATAGATAGATATATAGATATACCTTTTTCCTTCAAAACAAAATAACTGCTTGTCGTACTTCAAGCAGGAGATGCCTCCACAAACTTGCAGTATATATTTTGCTCCATTTTGCATTGGCCATCTGGAGAAAAGCTGTTCCTTGTTTGCTTTTTTTTTTTTTTTTTTTTTTTAAACTCTTAAGCCAGCCTCTAAAGCCTTGTCGAGCTTCTGTCACTCAGAGAAAAAGCTGTGGTGGAAACCCACACATTTCCCACGTGTTCATCCACATTCATTAACAGTCCCTTCCCACATGAATGGAGACTGTCACAGCAAAAGAAAGAGAAAAAAATTGCAGCTGGAAAATGTGTAAGAGAGAAAGAAAGACAGAGAAAATAGTAGAAAAAATGACCAACACTGAGAATTTATTTGTCTTTTTCTCCCCTCCTCACACACAGACAGACATAAAACTGAATCTCACTTTTGAGTGCAGAAACTGGGTCCATACAGGTCAAATGTGACACGTTATCCTGTGTGATTTGATTATCCGCCTCCTGCCTCGACACGGCTACACCACCTCAGTCTTTCATTACAGGGGAACGGAGAGGTGGGCCAGAATGGGCTCATCATGAAGAGGCAGTCACGGATCCTGACTCGGTATAGACGAAAAGATCTGATAGCCTCCATCCGTCATCTTTGGGGATGCTGCTCATGCTTCAGTGACGGTAGGAAGGAAGTACCTCTGCACAGGAAGTTTACACAGTGTTCTCTCTCCCAGGAGTCGCTCGGCTCTTCAGCAGACTGCAGCATAGGCCTGACATATCATGCTGATATACTGCTGCAAATTCCTGAGTACAAAATACTCAGAGAGGCCGAGTAAAGTAACAACATTCACAGGTGAAATTCTGTTACTGCTCATCAAAATAAGTTTGCATTCATCCTCAGTTAAGGTTCATTTATTATTAATTTACAGCTCTTCCCCTGCACACCATACTTCATTCATCAAGTAATTGCATTAGTATTTGCCTCTGTCAGCTTTTTTGCAATCGTACAATTGATCAGCCATTTGGCTTGTAAATCAACACTATTACTGACTACAAATTCAATTCTCATCAGATCATCTAACTAATTATACTCTTTCTCACGTAAAAAATAGTACATATAAATGCACAATTGAGATGATAAGGGTTCAAATAGATGCAAAGATATTTTGAAAGAACTGTAATGGTTTTGGAAAGACATCCAGATGTACAGTACACAGTGGTTGCACTTGTAGATTTATATATCATAGAGGAGCAGAGAATTGGCCTTTGGTGGAGGTTTGAACTCTTTGTGTTCCTCATGAAACTTTCTCTTGGGTTTAAAGTTCACAATTTCATAATTCATAATGCCTCTATCTGCAGACACTAAGGTTTTGGCCAATCAGAGGTAGTGAAAACAAGACGTAAACACTACTCTGACGTATTATCTATCACCTTTTAAAGCTATAGTGCGTAACTTCTGGGTGTCTGTAAATATCCGTTTCACCCAAGTCACTACAAGAGGAGATGACACAACGCTGATTAAGCCGTTCGGCTCCTCTAACACCTCGTGGTATTTTTCAGTATTTGTTCTTTTTGTATTTGGTGTCTTGGGGCGACATTCCCGTGCTGGCGCACAGGAAATGACGCGTTCTACTTGGTTTTACCTGACAACGAGAAGGGAGGGGGGAGGAGAGCGCTGCTAGAAGCAACATGGCGGAGAACCCGAAGAAGCG
>JAPZDX010000025.1:17231790-17249334 GCA_029783625.1 Naso annulatus
AGACTCTTGGAGAATATGATGAACTTTTTCACAATACTCCCATTTCATTGACCAAACAGTTAAACAACTGGCAAAATGATCGACAGATTAATTGATAATGTAAATAATCGTCTGTTGCAGCCTTAATGATTTTTGTGAGGCTGTGATATTTTACTATGATCTGTCGAAGCAACTATCCTGGTAAGTTTTTTTTTTTTTAGTCATGTCTGTCATTCTTAGTGGGGATGATTTTGTGACTAATGCAACTTTTCTGTTCGGCTTGCTCAACATGTTTTTTGAAAAAGAAAAATTTCTATGCATTTTTTTAAACAGTTGTAGTGTAATGTTAGACAGCTAAGCGACAGAGATGCTCACAAGTCTTTGATCTGAAGTCCAGGTCAAGTCTTAAGCCTCTTGTGGTGGTAGTGAATGTTCATCTGCGGCATGCCCGTCGGTCTGCTTGAAACACAGCAGAGCTATATCTGAGGAATTCAAAGCATGTACTGTATTACAGATACAGATCGTACATGGATAATGACATATGCGTATCAAGAAGGGAAAGAAATTTAGCTTGTCAGACCTTGTTATTGCACAAAGGAAAAAAAAAAAAGATTGTTCACAAGCCCAAAACCTCAAATCCGAGTCGAGTCTGAAGTCTCTTGAGGTTGTGTCTCAAGGTAAGTCTCAAGTCACTGTGGGTGCGACTTGCGTGCAACTCGAGTCCAAGTCTCAAGTGCAAATCCCCATCATCTCTGCTAAGCGACAGCTGGGGAGCGAGGAGACGAGAGATTGTAGCTCTTGTAAAGAATTTTTGTTCATGTTCTCTGCTGTTACTGCGGAGGTTTGACCATGTCAAACTTTCACTGCTCTCTCGTAAACTCAGAGCAGACTGATGTACTAACTGCTGTGTGGTTCAGGCGTGAACCTACACTATATTTTACAAGGCCAGTGGCAACTGCACGTTTCCTTTTATACTTTGGGTTCAGTTTGAACAGTTTTAACAGGTTGCCGGGAATGTCAAGTGGGAAAAACCCACCTGTTTTGTTCAAAGCGAAGGTTATCCCTCTTGCTTAGCGAAGTGTCCCTCCCCAATTACCACCACTGGGGGCTCTTATGCAAGGACCTTAAGGTCACATTCAACAGAACTTACCCTGCATTAAAAGAAGAGCCTTCTAATTTGTTTCAAAGAGGTCTGTCTCATTTAGAAGTCAAACTTAGCTCAGCTCTTGCGACACTGTGTTGGACACACAGATGTTCCAGTATCATTTTTTTCCTTCCTGATGCTGATTCCGATACCTAAACTTGCGCAGCGGCCGATACTGAGTACCGATTCAGTATCAGCGCATAAAAACAGTTCCTTTAAAGCTTAAGGTGTAATCATAATTTAGTTGAAAGGATTTAAATAAAACACAATATGACAAGAGTGCAACAGCAACTTAAAAACCAAAACCTAGGAAAATCTAATTCCTTCACCTTTTTACTAATCAGACTTTATGGTGTAATATACTGTCATATGTAGACATTTTGCTAGCTCCGTCAGCTCTCTCTATTCTTTGGTACTCTTAAGAATATGTAATGACAGTGGCAGTACAGCCCAACTTCCTGTTTTAGTGCAGGAAAAAAGCTGTTTAGCAGCTAATAAATCACATGGTATTGGATCGGTGCACAGCCTGGCGTACTCACCGATACTGATGCCACCATTTTCTGCAGTATCTGAGGCATTTTCCGATACTGGTATTGGTATCGGAACGACTCTAGTTGTCATCATACTCTCCCGGGAGGATGGACCCGTGTGTTTGGGTCATGTGCAACAGTTTGACATCTCATCTTTGGTTATCATGCAATGCATTTTGGATGGCTTACTTTAACCAAAGCATGTAAGTTTAACACATCGGTGTTAGAATTAAGATGATTGAGGGCAGCACAGTGGGTGATGGTAGGGTTGTTCAACTCTGCTCCGTCTGACCAGCCAAACAGCTGATTGGCCCCCGTTGTGTGACATTTAGTTGACTTTCGCAAAATAAAAGTTGACTTTGCTTCAACTTTCCACTATAGGGCCACTGTGTTTTTAAAAAAAATGTTTCAGAATCCTCCAGTGTCTGCACCAGCACTGCCTAAACAGACTACCCAAAATAAATGTGGAACTGGCATTTTCACTGCAGTGCCTGATGCAGTTTGAATAAGGCTCCAGAGCGTGAAGTGGTCTGAAGACACTTAACAGTGACTTCTCACTGCCTGGCTACTTAGGATGGGTAACTTGCAGAGAGCAAATTTCCCTACTGAGCTGAATAAGGATAACCTAGCTTAATTGCAAGAATAAAAGCAAAGTTACTGTGATGCGCAAAGTAGGCTAATACAGCAAGAGTTAGAAATTATGCAGTTGTTGTTGTTGTTATTTTTTTTTTGAAGGAGCAGGTTACCGTAGACACAGATCCTCAGGTGCCAGATGAATCTGGAGCAGCCAGCTCAGGGGAGATGCAGCTCCAGTTCACACAGAGCTGGTGTATTGAGGGCAGTAGTCAGTAACTGTGGCTACATTTAGGTCTGGGCTCATCATTCCCTTACAGTCATCAGCCAATGCTGGAAATAGCCCTGCTAATTAACCAGCAGAGATTTTCTCAAACAAGTTAAAGCTGCCAGCTCAAAGTCTGAAGAATAATTTCAAGCGTTAACTTTTGACTAACATGCATTAGTTGAACTAAAAAGTGTATTATAGAGTCGACTGAACAACGGAAATAGTTGTTACTTTAAGGTACTGTAAGTGATTAACACTTTGTTAAAATAAGTGTCCAAGAGCTCCACATTCTGACAGCCATCACTGATAATAGAGTTTGATCAGTAATGTGGGTCTCAAAGTCTCAGTTCTGCAGTAAACTGAAAATTCCTTTCTGGAGTCCTCTCTCCTGATTGGACGAGAGTAGGAATGGGATACCAGAAAATGTCTTTTCTGTGTACGACAGAGCGGAGGACCCATGTTACTGAAGAAAAAACACTTGATGTAAGTGATGCCTGTCTGAGTGTAGAGCTACGTAACACTTATTTAAAAAAAATTATCTGAAAAAAATTCAAATCTCACTTAAAGCACCTTTAAGGCTTTAGTGTTTTTCCTCTCGGGTTTCCAATAGTCACTCCCCTCTTCTTATTTCTCAGTTTTTGTATCCTCAGTTCCTTTCTTCGCCTTTTCCTCATCTTATTCCTACCATTTGTGATGCAAGCAGAGGAGGCGAGGAAGAGACAAGAGGAGTAAGGAGTCAAGACATCAGGCATTTACATGTCAATTAAATATAATGTGTTGCACAGCTGCATCATCTGTCCATTGTGTTATTGTAGCTTACTGCTGTACTTTGTGATCTCTTCCTCTCTCACTTTCTGTCAAGCCTCCCTGCTCCTCTCTCCTATAGATGCATTTTAGGACTTACAGTTGTTCAAGATGCGACATAGAGTTCTTGTTCTGGGTCACAGAGATTAGGGCAGAGGAGACAAGGAGGTACAAAATAGACAAATGTTGCTCTTACTCCAGTGATGTTGTTAGGTTTTCAATATAGTGAGTCAGGTGGTGATTTGAGTGGGAAATTCAGTGGGTCCCCATTGAAATGTTTATTTTGGATATTGGAAATTAATGGATATATTAATGTATGTTTAAAATGTATCTGAAATGAAACAGATAAAATTCCAAATTTGAAAATTTTAGCCTATTACAAAACAACTGTCACAGCAGCATGACATACAAAGTTCAAATAAAACAGCGTTTTTGTAGCAACATAAATGGCACCAAAATACATATCAAAATTCAAACAAAACAAAATAGTGTCTGTAGTACCAAAATAAATTATCAATAAAAGTGCTGATTCTAAAACATTCTCATCACCTTGACGGTCAACAAATAAACATTTTTACGCATACCTTTTTCTTTCCTCTTCTGCTTACTCGAGAAAAAACAGGATCTCGTCAGAAGCGGGATGTATGTGCAGACGCTGTCTGAGAATAACAAGACGACAGGCGCCATTCAAAATATTTTTTATCACAGCACCGGAGTATGTTTTCTTTGTTTCATTACAGCACGTCCCCTAGACGTTAAAACTTCGTCATGAGTCACATGAGTGAACACAACATCGATCATTGAAAACGTTATTTTATTTACTACTATGAGTTTGTGTCCTTAATTTTTGAGATGAAATCCATGGCGGCTGGCTAGCTGTTGTGGTAGTGGCTAAAGGAGCATTTCGCGAGACTGTGCATATGGGATTTCGTATGTGTTGAGTAAATGAGCAGAGGGATGAAACAGTGCTTGCCTGGTATCCTGACAGCAAGGTTTCTTGTGCTGGTTACTGTGATTTTTAACACGAGTTGTTGTTCACAACGAATTGTTTTACATGGGAAAAATACAGTGCGTCCCTGGGACGCATGGATACTCAGTTTGTTGCATTTGCAAATTTTTTTCAAAGAGAGGGACTGATTTGATAATGTGAAAATGCCCAACAGCCAGCAGTCCCTTCTGTCCTTTTCTTTAACCATAACAGGTGAAAGGTTTGGCATGTGTAGCAATTAGCATGGCCACTTTGTAGCTTGCTGTGGTGGTATTATCATTGGACTCACTGGCCCAGCGTGAAGAACCGCCATTATGAAGCAAAGACAGCTTCAAGTTGTTTCACTTTTTCAGCACCGTTGCTACCTGATGGCTTGCATTATAATGTTTTTTTCTGGTAATGTTTCTTTGCATTGAATTCTTTATACATGGCAACAGTCTCTTGGCAATTTTGGCAAACACAATTATTTTAGTTTTCAGTGAAAAAAAAATTGCAATTTCCATCTCTCCAGGAAGCAGCAGCCCTCAGCATCAACTTTTCTCTTTTTATCTATAGCCACCATGGCAGAAATTAGCTGGTAGGGGTCGCAGCCTGGGTCATGCAGCCAGTTACTGTACAGAGTGGTGCTGCCGCCATTGTTCGCAGTGACACAAAAACCTTTGAAATACAGACATTTTTCAACAAATCTAGTAATTTGACAGCTTCCTGCAGGTTATGTGGAGGTGAGGACATGTTTAGTTTAATGCAAACAGACTACACGTTATTGTTTGCACTTTTTAGCACTTTGCTTTGTTGCACTGTTCTACACAAAGTACTCCTTTTTTGCTCACAATCTTCTTTGACTACTGTTTTTGTTTACTTCCATAATTTATTTGTTATTTATGCATAATACTCAACACCAAAAGGCTGTACATTTACATTTTAAGTTTTGGCTGGTAAAACAGAGTTTTGCTGTTAGAAATTTTAATCTACTGGCCATTTGGCTAGTGAGCTTTTAAGTTAATTTCGGACCCTGTCTAGTTAGATTCATAAAATATTTTAAAAAGATGTTTGGTCGACATTCATGAACAGAATACCAGCATGGTTTTGCAGAGCTGGACCATTTATCTGAAGAATCGCTTGGCTTTTAACAGCATGTTTGTGCTTCATGAAGGAGGATCTTTATACAAGGGGGTCCATTTGAATCACAAACAGGTTTTCAAGGAACAGATACAACAGCTTTTTTTAAGGGTGTGTATTTGAATCACAAATGGGTTTTCAAGGAATAGACTTGACAGCTTATTTAAATGGGACCGAGGTGGCTCTTATGGTGAAAAAAGTGAACCAGAGTTTTAGCAATCTTTTAAATGCTGTAGGCAGAAAGTGCAAGACATTTTTAGCCTTTCAATGGAGTGCAAGTAGATGGAAGTCTGAAAGGTAGCTCAGCTCCAGCAGGCATGTACACACACAAACACACACCCTCCCACCCGCCCACACGCTCACACATGCAAAAAAAGATTCTGACTGCAAAAAATTCCGAAAATCTAGCCTAGTTTTTCACAGTCTAATCTTGTTAAATTAACTTGAAATTAACAGAAAGAGCCAGGTTTGTTTCTCAAAATACAGAAATCTGTGTTCGTGAAAGGTATTCTCACCCATGCCCAGCCGTGCCAAGGTGATTGGGCAGTTGTTGGAGAGGCCTGTGCAACTGACATATTCAGCTTAACTGCTTAGGGGCTGTAAATATGGAGCCTGTTCCAAAACTGATAAACTCTGTCCACTGGTAGTGTTTACACCAGGCTTAAGCCTTGACATATGTTTTGAAAATGAACATCTGCTGAGGCTAGCGATAATCCTATATGCAGCCCATTAAACACCCGAGGTTCATAGATAAGATATACAGTATCCCTATATTCGCTCTCAGCCACTATCATCTTGAAACTGATTTCCAATAACATGCATGGGTCTGAACTCTTAAGCTGTCTCAGGCTAATGCTACTTATCTGGTCTAAAACATTAAGCGAGGCCTTTTCGTTGGTTTTAATTCACACTGATGACCAAAATAAAAGCTTTAATCATTTCACTTAGTGTCAGAGGCAGTGTCCCCTTTTATCTGCAAAATCCAGCTGATGGATTTTTCGGGGGGAGGGGGCAAAGGCCCACATTGTGGGTACAGTTTAGTCTGCATCACTTATCTCATCTCTGGATTTCGCAGAACAATAATAATGCCAGCCAGTGTGTTACGTTCTGTCATATTTTATGTGCTATTATACTGTAAAGCTGCCACTAACTCAATGACTATCATTTACTGCATACCTTTGTAATAAATCCTTCTTGTGACTGACCTCACATCATTTATATCTCGACATCAAGATACCAGCTGCTGGAAAATGATTTTAAATTAAGCACCTGGGCTGCCTTTTAAAACAAACCACCTACAAGAGCTCTGGGTTACAGTATGCTGTTCAGTTTTCTTTGTTGTTGAAGCTAAAGCATAAAATCACAGTCCAAGCACAATAATCAATTCAAGATGATGCTTTTTTTTTAAAAAAAACTGATGTCTCTCAAGGCACTAGTAGAGTCTTGTAAATGCAAAACTTCGATTCTTAATACACACTTTCCTGAAATTTCTAAGGAAAACCATTGCTCTTTGCTTAGGTGTGTAAATATTTCAATTATTAATACTGTACCTACCTTTCTCCAGAGACCAGTGTACCAATAGGTGTGCTCAGTGTGTTTGACATTTCCCTGTGGACTTTAGAAATGTTAAAACATGAAAGCATACATGAACAAGACTATTAACTGTGGCTGGTAAAAGAGGACGATGACAGAGAAGAGGTCTCACTTGGTGACAAGAACACTCTTCATTTGCATGTAGACAAAATGCTGTTTGGTGTCCAGCATTCATCAGTGTCACAACTATGCCATGATGATGCCACTTAAATAACACAGAAACACAAGTGCATCCTTTTAAAATAATGGGCACTGCACCTTGCAAATAAGAAAACATTTGCATACAAAAACCAGTAATTATCTAGCACTCAAAAACAAGGAAAAAAATACATGTTCTACAAAACCCCGTGGCACTTCTGTGCAGGGTGGGGGTTAAAGTATTTAGTAGTGGAAAGCAAGTACAATCAATAGTGAACTTCAGTATTTTTATTTACTTTTATTGACTTGTGCTTTACTTCCTTGCCATCATTTTCTGATATGTATCTACCAATTGATCTGTAGAAGGAGCAATAGAAAAGCACATCTCTCTCTCTCTCTCTCTCTCTCTCTCTCTCTCTTATTTGTATTCATAGAGAGAGGAAGAGAAGTCCAACTCCATCTCAACTGGCTAATGCTGGACTTCAACCAGCAGCCCTCTGGTCCACAAACTTCCTGTGCAGTCAGACCTTTGACTTTTCATAGTACAGGAATATTTTGATGCTTATACTTTTGCTCTTTTATAAAGGTAAAATAGAGTATTTATACACTATGGCTTTCCTGTCTTTTACTTGTCTTTAAGTGAAAGATTTGAGAACCTCTTCCATGACTTAAGATATCAAAGTGTTTCCATGGCAACAACCCTGGTACCCCTCATGCCCGTACCCAAAAATGCAGTGATTTTGTCTCAGGAAACAATGTAAGCCAGAATTCAGTCACCACAAAATACCTTTTACTGTGGTTTTAGAGAAAGGTATTCTTTGTCAGATGGTGAATTATGTGGCCATCTCCTCCCTAGTCTTTATGAAAGTTTCTCAAACGAGTGAAGCAGCACCCCTACTTTTAACAGTAGTGCAGTCATTGCCATCAAGACTAACAAAGGGGAGCCAGGAGAGGTTGAAAATAGCAGCAAAGTATTAAAGATTATGTTATGTAAAGCCAGTTATCGTATTGACTCTCAACAAACAAACTGTAGCCTAAATGAAACAAATGGGGGAGTTGTCTTGTTTTCCATTGTTGCTATTGATAACCACTGTGTTTTTGTAGGAATCGTTCGCTAGCAGTGATGGAATGAGAAGAAATTGATCACTTCATCCCCATGAAAGAAACAAGGAGGATCTTACGTGTCAAAAAATGTGAGTCAAATACACCCTCTGACTGTGTTTTTGCTAGCTGGTGTCCTGTTAAATCTCTCAAACTTTAACTTCCTATGTGGTTGTTGATGCTATGGAGGCTTTACAGGATGTACTGTGCTTTTCTTGTCTGCTTACTCAAACTGTTGTGCTGTTGCCTGCCATGTCTTTTGATAATCAATTTCTTTACTCAAATTTTGCATTATTGGTTGTTTAGATATTGTACCTGTTGGCGGTCTGAGATTTTTGAATGTGCCTGTCTGCCAGGTCTGCGAGTTGCTTGTAAAAAGAAGTTCTCCCATGTTTTGTGCTGCGTTGTTTAATAAGTGATTAAAGGAGTGAGTTGCTTAGTTGATGCAGGCCTTGTAGTCTGCCCAGCGTAGGCCAAGCCAGTTTCTGCTGTGACTTTTACGGAAAGACAAGCAGATCTGATCCAATGTAAGATTCAGCATTATACTACACTAATCAAACTTAAACTTATCATGACTGTCATGATTTTTTATCCTTCCTGTCTTTCCTTTGCTTAAGGACTTTCTCCAACATCTTTTTGCACTCTGCCTGAACATCCTCAGCTTTCAGCTCTCCTTCCTGCTAAAGAAGCAACTGAAAAAAGCTATCACAATGAACCCTAATTAAATTGTTTTTGGCTCAATTTATCCCCTGAATCATTAATATAATGTGATGTGATGTATTAAGACTACCCAGATTGTACACAGCAACTTGGATTTCAGCTCTGTTTTTACATTTTTAGTGAACTATGTGGAATATTGCAGTATATATCGCATCACAATGTATTACGATATAATCAGGTGGTGACCCGTGTATCGTGGTGCGTATCATATCGTGAAGTCCTTGCTAATAACCACCCCTACTGCCACATCATCTCTCTGTCTGCGGTACATCCTATGTAGGGCTTCTTAGTTACATCTCTCCTAGGTATTCTCTCGGTTGTTAGTCCTGGGGGGGGGGGCTCTTTGTGATGTACCCATAGATGTTCTTTGTTTCATTCTGGATAGTGACCCTGATGCTAATTAACTCCGGGCACCATCTTGTTGCTTAACATTCAGTGTCAGGCGCAGGGCTTAAGGTGGAACCCACTGTTCATTGTCAGGAGATTTGAGGGGTAAAAATGCAAGAGCACTCTCTTTTCAAAAGAGCTTTTTCGTTGTCGCCAGTTTTTGCATCTAATCTGTATTTTTTGGTACTAAAGAATTAAAATTCATGTATCGAAAAAGCGGTCAGTGGTGGGGCTGCAACCATTCCACTGATACAACACGAAAACAAAAATGAGCTTTTGCTAATTAGATATTTGCATAGTGAGAACAAAATTGGCATATGATTCCATTTATATACCTTGTATGTCATTGCACCATATAATGCAGATAACATGCAAAGAAAGCCAGACTTACCCACAGCAAAACATGTTGGAAATATAAGACAGGATCATTTATGTGATCTATTTTTATTACTTCAATGACATGTAACTAGAGCTTGTGTAATAGCCTTTATTTTCTTGTACTTTGTTATTCACAGCCCACTTCTCATTGATTTGCCAACTTGGAAATATATTCATACCTGGCTCCTTTCTGTACTTTCTATGATTTGAACAGACTTGAGAGTCAAGTTGAAATTTTCTATATTCATGAGACGAAAATAACAGTCTATTGCACAGCGAGTCTGTGGGGGAAAATGGGAAAGAATAACATAACAAATTCAGACAGAGACAGCCACATAGCAGTGCCACCACCACTTCCAATCTGTAGCCGGAGATGAGTATCAGTCTGGTCAAAGAGCCTTCCTGTGTGCCGGAGCCGTCCTTGGAACTATTTAATCACAACATGGAACTCTGTGGCAAATTGTCGCTTTCTGATTGGCCCGCGCATGACAGCCATGACCATATGGTGGGAAGTGATATACCTACCTGCTATCTTCCAGTGAGTGATGTCTCCAGTAAAAATGATTACTTCATTTAACCACGCATTATTCGGTTGGCTTGGGGTTGGAGCAAAATAAAAATTTATTAGGCCATCAGGGGGTAAAGCACAGCACACCAGCTGAGCCTTTGGAGTGTTTATATGATTACCTCAAATGTAACTATTTTGTTAAAATAAATCACTTAATAAAATGTTAAACGAAGTGTTCATGTAAGGTAATCAATCCTTAGAACAATGCACAACACATTGTAATGACTATATTTAAAAAAAAAAAAAAATTAGTGATTTTCCCTCATGATTTCTAATGACAGAGAGGAGAAATGTCAAATTAAGCTAGTGGCTCTTAACCTGGGGATAGGGACTCACATAAAGGGTCATATGATTAATCTCAGGGTTTAGCTTGTGATTACTGAGATTGGAGAAAATATAAAACAAAATTCAAAAAAAAATTCAAAAATCCAAAAATTAGCAAACTCTTTTCATTGTCGAATACTGGATAGTTTCTCCTCTTTAGGTCTCTAAATAATATTGACACAATAAAGTTGCAGAGGGGACAAAATGCTCAGAGACTGAACTGTTACACTTTACAGAATAAGAACAAACGCAGCACACTTTAAAATGCTGCACCAATGTAGAATAGAGAGGCAAACTTTCAGTTGCTTGTCTGAAACAAAGTCTCTTTTAGTTGAAGAGAAAAATGACATAACTACAATTGAGCAAAAATGTCTCGAAGACGATGAAACTGAGAACTTATCTTTATCACAAAGAGAGAATACAATAGTTACAGATCGATTAATAATCTTCTCTAATTGCATCAGAGCCTTTCTTACACTCAGCTGTGTAAGACTACAGGTTATGAATGTCTTTTTAAGATACAAATATGTATAATTATTGATTATCTTGCCTGTATAAACCCTGAGAAGCAGGAAGGTATTAGAATCAGCTGAAGAAAATTTATATCATTCATCCCTAGGAGTAAATTAACGTTAAAAAAATATGCTTATCTAGTTGTAACAAGATATAGGCATTTATAAATGCATTTGTCTTAAACTCTTGCAGGAAGGAAACCTAGTGGATAAAAGGATGATAATTATAGTAGATCACAGCTATAATAGTACAGGTATGTCTTCACTGGAGAGGTTATGGTTGTTCATAAACACTGTATATTAGTAAACATTTAAAATGTCCCAGTATCTGCTCACAGCTACATAATAATGTGTAAAAAAAATAAAAATAAATTTGTACATGGAACTTGTAAACATTCAAAAATTAGGGTTTTAATAAAGTGTCCTGAAAGAGTGCTGATTGGTCAAAAGCAGATGTAGAGCAGAGAAGTTAGAAGCACTGATTTTTTGAAAGGGTTAAATTAAAAAAACAAAACAAAACAAAACAAGACCTTCTGCTTTAAATAGAACGCCTGCTTATGGTCAATTCCACAGTGACAAGTAAAAACCTCATAATTGAGAGAGTGTCCTGCTTAGTGATATTTGCCAGAGAACAGAATTGTACAGTGATACGGAAATTACATTTACATATTACATGTCTCATAGTGGAAACAGTGCAGATATGTGGCATTTAGGTAAATGTCACCCGAAGGAATAAACAATTTCAGTTTCTTCCACATCCACAGACCATTGCTCATTAGTGCTGACTGACACACACTGCAATTAGATCAAATAACTTAACAAAACCACAAAATAAATGCCAATAAATGATATTCGGTGCTGGGAATCTTGTGTTAAATGATAGCAATACGAGATATAATTTAGCAATTACCATTATGTATGCCACATGTGAATTTGAAATTACTACGTCATTGCCCCGTTCAGCCATTAAAACCGACAAATTTAATAATGTGCTCATTATGCATGTGTGTGAGGAAGGTGCGCTCTTTTAATGTGGAAGAAGTGGAGACTTTTATGAGACCCCATTGTGCATGAACACAGAGACAATATTAAGTTACAAAACCGAGTTATCTTCTCGGCTAAGTGAATCCCAAGGACTCTTATTACATTACCCAGTGACATGCAGATATATATGGCAGTAAACTGAATATTAAGAAGAGCATGTGATTATATCAATCTGCTATGGTAATGAGAGAGAAATAATCCAGGGCTTGTAAAGGGTAAACACATGCACACACAGTGTTTGGAAAGATCTTATGTATAATTATACAGGAAATGAAGATTATTAAAATTAAATATTTCATACTGAGAATACTGAGTGCCGAGGCTTTCGCTGATCTACTCTGCTCCCGACATACAAGCCAACAAATTTTTCATTGTCTCGTTACTTTGTACCGAGGCCTTATCTTAGTCTATGACTTTGTCAGTCAAAGTGACGGTTTGCTGTAGAAATTTTTTAAATGCAATGGAAATCTCCTCTTTCTCTCATTTGAAAGGTAAATTCGACAAACAAGCTTTTAATTCACTGTCAAGGTGCTCTGATAAGTGCAGAGGAGAACTGAGTGATGTTTGTTGATAGAGTGGAAAAACACAAAGCATGCTGTAAGTGGGACACTGCAGTGCCGCTCTTGATACCCCTTATCACCGAGCCATAAATCAGTCATAACCAACTGCTGAGCCATGACAGACAGTGTTGTTATGGACACCTTCATTTATTTACCCTCCTTTGTTTACACTTGACATTTACACTTACGGTTTCATTTTTGCTTAACCACCTACATCACTCACAGAAAATGACTGAATAGATGGAGTTTTAATGAGAACAGACTGCATTCTCCAGTTTTCAAGTGGGTGAAATCATGACTTTTTTCATTTGCTTTTTCTTTACATGATATTTTAAAGATTGGACAATTTACCTTGAACTAAAGGCTTTTTTTCCTTTAACCAATTTAGCTTGTAAAGAGTTATTTCTATAATAGCCGTGTAAGAAAAACACCAAATTGGACTGCATTTGTGCAAGCCTCTGAAATTTAGATAACTGTTATTATCAGTGAAAATATGTAGTCTCAGTCCACAGGCTAATTATGTATTCCACGCTGTTTATGATTGACCTTGTTATCTGTAAGGCAATTTAGTCATTTTATAAAGGAGTAGCATCTTTAACTTGTTGCAGAGTAAAACTGTTCTTTTACCACCCTCTGTTTGCTACAACCCATTAAAATTAATGATGACCCTTTTCGTCATCCACAGATGAGACATTCCCCTTGTCAAAAGCTATCAGCAAAACTATTCTCTGTGACAAGCAGATTAAATTCACTGCATGAAAGCCTTCTTGATGTGCTACAAATAGAGAAATTAAGTATATTTAGTTCCTGTTCAGAATTCTTTGGGACACATCTTCATGACCCGATAATTGCACCGAGACTTCTGGT
Organism: Naso annulatus; assembly: GCA_029783625.1. Classification (NCBI taxonomy): domain Eukaryota; kingdom Metazoa; phylum Chordata; class Actinopteri; order Acanthuriformes; family Acanthuridae; genus Naso; species Naso annulatus. The sequence goes on from JAPZDX010000025.1 coordinate 17,245,388, forward strand.
GCAAGTAGTAGCCTAAAGCATATAGAAATATGTCGATGATTGGAGGGTTATTGGTTTAAACCCCAGACACCATTGACACATTGAAGTGGAGAATGAAAAAGTATTGCTCTTCTTTTCCCACCAGCTAATGTTGAGGTGCCCTTGAGCAAGGCAATTAACCACAATGTGCTCAAGTGAAATGACTTTGTTGTGGATATGAGGGGACTGCCTTTTTTTCTCGGCAGCTCCCAGATGTGATTGTGCGTGATCACATGGCTGTGAAGTGGGCTAGGTCTTAAAAAGGTTGTGCATGTTCAACAAGACTTTAAACCAAACAATAACAAGTACTTTCAAAGAACATTTTAAGTGTGTTGTGCTAATAATACTTCTTAACCTGATGTAAGAATACCAAACTTTTACTTTGGATGACAATTCAGATTGCGGTATTGCCACTTCTAAATAAGGTTAAACTGACTGTATACAGGGCCACTGCTAGCCATTTGGGTGCCCTAGGCATGATTGCTTTGTGGTGCTGTTCCTTATTTTTATTTTATTTGAATTTTTTTTAAAGAAATGCTGGCTGGCAGTCGATTGACGGAAAAGGAGGAAGTTAGTGCATATGCAGTGTCAAAGCTATGCAGGAGCTGTTAGCACTGTAAATTTGGTCATTAGCATTTTCCTGAAAAACAAAATGTAGACTTGGACAAAATTAATCCTGTCAATCATCACTTATGGGCCCCTAGATATGTGCGGTGGTGACTGTCTGCGGAGCTGCTGCCCTTTGCATGAAATCTAATGTTTTGGTTTAGTTGGGATGTTCTGGGCTGGGAGTGGGTGCATTTCCCTCAGCCAAAGACAGCACACAGGTGAGATTGGGAGTGGAGGTGTAAGAAAAATATTGATACATATTGATATTGCAATATTATCTTCTGCAATAGTATATCAATTCTTTAAAATACTTTATTGATTTTCAGTTAATAGTTACATGCAAAGATTAGTGGCAAAAAAGTTAACCTTTTTTTTTTTTTTTTACCATCATATAGCTTGTAGGTACATGCAGTATACAAACACACTAAGTTCTACTATCAACTGCTGCACATAACTTACCATTTCAGAAACATAAGCCTTGAGTTTGTGCAGAGTTTGAGCTGTGAATCATTTTCTGTCTCACACATGAGTCACACCGGTCACAATAGCATTCCCTAACTGACATTGTCAACTGACTGCTGGAAACTCAGTGTTGGCAGTGATTTTGAAAGTTGTTCAATCATGTCTGTATTGTAAACCTAGTGCTGCAACTTGCATGTATACTTTCAAGCTGCTGTCTGCTTGCAAGATAAGTTTTGCACGTTTGTGCATTCAGTCATTGGAGGAGGGGCCCAGTTTGAATGTTGTGTTTATATATAAAAGACTCGAGGGAATTACCCCTTGATCAAAAATAAACTGCATGCACAATAACATGCTGACATGCTTCAATATTAAAGTTGTTTAAATTATACTGAAAGTCATATGGAGAGTAGCGTAATGATAGAAGTAAATTGTAAACAGCTGCCAAATCCCCCCTCAATAATTTGCAATCAGTGAAACAGAGTGCAAAGTATTTGCACTTGTGTCTTGCAAATTATTTGTATTCTGGTCCGTGCAAAGTTATTTGTTTGTTTTCGGTCCTTTGGTGCAATAAGGCTTCTAATATCAATTACACTAAAGATTGCTTTGCGTCTCTGCTGCTGGGGTTGTGCACTCAGGAGAGATCAGATGCAGGAAGAGATCTAACCTCTAAACACAGGATTTCTAATTGCTCTGACATTGCTCACGCCATTGGGCCTCATTTGTATGTTCAGGTGAAGGAGCAATTTGGTCTAATGCATTGACACAGATCATTTCCCTCCAACACTTCTCTCGCTCCTCACCTCACTTCATCAGCCGAAGGTGGACGGGCCGAGAGAGTAATATACTGAACCCATCTGTTCATCTGTCAGACCTTTTTTCCTCACAATTTATGGCACGTCTATTTGTTGAAGTGCCTTCCCTCCCACGGAGGCCTGCGAGAAAAACTGCAGAAGTGAACAATTCTCACATGGGTTTCACAACCTGTGAAGCCGATTTGATGAGTCGAGCTGGATCATTTGTGATGGAGGCTCCAGATGCATTCTAGACTAATGGCAGTCAAGGCTACAAATTGCACCCACTTACACCCATATCTTGGTAAGTGTACTGTCTGAGCCTAAGAGGAGTCTGCCTGACTCCGCCGAGACAGGTGTGCTTCTGGCAGCTCTCTCTGAAGTATTGTCAGGCATCTTTTAGAAGTTCCGCCCCTATCAAAAGCAGCCAGAGAGACAGGGAGTGGGTGATCCTGCATCCCCTAAGCCAGCTGCTTCCTTTGATCTACATGCTAGGTTCACTCGGTTTAGATTATGAAGCCATCTTTATATGCACACTCACATATTTTATCCAGCAGGAAGCCAGAATCTGGGCCATCTGACACAACCTCTAAAACAACTGCTGATTAACAACAGAAGGCCAGTCAGTTCCCTCTGTGAGCCAGTTCAGGATTTGCGTTGCTCTCATAGCAGACATATGGTAATTTTTTCACTTAGCGTGAATTATGACCTACTATACCCCTGTGCCTGTACTGGAGGTCTCCTAGTATTGCCACACTGCATTAATGTGCAGCATTGGGTTTTAGACACCGTTTACCAAGCACTAATTTTCAGTGTTGATCAACATTAGTCTTCATCCTTGACCTGCATTGAAGCCCGGATAAAAGAATTATGACAAGCCAAAGAATCTTATAGCTCTGTACTTGCCTTCTGCCGCTTAAAAGATGCTACATCCCAGGAGGCTATTGAGTTGTGCATTTAGTTGACGATGAATTGAAGTTAAAGGTTGTGAATCTGTATTTTCACATTAGATACAAAGAAAAGAAAATGCAATGTACATGGGGAAAGTCAACAGTGATTCTTAACCCTCACACAGAATGTGTCCCTCACACAACAGCCCCTATAGAGGTGCTCTGTCCACTCCAGTGACCCTTTCCACAGGCTAATTGTGGGGTAAATATTAGGTCTGAATGGTAATCAGCAGCACATACACATCTTCTCGTCACCAAAGTTAAGGCTTTCTTTCTCTCTCTCTCTCTCTCTCTCTGTCTTTGGCCCTTTTCCAAACCAGTCCCCCCAACTCAAACCTCCCCACAGAGTGTCAATCCACATGAAGTCCCACTTGCAGGGAGACGGTACATATAAACAGACATCGTTTGGACAGCACAATGGCTCACTGTCGCCTCGCAGCAAGTAGATCCTGAGTTTGCATGTTGTGCGTGTGGAGCTTGTGTGCTCCATTCAAAATGTGTCCTCCCACAGCAAAAGATGTTCATGTTGGGTATTTGGGATTTTCCTGCCAAGACGCAGGCCTGAGGACTGGAGTCGGTCCCCTGGTGTCGAGCTGTAGCTACCCGCTGCTGTTAAATAATTACGACTGAAAAATGTTTGTTTTTTCTGCTTGCATTGTGCGCAGTTCTGCAGGGTGCATGTGCTTGAGAAGGTGTGCTGCTTTGTTTTGTGAACAGCAGCCCCCATGACCGCAGTTTTAATTTTTCTGCAGTATTTGATTTATATTTTAAACCGCACAAAGTTTGCAAAGAGACAAAAAAATTTATCAGAGTTTGAGCAGATCTACTAGACAGGTGTGATATGCAACTACAGGTTTCCAAACTATGTAACACTTGCAGTACTTACGCCTTTGTGTAAGTAGTTGTACAGCTCATTATTTCAGTATGATAAACAAAGCTTAAAGAGATGGGATTAAAATCATTAAGTTGCTCTACTTTTTAGTGAGATGATATGAGCGCATTAAATAAAGATAATGTAGTAAATTCTATTACGGTAGTTTGAAACAACATGGCAAAGAACAAATCTTATTTAAAAATGAATTTATTCTTTATGTCAGCTATGTACAACATTTATCAT
>JAPZDX010000025.1:17296831-17317620 GCA_029783625.1 Naso annulatus
ACAGACTTGTACATCTAAAGATCATGTACTTTATTGATTGGACCCCCCACTGGCATTACTTAGCATGATAAAAAGCCTCCACCATATGCCTGTGTTTAAAGTCCCCTCTTAAAACATAAGCTTGAAATGAGCTTAGATTATGCTTACTGCAGGGAATCGTTACCACTCCTCTTGGCTGCCTTTAATCGTACAATGAATATCATAGTGAATTATATCAGTGTTTTAGGGTGAGGAGTTAAAATAAATTGTTCTGGTATTAAAAGATTTCCTTGATGTGGCAGATTTTAAGCTGGATGTTCCCATTAAATTCATCTTCTTTTGTCTCTGCTAACATGTTTTGTTCTGAAATTAACAAAGCTATTTGGTAGCGCGACTTTTTTCATTTTTGCTTTGTTTAAAACATAAGTGTAAGTCTACTGAACATTAGCGGTGCTGTATTTCTTTGGGGATTTGTTCTTACATCCGTTTTCAAGACTTCTCTTTGATGCTTTTATATTTTTAGCCCAATTTCCATCTGCGCTAACACATGTTATAAAACTGTCACTGTATAAGATTGCCCGCTGCTCAGTTCATCCATCACCATCCTTCCATAGAAGGGTGGCAGAATAATACCAAAACCTTGAAATATAATACACTCACCAACACTACAACTACAGATCAACTGCAAACAATTGTAAACAGAGACTGATCAATACTGATCTGTTTCTCTTTTTCATTCAACTACTTTGGCTGTAATTGCACACGCCATGCACTATTCACTTGTACCATAAATTACCACTGTCGATGTCTGTGACAACAGGTAGAAATTGATCTGGTGTTTGTGGTTTTCTTTGCTCAGACTAGAGAGGGCCGGTTGAATGCTGTTCACTTTCCACTGGTTGGAACAATTCCAGTGATTTTTCTGCTTTGTCTTGGTGTATTTTCTCACAAATATATCCTTTTTTTTGTCAATACCTTTGCTGTATCAAAACACTAAAGAGAGACTTCCAATCTAGAAAACATTCTGAAATAAATTTCCTCTTTACTGCACTGACACGTCACTTGATAAATTGATGTTTTCTTTGTGAAAAAACAGACCCAAAAAAACCCCCTAAATATTGGTTGGATGTTGTTTCTTGTAGGTTTTCCCAGATTGGTTTAATTGTAAACTTTTCCTCTTTTTGTCCAACAAGACTCCCAAATTAAAAGACAAATTACAGCATTTGTCGTTCTTCTCAAAAATGACACATTAGGGGTTTTTTAGTCCATGTCAAAAACGTTGGCAACTGGACTTGTTTCAAGTTTCTTGTGGGACATTTAACCTCTCATGCAAGAGGCTTCTTCAGTTCTTACTAAATGGTGGTGAGTTGCAGCTGTAAAGTCTGTGTGGGTCTACACTTAGAATCTAATGACCTAAATAGTCTGCGTAGCCTGACCTCTCTCCACAGCACTAAGTGCCGGGGAAAGGTCTGGCTTTACACGTTCACATTCTGGTATAGAGGAAAAAAACGCTTCGCCTGGTTTGTTTTTCTCTAAACCAATCACAATCGTCATGTGTGGTGCAAGGCCTCAGATACTGCAACTGTGCCTCTGCAAAACAGCGTCGGTGGGAAAATTCGTTTTGATGAAAGATTTAGATGTGAGGAAAAGAGCCCAGCGTTAAAATGTCTAAATCCCCGTCATCCAAACTTCCCATTTCCAGCATGTAGGCTGCCAAGTTGTGATCGTTGTTTACGGTAGTAGTGGAGACTTCAAAACGGTAACACGCAAAAAGCAGAAAGGCTGAGGAATGTCGTAATGTGTACGTACTCAGCCAGTGGCAGTCTCAGACCCACAGTGCACATCGGGAGGGTCAGACTAGACCTAAATGACTGAAAAACATTACATTACAAATCACCATTAACAATATGGAGCAATGTGTGATCAAGCACAGCTTTAGTTAAAAGTTCAGTGGCTAGGACTTAAAGGGATGTATCAGCCAAACATTGAAGAAATTAAATATTTATTAGTATGTTTTCATTAGTGTGTTTTCACTTGAAAATAGAAATGGCTCTGCTTTCATGACTTTACAATGAGCAGTTTTTATCTACAGCAGAGGTGGGTGCTCCGTCATTGTTGTGATTGCAGCCACAACAAAACAGTTAAAAAGGAATAAAAGAAGAAGAAGAAGAAGCAAAGAGTGTATCTTTGTAATGAAATGAGCACAGACCCGTCACCTCACTGAAGCGTAGGGACTGCCTTAGTTTAATTTTGAGGCAAAGACAAAGATTATGTTATCCAACTTTTTAGGTTTTAGTTTTGAGAGTTGATCCAAAAGTTGAGGAAGTGACCCTCTTGCGAGCCGACGAGAACACACATCACACACACAGCAAGACTTTGTATGATGCAGGACGTGAGTATAAAGCACTGCCCCCGGGCAAAGTGCCAAAAAATAACCCAGCTTCTGCATCTTCCATAACCTGCCTGTGCAAGGCATCACTGCACAAACACAACTGACTGATGACAAGTGTATGCAGCACTGGAAAATAAAGATCCTTCTGACAACTGTGCAAAATTATGACAAATAGTTAAAAAATACTCATTTTAAAATTTTATCTATCTTTCTTTTTTATCTTTCTATCATTTATCTTTTATTCTAGATGAAAATTAAATCCCAAAATACATACTCCATATACTGTATTTCATCATGAAAAAGATAGTCTACAATATACAGTACTTGATTGCTATGACATACCAACTTACAACACAAATTTCTTTTACATTGTGTGAGACAGCATAGTATAAGCTGCAAACCGAGAGAGAAATTCAATAAGCTCTCTGGAAGCTTCCCATATTTTCTGTCTTTTCCCCAAAGATTTATTAGACATGCTTTAACTAACAGGAGGAGGCTCAGGGAACTCCTCCTTGCTGAATTATAGAAATCATTTCCCATTAACCATTTTAATAGAGAGAAGAAATTCAAGGACACCCTCAATGTTAAGATTATCACTTCAAAGACAAGCTGTTGACACTCTGGAAACTGTTAACGATGTAATGAATGAATCATGAGCACCGCTTTTGGTCAGAGGGCTGTTCCTCCTCCCAGCAGTGTGGTCTGGCCCTCATCTGTGTTGTGTTTGTGACACCTTGCAGTAAGAGTCCTTAACTGACTTTCACTCTGTTTCGCACTGACAGCTGGGGAAAGAAGTGAGGGGAGAGAGGTTGTTTTTGAGACGGTGAGCTACAAAGGGACTTTGGTCGGTCACCTCTGCAGCCTGATCCTCTGCTGTCATGCCAGAATCATGAGACAATTAAATGAGAACAAGCAGCTTGTTAATCTGTGTCGTCAGTGCTGCAGATCAGTGCAGATCATTACATCCTTTGTTATCTTTGAGTAATTGTGCGGAGCATGCTTGGTCAGTTGGCTGCACATAAGTAACTGGCACATAAACATGCCACGGATAACTTGTTGTAAAACATCACAACAATGTCGTTCACAAAATCATTTTAGCAATAGCACAACTTCAGTCTTTAGAGAAGAAAGTCCCATACACTGATCTCACTAAGCATCATGATTTGTTTCCTTTTAAGGATAAAACAATATTCCGATGCATGTCATGCTTTAAAGTTTTGTGATTTTATAGACCTGCATAAGGTACACTCAAGATACCAATTTTTCATATTATTGTGCATTTTTGAATGATTTATGAAAGCTCCAAAGCAGAATGTCACAGTAGTGTTCGGCATTAACGGGCTGACCCTGGGGAACAAATTCGCATAGCACAACCCCACAAATGTCAATGCAAGCCACCAGCTTGTTTGTGGCTGCACTCCTGACCTGATGCGCCTTCCTCAGTGTTGGAGACTTTTTCAATGTGAATACTACTGTTTGGTCTCTGGGCCGTAGCCGTAGACAAAACTTTCATCAGCTTGGATGATCCTTGACATTAAAGTTTGGATCATCCTGGGCCTGTTGACAGAAATCCTTATAGTTTTTTACATGATGCTGCTTCTCACTGGCAGTCAGAAGCCGTGGTAAAATCTCAAATGTGCACGTACAAAAATGTTCCATGTCTTCATTGACTAAAGTCACTTGGAATACTCTTTTATAAAAGAACTGCTAATTGCTTGCACCTGCTACATGCACATTGCTGTGCAGTTCCCTGTTTGTTTGCAACACCTTGTGAATAGATCCAATTATTCATTGTGTTATGTTACATATTACTTCTTCTTTTCTTTTTTGTGTTTGTATTGTATGTGTGAACATATGTCACTGCTTTTTATTGAGCGACACTCCCACGACAGAATAATTGTCCTACATCTGTGCCACCGCTTTTTTAGGAATGTAGCCTATTCATTCGAAATCCATATGTAAGACAAGAACATAGATGGCTTTCTCTTCTTTAGAAGTAATGGGAAGTCTCCAACTCGCTCCGTCTACAGTGCATGTTGTGACCTGCATATTCACCACACTATAGAGACACTGGCATTGCGGGAGCAAATACTGAGGAACTACTTTTCTGGCCGTAGTGACACAGCGCCTCGGCCACACTTAGTATTGCTCCGAAAATGACAAAAATAACATCATTTCAAATAGTGGTGAATGTGCAAGTCACCACATGGTTAGAACATGTAAATGAAGCATGTTGGAGATTTTTGGGTGTTCATTAGACTATTTTAGGTGACAGCCTAATTCAGGAGGAGTTTAATTACACTACAAATTTATGGAGTTGCTTGATATTTCTGCTCACTAAAGTTATATTCATGTTCCCAAGCATTCCTAATTTTTTAAAACTTTTTTCTTTAGGTCTTTAACAAATCATAAAATAAGAGCTACTGAGAGGGGAAATCACTTTTTGGTAGAACTGCTTACATCTCATATATGCAACCTGCAGTTGGTAAAATTAGGATTTTATGGATACTTCTGCTGCTTTTTCTTGTTTCGATTTCCTTTTTATTTTAACTTAAACTTTGTGTATAGCCAATATTGAGCACTGATCCAGCAAGAACCACTTGCCCAATTTATCAGTTCTTCTTGGTTTTTGCTTTAGACAGAGGTAACAGTTACAAAACAGAAACAGAGAAGAAGTATGATAGTGTAATAAACTGATTTGCCTCTGTGCATCCTTGACCAGAAAAAAAGTCTAAATACATTCAATTCAAAGACAAGATGGAAACGATAAAACCATGACCGCTTTCACAGTCTACATCCCTATGTATTCCTTTTAAATGACATAAAAACAAATCAAACCCCCATTCACGGAGCCCTGCAGAGCTTGCAAAGACTGTTTAAAAGCCCTCTTTAGTGTTTGTTCATATGCTTTTGATTTCTGTTCCTTTCAGACTTCTATGAAAATAGCAAACAAGGAAGGAAGCATTAAATGCTAAATGTACAAAGATAAAGGAGGAAGGAAAAAAAAATGTATTTGTTTCTCACAGCTCCGAAAAAGCCCTGTGTGATAGCTCAATGCCCTATTGAAATGGAATTACTCTGAAGACAATGGCTCAGTGTTAACTTGACCTAAGCGGCAGCATTTAATGAGAGCAAAACTCTGTAGGTGATCAATATGGTCTATCAATTCAAACTTTAAATGGAGTCTGCTCACCACGCTCCCATTCCATAAATCCACACATGGATTCAAAGGACTGGTTTCAAACAAGAAACAATCTACTCAGAAACTTGTGACGTGGTTGGATTCCCTCTGTTAGTCTTTCAAACTGGTAGAGAAACTGTGCAAAATCTGTGGAAAACATTATTGACATAAAAAAAATAATGAGTGTCAAATTATACGTCAATGATCCTCAGCCTGAATCAGTGTGTTGGTATTGAAAATCCATCATGAAGTGCAGCAGAGTGAGAGCACAGCAAACATGCAGCTCTGAGAGCCGTCAGTCAAGACTGGTAGAGACCGTGAGGACGTGGTTGGAAGGAAAGTCCTGCTGTGTTTTGACTGCAGCTCAGAGTCTAAGGTCAACACTGAACTCTCAGCACCCCCTCCCATTTTCCATGAGAGCTCCACACGCAAGCCGGCGGGCCAACGATGTCCCCACTGACCGCTGTGATCTACGGCCAAGTGGCGTCTCCCTCTGCCCGATCAGACCCAGCACCTCTTGTTCGCTGGCCAACTGGCCTTCTTCCCCGCAAGCCAGGGCCAGGGCTCCTCCTGGTTCCGTATGTTCTGTGCTTTTTTTAGGCCTATGATGGATGCCAGCCGTCCCTGGGCGCCCTGCGAAGCTGCACCAAAGAGGGGGATTAAACAGATTTCTCTCTTTTTTTTGCAGAAAAGGGGATGGATGAGTGTAATCACCTATAATCTCAAATTCTAGGCCTCTTGATAATGAACCAGGGGCTGTTTTGGCCATTTGGATCAGCTCCCTCCAGTCACCTACTTAAACCATGAAAAGGACCTGTCATAACAGCCTGAAACTTGTGAGAGTGGAGGAGGAAATGGAGTTTTAGGTGAATGTGCATAGCTCTGTTTCTACTCATGCAGGGCTGCACTGACAAAACCTCTACTCACTCCAAAGACTTAAGACTGTGAACCAAAGTCACTTTGGCCAACAGGCACTTGGCTATTGATCCGGACTAAAATGGAAACCCTGTGGAAGTTAAGCTCTCATCCTACATGTAATGGGGAGGATAAAACGACAGACTAGTACATGCACTCTCTCTAATCTTATGAAAACTAAGAAGTGGAGCAGCATTTTAATTTGCTGGGCTAAGAAAGAAATGGGGAAGTATGCATCCCACACTCCTTCATATGCAGCCACAGAGTATGCAACCACTGGAATCGATCACAAGTATCTATTTGTCTGTCTATCTATCTATCTATCATGATATAATTTCTTATTTATTAGTCCCAGGGATTTTTGGGGCTGATGCTGATGGGGATATTGGAGAGCAATAAAATTCAATATCCAATATATCCGCTGTTATTATAAATACAGTATAAATATGGTTATCAAATATTTGCGACAAAGAAATGTAACTAAGGCATGCTATTTTACATTTTAAAACACTTTATTCCAAACATCAGCGTACTAACAATGAACACTTCACTTATTAATTTTTACTGTAAATAACAGACTGCCATCTGCTGGACAAACCACAACATTTCACCACTTCATATCAGTAGTCCAAGCAATTTTTTTCTGGCCTTAAAAGCAGTTTTAAAATTGGCACGTATGAGAGAACATATACCCCAAAACAATATATCTGCAATCTGGCAATTTCGGCGAATAATATCGGTAAACCAATACATCACTCAGGTCCTAGTTATTTAGGCTTTAGATTTCTACACATTTTATTGAGTTTCATTAGACAAACGTAATAGTACAGTATCAAAGTACTTGCAAAAAAGAATAGTATCTTTTCTGGCAAATACGACCTTAAAGGATTTTGTGTGCTTCAGCACCATAGGCACAAAGGGATAAATATATGTTTGGTTCATTCAGTATAACATACTGAGAGAAAATGAGTGAGAAATTGATGTAGCTGTATGGATGGATAGACAGGCGATACTGTATAGCTAATGTATGTGGAATACGAGTGACACTGTATTTTAAAGATGACTTACCTTTGTCATAATACATAGTAAGTTGAGAAAAGACAAAGATAGTAGGCGTGTTCATTTGAGTTAAAGACTACCATACTGTCAGACGCATTGCTCCTGCCAGACAGCCGATGCACTGGGGGTGTGCTCGAAAATAAAATTCATGAAAGAGAGAATAGCAGAGAGAAGAGGTGTGAAAATTAAATGTCATTTCTTGACAGGAATGTCTGAGAATTAAGCTGGCAGTGAAGTGTGACAAAGTTGTTTGGTGACAAGGCAGGAGAAGACAATTGTCAACACTTCCTTCCTTCCAACAAGTGCTGGCACCCAAGAAGAGAGTGCAAAGCTAAGAGACGCAGCAGAAAAGGAGACAGGGAGAGAGGGAAAGGTGAACCAGTGTCCTTGTGCGTGTGTGTGTGTGTGTGTGTGTGCATGTAAGCGCTAGGGGGAGAGGAGTAAATAAATAAAGGATGTATGCCGAGTATGTGAAGGTTGAATTACTAGTACATTTACTCCCACCGTTTGTATACATGTTAGAGTTGGGAAGAAACTAAATGAAATGCAGCTGAAGATATTATTAACTCACTGTGTAAAGTCTGAACTGTTTATACAGAATCGAACACAACAAGTGCTTTTATTATTTCCATTGCAGATTTTGTTCCCAATTGATGGTTCAGTTGAAATTAGCATTTGAAAGTCAATTTTCCTAACCAGAACAAATAACAGTATTGGTTGTTTGTTTAAATTCTTAAGGAAAGAAAGAATTTTTTAGTTTTTTGATATTTTAAGAAAAACATGCTTACATGCTTTCTTGTTGAAAGCTGATGAAAAGATTAATACCACCACATTTAAGCCCTCTTAGCTAAAGTAAGTAGCTGCTAGCTATAGCATTAAGACTAGAAACAGGGAAACGGCTAGCCTTGCCTTGTTTAAAGGGTGAAAAATCCATATACCACTATGCCTAAATTTACCAATTAACAGGTAATATCTTGTTTGTTCTATCCTCCTTAAAAATAAATAAATAAATAATGCTTTTTGATGAAACAGAAAAAAATATATATATAAGTATCTTTACAGGTGCTGATCTTTAGATGGAGTTTGCCCGTTTTTTTTTTTTTTCTTGTCTTTATGCGTAGCTATTTTATGTTATACATAATAGCTTGGTGATGACCTCCTAACCTAACTCTTGAGTTCAAAATACAAAGATTTTACCTGTGTTCCCTTCTTTTTTCATAACCCACATATTGTGGTTCTGCAAATAATGTGTTTCCTTTCAAGAAAAGTAACAGCACTGGGTGTTGAAATGAAATGTTGAAATGTTACAGCTTTTTCAGCACAAGCACAGAAGTAGTGTGATGTTATACAACCACAAAAAAAGTGAACTCATTTTGAGCCCTAATGTATCTTGCAAAAGATGACAGTGACAAATTGGAATACCAAGGCATTATGAAGCAGGGTTCTGTCTATGTTGCCTTTGCTTTCTTTTTTATATTCAATATTGTGATCAAGGCTGAGCAACTTTTTTTTCTTGCTTTTGAAAAGCTGTTGGCAAGTTGAAGAATCTGCTGGAAAGACCAGTTTTATGACCTTGAGTCCTGCGAGTAAATGTGTACCAGCACGGGCTCTCTCTCTTTCAAAGACATGCTAATGTGGACCGGGGTCCAAAAGCTTGATGTCAGTCTGTGCCATCTCTCCACATCTGATGCATCTCATGATCATATTCTGAGTCCCTCTTTGATCAAAGTCCCCAGTAAGCAGCTAGTTTCGCCATAATGGCCTCATTCGATTACAACGTGTAAAGTACTCCATTAGTTTCTCTGTTCATGAATCATTAAGTGCTGGTTATGATCAGCCGGCTTCATGATGAACTGCAGACTGGGGAAATGGAAACTGCAGGAGCTGCCTGAGGTCACAGGTGGACACAGTGTTCGTAAAGGCTAAATGAACAATTGCATACTAAGGCAGCGTCTGAGGTCAGGTAGTGTGTGGATTATGCAGAATAAAGAACAGTTGGACCGTACAAAAGAATTCCATATCAAAACAAAGCAATTTAAGGCAGCTTATTTCATTTTAGATGCAGGAAATCCCTGGTGATAAGGATGAACACAGAAAAACAAATTAACTTTGTCAAAGCACTCTGTTTTCCTCTATTGCCATGGCCTCAATCCTTTTACTATGCTTATTCAGGAGAAAGAGAGGCACAGTGATAAGTTTCAAACCTTTGTGTTTTTGAGAAATACTTCTTCAACAGAGCACTAAACAATAACAATGTATTTATGTAGACACTGTATTTGTTTATGTACTAATTTTATTGTGGTGTTTTTGTGAAGCATAATGACTGAACTATGCGCACATACACTTTAAGGGCTGACTTGACTTATGTGCTGCTGTAAAAAAAGGGGATAAGCTTTGGTGCCACGCTGGCTGGAGATGTGTCCATTTGTTTGGTTTGCGAGGGAGGGGCAAACAGAATCAAGAAATAAAGCGGACTGCAGAAACTAAGTGGCCGGGATGATAAAGTTTGACTCCAGAAAAAAGGCGACAGGAAAAAGAAGTTAAGAGGGGACCTACAGTATGTAGAAGTAAAGATGCTACAGAGGGGATGAAAGACGCTGAAGCGGAGTGAGTCACAGAGAAGAAGGCAGCGGCTGTTATCCATGAGCCATGCACGGTTCTTGGGAGAGTGAAATTGATGAGTTCATCTTCGTCTCATTATTGCCATGATGGATCAGATTGCTGACTTCCCTCAAAGGCGGCTTAATGACTCGTTGACACAAATCTGAATGACTGGCTTCACCGGTGGCGTCCATTAGTGTGCCACACAAAGCTCTCAGATGTGCTTAAACAAAATTGATAATTACCAAGAGCTTTCATCATCATAATGAATGGCATCAATAAAGGGACAATTCATATTGCATTTAATGTATTCATTCCTGCCACCGAGGATGGCCATGCTGTTGTGAAGTCCAGAGTTGAATTTCAACTTCTATTTATCATTCTTTTGTTTTGATGCAGCAGTAATAATACATGATGACAAATACTGCAGAAAAGCTGTAGAAACACAAAAGAAAAATAGGTAAGGCTTTAATAAAATGAACTGACTGTATCATTGACTCTGCATCTTTGACTGAGCTATTCTCTCAGCCAGCCTTCATGCAATACAGGCTATAATAACAAGGTGGCAATATTACCATAATTACAGCTCTTCTTTCTTGTCTAGCTCACTCCCTCTCTTCCTCTTCCCCCTCCCCTCCTCTGGTTTGTGTTGTTTCTCGCTGTTGTTAATGCTCAGCCTCTAATGGCCATGGCGTCTTCTCCGACAAGGCTTAAAAACGTTAGTCTGCCTCCTCCATCCCCTTACTTATTTAATAATGAGACCACACAAGGCAATGTCTCTATTCATAATGGGGTAGCGGCGGAGCCATCTCGGTTGGCATACAAATCATGACGGGCCGAGGCAATACAGCAGGAAAGATCTAATTGAGAGATAAATGAGACCTCTGCTACTGACTGACTCAAGAATCAGTTGAACTAGGTCCCTGTCAGTATGGGGGCTCGGGCTCTGTGAGTCTGTTTGGAAGTCCCTGTCTCCTGCGCTCACACACCCTGCACAATATCTAAATATGGAGATCTGAAGACGTGTTTGAGCCGGTGTTGTTTCGACATGATGATGGTTGTCTGTGGCTGTGACAAGCACGCTTCGATGTTTATTTGCCTCTATTTGCGCTAGAGAGTTCAGGATCCCATGCCATGCTGTCTCATCTAAAAGAAAACAACAAATCAGTTCTCCCAGTTTGAAACGACGGACCGGCAGAGGGATTTGGTGGGTGGGTAGGAGTGGGGGATTTGCTTAAACTGTAATTTCAGCATGGTGACTGACATAGTCACTCATGTAGGTCCCAGTGTTTTAACATATACACACTAAGAAAAACACAGAAACGCACTATGATCATCATGACCGATACACACTAATTACTTGTTTTTCATTTATCAGCTTAGAGAGTTTTTAATATGTTTTTGTGTTCTGAAAGCATAGCAGACATATATAGAAAAAAAAAAAAAAAAAAATCCATGAACAGGTACGCTGTGTCTGATGAACTGACAATAGCCGCGGTTGTTAACTTAGAGACAAAGCAGCATTTTTTTAAAAGTACAGGAAATAAATAAATAGAAGAATAGATTAATTAAAAGGAATATACACACTGATTTACCTTGCATTTTGTACAACACATTGATAAATACCCTGAAAATATTTCAGAGCAAGGTCCCAAATCTTCACAAACACACTTCCTGTCCTCATTATAAAACCTAAATCTCTCCAGATGTGGCGTGTTTGCCATCTCAACCACAAATCATTCGTGGGTACAGAACTCATTTCCACACAAGCACAAGATCGTCTTCGTTGCAATCACCATTCCAAACAAAACAGCTACTTTTTCAACCTTATTAGTGGAAAACAGAGAGCGAGTTGCTCCCAGAATGGCTACGAGTGGATCAGGTTCCCAAGCTCCAGAGAAGCAATGAAAGATGCATTTCCAATATGTGTAGTGTTTCCTACATGACTAAAAAGACTGTGCAAGTTTACCTACCATTGGCTTAAATCGACCACAAGCAAGTGAAACGCCAGGAAAAATAACAGTGCAATTTTTCCTTGGGATGATAAAGTGTGTTTAATGTTTTAAACGGTATAAGATAATGCCAACATCTGCACTAAGAATTTACTGCACAGATTCTTTTATATTTTTCATTTCTAGCACAAGAAAAATCTATTTATTCACTATAGGTTAATTTACAGAAACATAATTATAATGGTTCACCACTCTACATGACATGCAGTTAAGTAGGAGCCCTTCATATTTCACCCTCACAGTCCCCAGAGCATCAGGACTAGTGCTGATGATTTGAGCAAAGGCAGTGATAAACTGGAAAATAGGGACAACACTTAGTACGCAGGTGCTTGTATGAGCTTAACAAAAAGCCAAGGAAGGCCAGCAACTGTCTGTGGGGATTTAACCATGTTACAGCTTTGATGCATTTTAAATTGACCTCGAGCATACTTTAGAGACAAGGAGAGAGGGCAGAAACACACAAAGCAGACGATCAATTACTATTCTATAATTGGACAGGGCTTTAATGAGGCTGGCGGATGCAGCCTTGTGCACCTTTGTCAGCCAGAGTCACCGACGTGGGTGGCCCAATCAAAGCATGTCCTCATTAGCATATCTCCGCACACGCAGCGCTATCCCTCAGAGTGACCAGCACTTCAAACAGAAGAGTTTCTTCTCGGGTCAAATTTCCCAGTGATGACTGACCCCTACCAATTTTGTATAAGATATTAACTGACATGGTAGGATAAATTATTTCTAGAGCCACTAAACAAAGAGATAATTAGAATTTAAGCAAAAAAGTGAGGGAAAACGATGGAATGCACTAAACTAGAATGAAAAAATGTAAATCTAAAAGGGAATATAAAAGCAGATGTGTGTGTGTGTGTGTGACAGGTATGTTCAGTGCAGTGGGAGGTTAAAAGTAGCAGCGCAGTGTTTCGCTCTCATACATCTGCTCTGCTGACCCACTCATCCTCTTCATCAGGGATTAAAGCTGAGTCAGAGGTCTGGAATACTGCAATGCAAAATCAAAACAACAAGGTTTAAGCAGGCCTTTGTTCCCGTTAGCGTGCACAACAGCTGGCACTAAAGCTGCACCATGTGTGATGTTGGTAGCTGGTATTACTGTCTCATATGTTTTATTGTCACACATTAATTTATTCATATGATTAGTTTTAGTTTACATTATTGCTTTGTGTGTGTGTGTGCCTGTGTTAGTGTGTGTGTGTGTGTGTGTTTGAGGAGGAGCAGAGGCAGTTAATGACGATGGTTTTGTGTTTTCCACATATATAATAATAATTCATCTAGACTTAACTTGATTACACATTTGTAATTATTAAACACAATCAGAGGTGACAGAATTTGTATTTACTCAATGGTTTTGACAGCATCGGCATATTTAATAGCACAGTGAAAACTTCAGGAAAAAAAATATTGAGCCTTCTCATAATTCTCTTAAAGGAAAATGTAAAAACACAGTCCAGTTGTTGCTGACAATTCACTCTTGCGCTGGTTTGTCAGCAATCAAATAACTTAAAGATAAAAACATGAATTAAAGTTCATAACGTGTTGGATTCAATCATATGCTCCGATATTGAAGTAATTCCTCCTAATGTACACATTAATAACATGTATATGACTGTATAATTAGAAGCAGTTTGAGGTTCAGTCAGGAGTAGCCAGTGATCAAAGAACTGACCTCATAATTAATAGATTTCATGTCCCATAGTTATAAAAACTATAATAATAATTTCATTGTCAGTGTCAAGACATACAACACATTCAGGGATTTTCCAAAAGGAACGGTGAATAAAAAGTACAGTGAATGACATACAAAGCTACCAATATTTGAAGAAATGTGCAAAAAGTGTTTATTCTGCCTGTGTATTTTATATAGCAATGTTAAATTTCCAGTGAAAACCTGTATTCACTACCTGAAAAGACAGAAACATTAAAGCATTTGTCTCCATCATCCAAAACAATTCTGACAGGAACTCAGCAGATGGTTTTCATTCACTGTAAAATAGAAAATCTGTGTGTATTTAACTAGTTTAAGATTCTTATTGTTATGATTGTATCACCAGGACAACCATTTTTGTTAAATGCATATATAAACTTTCCTTCCGTTTTTACACAAAAAATCAAAATCAAAAATACTTACATCCTTATTCGCAATTTTGTCTTGGTCACTGTTTTATTTTGACAGTTCAACTTTAAAATATCTCTCCAGGTAATTGCTTTAACTCTTCATCCCTTAGAATGTGTTTTCCTCTTTTGTTAGTGAATTAATATTCCCTAATTACTGACTGTACTTCTGCGACCATCTATGTGCATTAGTGACAGGTTGACCTAATTAACAACGTGTGTGTTCTACTGCGTGTCCTAAAAATCCTCCACTTACTCACAATCTTAAAAGGTACTTGTAACACCATCTGCAATTAAAGAAAATACATCACACAAGGAGGCACTTGACTAGTTTGAAATATTACAAGTGTGGATATTGGGACAGACCCTCAGACTCGCATTTCACTGTATGACTCATCCGCTACCTATTGCTGCAGAGCGCTCTGCATTAATACAAAGCAACTTTAAATGACTGCTCCCTGATTTTACAATCAAAGTCAACATCCTGTGTTTTGTCTGTACAGCTGACGCCTCATTATGGTTAGATCACTTAAACCATAATGTTGTCTCCAGGAAGCCAAGTATTCATGTTTAAGTAGCCTGAAACATAAAAATTGACATTTCAAACTTTCCTGTCTCAAAAGTTACAGGACAGGATGTGGCAGCGGCATATGTTGATGTTATGTGAGAAAGAGTCTTTCCTTAAAGCCTGTCAATTTCCTCTATATGTATTCAAGATGGTGAATTCTTACATGAGTATAAGATGAAAGGTTGCACGTCATATCTATTTGGTGTTCTTTTGATCATCAACATATGAACACATGTCCGTTGTTTGTTGTTAGTGAAAAACAAAAGACACATTAGTGTAGACTATTCAAGATGAGAGTGAGTGTTACAGGTTCCCGCTTCATCTAACGAAGCCTCCAGTCTCAGTGAGACTTCATTGATGGTGCTTTATTTTTCCTTGTTGTTTTGCTGTCAAAAGTAATCATGTAGGCCTGAGCAAGATATAGAATTTGTCATACGTCAGTGCAAAATAGAATTTATTTTTCATGTACTACAAATTGGCAACAACTGATATGTTTTGAGTGACGTACACCGCCATCTGCTCAATGACAGTGTATTTAATTTGTTTTTCCAGCTATATTTGTTCCGGCAATACCATAAAGCATGATCTTGATTTTCATAGTTATGTTGAAGCATAATTGGTAACTGCAGGACGTGGCACCCTGGCAGTTTCTGAGCATGACACCACTGCTGAAAATACAATCCCAGGTTTCTGTAACAATATTTTCAAATATGATGTACATGCAAACCTCAAACCAAATTGGCAGCAATATACAATCGCATATCCTGAACACTTATACTTTGAAATAAGAATACATGTCCAAAATAACATAAAAAAAGATTTGACAACTAGTATCCTATACTTCACAAAATGTAGTGGAATGTAGGGCTGCACACTTAGTCAAATTTCATCTAAAACTGCAACCAGGCCTGCTGCAATTTTTAAATTGCAGGGTGTACAATATTTGTTCAAGGAGAAATATATGTCAAAAAAAACATTAGAACACAACTATCATGGTGCTGCAGAGTTGTCATGGCTCACACATTATTTTCTACAGACTTCAGAAGACATCTTTGTTTGGCACAGATCCCTGCAAAAAAATCACACCACAATCTTTTTAATATGTATTTCAGTGAAAATTAGAATAATTCTAAAATATTTTCAATTAATTTTAGAATGAATTATAAAATTATCATACGCTTGTAATATTGAAAATTATATTGCAGTCACAATATCAGTCGAATTAATTGCATTTAGATGTTTGTCTGTTTTTTTCAAAATCATGCAGCCCTAGTGTAATGTAGTTTGAAGGAGACATATTTGGCGAGAAACTTTGCAAGTTGTGCTTGTTGCAAGTGTTCCTGGAAATCCTGAACAGCACACATGGGCCATAGTAATACTACAACTCAAAAGTTTTAAGAATACGAGGATATGCATCATAAAATGATACCAAACCAACCCAAGCAGCCAGTGTCACTTAGAATGGACTAAATGGGCTGTACTTACATTAAATCTCCCCAGCCTCCCCCGCCTCTGTCAGCTGCTAATGGGGTTGGACAAGGATATTTTCAATGTTTGACAAGGAAGTTTAAGTGTACAGAATGCAAAATATAGCAAAGAACAGAATGAACAAATGCAAATCTCCCCCTTGGTTGGCCCAAATAGACAAAGCCAAGCCTTAACCCAATCTTCCATTGAACAAAAGTGGTAATCCTTTATTTATTAATAAAATCAAATTGAGCAAATGAGACTTTGGGTTGCTGTCTTGTCTATTATGCTGGAACTTGAAACCTTGGTATTCCTTTCAGACAAATTGAAGCCACGTCTCCATGCACGCCAGGCATTTTATGGTAGGTTTAGCAATGAAATCTCAAAGGCTCATTAGATGTCTTCTAGCTCTGCTTGGCAGCTAAAGGGTATCTGCAATTCTTATCTGAAGTGCCAGACTCCGCTCAAATAAGACAAGAGCTATTATGAAACTAGGCCTTGCAAAACTTTAGACATGGTACCCAAGGAAGAGGAATGTTTAATGTCCTTGTATAGGGGAACACAGGTCCCCACGACAGTGCCTCCAGCCCCGGAGCGTTGCTGCCCTGTCTCCAGTTAAACTGATAGGGCACATCATTACTAGATTTCCACTGCACTGCGGGTAGAAGGACAGACAGGTACCAACAGGGAGAAGAGAAAAAGGCAGTGCCTGGGATCAGCTCAGGGTAGATGCTGGGGCTCAGCTGTCCACATATGCAATTCAAATGCAGAAGCTAGTGCGCTGCGACAGGTTTGTGCTGGACCAGGTACATCTGTATCTCTTCCGGCTCAGTGTGGAGGAGGTGGTGAGTGACAGCAGGTGGGGATGCAGCCCAATTAGAGCAGGACTGTTGGAGGATGATGAATGAGGCTGGCTTAGAGAGCCTAGGAGAAACATAGGCATGGGCAGGCTGGAGATGCCCACAGCTGTCTCGCTGAATGAGTATAAACATGCTGAGGGGCTCCTCCATACAGAATAATGCAGCCAGCTTCTGCAGGCCTGTGTGTGCTTTCCTGCCTCTTTTCACCACTCTTTCACAGGCTTTGACAGTTATGAGCTCACCTACTTGACTGGCATTACCTTGATCTAAATTTAGAGAATCATGCTGCTTGACATTCACCCTCCTGTAGATTCATATCGTGGCAAAAGTATACACAGCACACTGCACAAAATGTGGCTTTGTGTATGTGAGTATAATGGTTAGCATTGTGTGGGGAAAAAAGGCTATTGTGTGAAGTGAGAGCGCAGCACATCACCTTTTGCAATGATATATAATCAACCTGCCACTGCAATATCAAGCTCTTACGATGAACTAAAAAATGTGAGCTTTACTTTGAAAAGGACATTTTTAACCAAACAGGGTTATAATTCAAATCCATGTAGAAAAGAGTCAAACTACAATTCATTGCACAAATTCTGTTTTTGAATATTGATGTACCCTGTTTTTCTAAAAACCATTTAGTTCAATTTTTATTTTTTAAGAGAATTTTATGCAGAGAAGTATAAATTACAGTCAAAGGCAAAAATTACAGTCACATCACTGTGAGCGCTGTCAAGGAGTTAAGTCAAGAAAATAACATGTAAATCTGATTTTATAACTTGCGCTGAATAATAAAATAAAAGGAATAGCTTCCAAACTTACGCAGACAAGATTATCAGTCATTTATAATTCAATTTCATCGCTTAATAAAAAAGGAGCAACCTTCTTGCAGGTCACCTGTGTCCTCTTGTCTCTGTATCATTACTTTTATGCCCTGAAGTTTGGCGTAAAGCTCCTCTTCTATACTGTAGGGTTGATTCACCTTTTGAAAAAAAATAAAAAATTTATAAACACCTTGTTTGCTCACAAAGTAACAGATATTGGGCAGGTTGGTGTGGGGTAGAGTGTAGTGCACAGTGCACAGCACTGCTTGAGATAAAGAGCATACGTTTCACCTGTTAATTTCCTCATGAGTTACCTCGCCTTGCATCAGTTAGCTGGTGTGGGTGAACGAGCAAGACGATCGAAGAGCAGATACAGTAGATTAAGAAAGATAAACAGCATCAGATGGCTGTAAGAGAGGAAGAGATGGGTGACATGGGAGATAATGTGAGGAGAGAGCACATAAATGAAAGAGAGAGGGAGAGAGAGAGATGTTATGATAATGTGCTGTATTGGGTAATAAATGTGTCTTATTGCACCATCTGTCACAGAAACTAACCCTTATCATAATCAATGGTAATCCACGGCCTGAATGAATGCAACAAAGGAAATCATTACCATAGTGTATGTGTGAAGCCTCCACTCTATAGACAATTCTATAAAGAAAATTAAATGAGGGAGGGTGTGAAATTTACACTGCCCACATTCACCAAATGGCAAAAGTGATACCATGCAGAGGATGTGTAAACTCAATAGTCCCTCAGATTCACAACAGCAAGTCTTCAAACATGCCAAGCATTCAGTTTAAAATTGATTTGTGAGCATGGACAGATTTACACAGATACATTAGAACTCAAACACAAAAATGTCACAACTATTAAGAACAACACAGTAATGGAAACTGAAAGACTGTAAGTTTTGCTGTGTAATCACTAATTTCAACTTGCATAAAAGATCCAAGGATTTTAAACATGTGAGCAATAAAAGGTGCAACATATTAATTACGGACTGCACTAAATATCATAACTAGGGCTGCAAATAATGACTCTATCCATCACCAATAAATCTGTTGATTAATCTATTCATTGTTTTTTCTTCTAAAACATCAGAAACAGTCAAAAGACCCCCAGGTGGCATTTTTAAATGCTTTATTTTTGTGCTACCACGACTCCAAATCTCAAGACATTTAGTTTACAAAATTGTTAAAACAAAAGAAGCACTGAATTCCCATTGAAACCAGCTAATTATTCATGTTTTTCACTTGTCAACTTACTGTGTATTTTTATTTGATCATTTGATTGAAAAAATATTGCTGATTGTCTTTACAGGAAAGAAGAATGCAGCAACGTTTTTGGTGTGAACATGTTCTGGTTTAAATAAATGTTTACCTTTTAAAACTCTGGGCTCACCTCCAAATAGGATAATAATGTGAAATGTGATTACATTCAACAACGGGAAAGTACATTTTTAAGAGCTCTAGTTTTAATTAATCTGAAGGCATGAGCAGAGTTTCAGTTCAGCCTCTTGCAATAGTCAAGATTTTCACCTTGTAGAGGTGAAGGTAGGGGTCTCAAGGCTGACAGGGATAATCCCCCCCCCCAAAAAAAACGCTTGTGTTCAAACACTAATCACCGCCCAAAGCATAATTGACTGATCCGAGTTTGGCTTGGGCTAATTTATGTGTGCAACACCAGGAAAGCTTAAAGACAATCCCCGGGTATCATCTATGTGATAGATCTTTCCACTGGTGCGCTTGTCGCCGTGTGAAGTCTCATATGTTTACGTATCTTGATTTGACAGCTTTGCTTTTAAAATGCAGGCTTAAAGGCCTTTTTTTTCACTGAATGGTTCCGCCCACACCTCAGAGCGCTGAGCATACATGTCTTTGAATATGTCGAGTGAATTTCTGCAGTTGCTGACAAACATCTGCAATGCTAATAACAATCAATAAGCCTTTTTTTTTTTATCACAAACATGAATCTTACTAACAAATATGTATAACACTGCATGTATTTTAAGACATGTTTAGATTGGGGGTCTTTTTTATGAGGTCATTTTTGAGGAATTAGATTTATTAGGTAAATTTTATTTGACACAGACTTCATAATTACATTTGATGAATGTGAAGATGCATTGTTTGAATGTTTTAGCACGCATGCTAATTCTTAACAGTTGTCCACAGTAGGCTTTTGAAAGAAAAACTGTGATAGCAATAACAGTGATAATAAAAGGAGAGGTGAATAAGAAGGAAAGAAAGCAATGTGCAAAAATATTAAAGGGATAAAAGAGAAGCAATATATTCTTAGTTAAATGAATACATGAGCTATAGAGCAAAGGCAACATGATCAGACAATAATCCAGCTGTAAGCTATTCATGTGAGCACTGTTGTTTCGATTTTAGCCATTGTCTGAGGCCTCTGTTAAAAGCATTACTGTTGGTCTCAAGTTTTAAATTACCAGGTAGAAAGTTCCAGAGTTTTTCCCCCTTAGCAGGAGTTAAAGCAACACTATGTCAAATCGACCGCAACCCACTGCTTTGAAAAACTAAACTTAACGATGCACATTAATACATTGCACAAAACAGCAATTTTAGTAAAATCAGGTCATGTTTTACGGAGAAAATGTCCTCTGGTTGTCCCTCTGATGTTCGACGACTGCTCTGTCTGTCTGCAGTCCTTTTATTTTGGCAGAGCTGTCACCAGCAATGACCCGGTGCTGCAGCTGCAGCTTCTGTCTGCAGGCAGCCTACATGTTGCTTTCAGGAACCTCCGTGAATCACAGAGTTGAGGCAGAGCAGTCGTAGGACATC
>JAPZDX010000025.1:17337541-17354467 GCA_029783625.1 Naso annulatus
AAATACCTTGCCCGCTGCTGATACTCCTGTTCATTACTGTGTTTAATGAGAAATTTCTGCATACACTGCACCGAACACATAGTGCGTGCACATTTCGCAAATGAGAGGAAAATGTATCTAGGAGGAGCTGGAGTTGGAGTTTCATCACAAACATGTCAGGCAATATGACGTGTAAGAAAACTCCCTCAAACACAGGCTAATATACTAACACCTCAGGGGAAACTCAGTCATATCTATAGTCTCCCTCCTGCTATCATGTGCAGTGTTAAATTCAAATTACACAGCGGCAGCAAAAAAAAAAACAAACATCAAACCAACATGTTAACTTAGCAAAGGAAGTAAAAAATAAGCTTCCTTGGATGCTACTGTGTCTTTCTGGTGTCTCGTCTTGATCCCTGCAGGAATTTTCTGTCTGTGTATTAATAACCACTTCAAAGCAAATGCAATGTGTTGTGCATGCATTTAGAGCTCTATCTTCCTCTGTTATGATCCCTTGCAGAAGAATACATGCAAATATACCAAAGGCAAATGCACGCTGACCTACAAGCTGTATGTCACCATGTAAGTCAACTGTGCAGGTTTTTAGTTTGATTTGTTTTCTAGCGAGAGCTCGCGCTTGTGATGAATGATTTCCACGTGCGTTATTCATCAAGGCTGTCGAGCTGGTTGCTTGCCACAATTGGAATGAATGGAACACCCTGTTTGTATAATGCTATGAAACTATAGACTGGCAAAGTTTAAATTTACTTTGCTAATGAAACACATCCAGAAATGTTGTATGCTATCTGTCTTCAAGTTGACTGATAAGCTAAATTAATCGTAGTTGAGTTTTGCCCTTTGGCAACAACTTCAGCAGGGGGATGCCAGGAGTTTTAGGTTTCAGCTCTGAGGGTTTTGTGAAGTTTATAGAAAGGGCCAGGGTACATCCCCTCTAGTCTGTCATCATACTTAAGTGGAGCATTGTCTAGGCCCTGAAGCTCCCCCAGATAAAACTGCCAGTGGTGCAATTTCCCCAAGACCCCTCAGGGCCCATAATTCTCTTTGTAGGTTGTCTGACAATTTGCAAAGCAGTTGAGTTACACTCCAGAAGACTGAGAAGTGCTGCAGCTTATAGAGTATTCACAGAACAAGAGATTCTGCAGACAATTCTGCAAGGTTATGTGAGCCATTTAACTTTAAAATTCCATATATAGGTGCCAAAAAAGAATCCTCATTCATGGCTTAAAGAAGCACCAAGCAGTGCACAGACATGCAGACACACACACACACGAGGCTTTTGTGAATCCAAATAACACAACATGGCTGTCATTTCAGGGAATAAATATTTGTTTAGTGGCAATCATCAAAAGAAAAGAAAATCCAACAGATATACACTGTGAGCCTGAAGAGCCAGAAGGCAAAAGATGGAAAGGATTTTGAGTCCCACTCTATCTAGCACTGGCGCTTTCTGGGCAACCCAGATTTAATACATCACATGCGTTAATCACCCTGCCAAGTGTAAAAATTGCTCCAAAGGAGGGCGTTGGCTCTAATCTGGAATGACATACATTCAGCACGCACACTGATGTAGTACTGTATGTGGAGGGAGCCGTGTCCTGTAAGGATGCTCAATCTTCCCAACTACTTGTCATGTTGCAGACATGATTATGAGGGAGTGTTTTTTATCATGCCATCTGTAAGGCTGCAAAAATATCACTACGCTGTTCGCAAGGACACTAGTGACACTGAAACATTCAATTTATGCAAAAATCTGTTGTGTTGCCCATAAAGAACTTTATATTTGTGTCTTTGTGTGTGTGCCAGTGTGTAGGTACAAGTGAGGGGAAGGAAAGGACAGTGAGAGCCAGCCATTAAATCTTTTTCTTATCCGAATTAAAATCATATTTCTAATCTTTTTCACATTTTTCCCCTCACGGTAAACTGTTCACAATCAACCTGTAATTGAATGTAAGAATGAAATTGCCTTTTACAATCCGCGATAGAATTGACAGGGGGATGGTGTGAGGGAACTAATAACGAATGAGAGGACAGGATGAAAGACACTGCTTTAATTCACCACAACTGATTTGATAATAAAACTCGAGCCAATTTCACCGTATAGCCAATTATGTCTTCAGTGAGTTCTGCCGTCACAGCTGTCAGAGCTGTGGCGCATTTAAAACCAGAGTGTTGTCTGTCGCTGATTGATGTATTTTGAAAATACCTTGACAAGTACAATTATGCAGATATTACACATAATTAAACAGCAAACTATAATTATAATATCTTGCATTTAACAAACTTGTCAAAACATTTTAAAGCCTTCTCCACTTTGAAAACTTTTATTGTACAGTCTTTTGCAATAGAACAAAAAAAAACCACATAAGGTCTCCAAGGTGACATGCAGCATGAGTCAGTTCTTCATGTGAAGGAAGTAATTAATTAGTATGTCAGATTTAGAGAGCATCCTTGCCTTCATTTTTCTTCTTAATTGGGGAATAATTTGGAATTTGGAGAGGCAGCAGATCACATGTAATAAAGATTGGCACCTGTTATTTCTCCCTGTCCCCACCACCCACCACAGGCCGTGATTTATTAACAGCTGTGTCCTTCGGTAAGGTTACATACACGCTCTTCTTCAAAGCTCGCTGTGCAGCCACAAGGGTCATGTCTCTATAGACAGTGACGATTGGTGGGCTGCTGGGTGCCACCCTTCGGGGTAGACCTGGATGACAGAGCTAGACTGCTTTCTCTGGCTTGACTGCTCATATCCCGTGTAACAGCTGTCTCTTTCAGAGTGATGACTTCATTTTGATGGCAACGATCCCTCCTGCAAGGCTCCTTGGTGTTATTGCCCCCCAGAAACTAATATCAACGTTAACATACGTCAAAAGGTCAAATACGTGTGTTTTCACCTCTCACACGGCACACTCCAGCTATGATTAGCCCACCCCCAAAATTAAAGTTACAACCTGGATGTAGAGGGAAGATTAATTGCCCTCTCCACCCTGGTTGTACTTAATCTTACACCCTCAAAGTGTGGCTCTGTGAGATTAGGTTGCATTAAACCACTAAGCACTCGGCACACTCACAGACAGGGCTAAGGGAACGCACACACGTGTAAAACATAAAGCACACACTGCTACGTGGGTGGCCGCCCAAACATACACAGGTTCAACCCAAAAATAATACACATGTAAATGACAGTACGCACAACCACACACACAGAGCTGCCAAACCAACCACCAAATGTCAATCCTCAGTTCAGATTAATTTAGCGGAGACACAAACCCGTGCTGTGTTGTCACAGGACAGAGAATCTTAATCAAACCTGAGCTCCGTCAGTCCACTGCTCACCTTTTTTTTTCACCACAAAATCAAATTAAATGAGAGAGTGGGAGATGTGTATGTGTGAGTGCGCGTGTACGTGTGTGTGTGTGTGTGGAGAGAGTTACTGGGCTGAAACAAGAGCAACAGCTCCGTCAAAAGCAATACTAAATAATCATTGTTTGCTGGTGGCAGATTGGGCAGCTTGAAAGGGTTAAGCATGAGTGGATTAAAAACGCCGGCACACATCCGTTTCCATACTGTAATCCTCTTAGTGCCCACTTCTAATACGTTTTTATATCTTTTCCTATCTCTCGGTGAGGTGAAATATCAGATTAGTTGCCAGGCTTTGACTATATCTTATTACAACCTTATCTAACACTGAGGGCTTGTGAGCCTCCAGATTGGTGGGGGCAGCCACTGTTCTGGGCGCACGGCTCACTGCCCTTTGTTTACAAAACGCAGAATTTAAAAAGCAAATTTTGGTTTCTGTGGTCATTGAGATTAGTCACTGAAACAGATTATATGTCCATCATCCTGTGATTTGCTGTATTACCCTGAATGGTTCTCTTGTTTACAAGGAAATGACAGAAATCACAGTTTGACATAAATAAGTCTTGGTGCTTGTAGACTTGAATGGCCAAGGAAGGTGAAAGTGCACCTGGAGCCCACTGTGAGGAAACCAACGTGCTCTTTGGACCCTTCATGTGCAGACATGATGTGTATTGACTCTGACACTCATTGGTGCACACAAACTCGTACCCGTGTCATGATGCACATCTTGTTCTGATACTGTAAACAGTCAGTCAACCTGAAACCTGAATTCAGTTTGTGCACCGCCCCCAGCTGAACTAGCTCTCATACTGCTAAAATCGATCATTTTCTTGCAAAGCTAATGAAACATATAAGAACACAGGACTTAAATCAATGAGTGTTTTAAAATAGAAGTTGTCCATATTTCTCAACTATCTCTTGTGGACGTCATTGAGAATTCGCTGTTGAAAAACTTGTGTTTCTGTGGGGCTAAACTTTTAGCTGTTAACTTTGAGCGCAATAGCCAGTAATACAGCTTGTGCAGTGAAATACTGCATCTAATCATCACTCCAAAGGTTATTAGGTGTCACTTTAACCCACTTAGATCCAGCTTGAACAATTCCTAATGAGGTCACCTTTACAAAGTACTTTATTAAAGACTGCATAAGAAATACTATGCTGTCACTTCACTGTTTGTTCTTTAGTACTTTGAATGTGGGATGGTAGACTTGAATGTGTGCCTCTCAGTGGCAAACAACGTCATCCATTCCTTCTCCAGGAATAATAAGATATCACATGATAGATTCAGCAGAGTGAAACTCTTATTCAGGGAACAGGAAGAACATGTAAACATCCTGCATTAAGCAGGGTTTCCCACTTTGCCAACCTTGTAGTCACACAATCTAAATAGGAAAAATTGCCCTAAGTAGCAATTGAAATCAAATCACATAGTCCATGCTGTTAATTAACAAGCTAAACCACATATAAACAACTGTGTAGGCTAAAGCTCCTTTTAATTTAAATGAAATAATTGTAATCGTGTTAATATCGCATTGTGTTTACACTGAGCTGCCAATGATGTTGTTTTTCAACAATGTTGGTACCAATTTGTTGATGCCTCAGCACTTCTTTTTAGCAGGTTGAAAAATAAAGCAGCTGTCAGGAATGTCACATCTCACATATTTGTAATAACACCCGCGAGGGCGACATGACCCTTCCCCTCACTCTCACATCGACAATATGACATGATTGCAGCATACAGAACTGTCAAGACGTCGTAGCTGTAATTAGTGGTCACTAACGTGTAAGATACTTTTAGTGTGTTTTTTCTGTTGTGTCTGATTTGCTTTTATTGCTGTTCTGTGTCATTTTCAGATTATTTTTTTGTTGTTGCACTGTTTCTGATTATTATTTTTTTTTTAAATTCTTTTCTTCCATCACAAGAACAATAAACTATTGAATGCATACCTCTGCCACTATGCCAGCCAAGTAACAAAATATTCAGTCACCCATTCACACTCTTACAACGGCAAACAATGCACCTTTGACTTATACACTCTGCCTGCAGTGCTCACATACCCTGCCTGCAATGCAGTGCACTTTCATATCAGCATAGAGAAGGCACCAGTTAATCCACAGGGTTATGATAGTGGAAGTCCTGCTTTATCCACCTTAAGATGATCCTGCTTTTTCAGTCCTGTGCAGCCCTGATATCAGTCAAGAGCCGAAGAGAGAAAAAGTACAACAGTATGCTTAAATGTGCATCCTGAGGTCTGCAAAGGGCCATGATGGCTCACCCACAAACAGCGTGGGGTTGTTCCACTGTTGTGATCACTGAGGGACACAGCAGAGGAGGACCCAGGTTGCCCCACTGACAGCAGTATAAACACAAATTGATGGGAAAGTTTAACAGTATAGCTGCAGCAGAGGCTGGAAGAAGCTGTTTCCAGCTTCTCTGTTGTGTGACTTAATAATGTGGGCAGTGGTAAGAAAAATGTGTTTGCCTGTGTTTGTGTGTGTGAGTGTGTGTGAGTGTGTGTATGTGATAGTTGTAAAGTGCTTAGTGGCATGTACACTGTGGAGATTTTTTGACCACCATAGAGCAAGGCTTTCACAAGAAGGTTCTCATTTTGCTTGTATTGAACACATGTATGAGGATGCAATGAACAGTACAGATGACTTCATCCGCAGTCCTGTTATGCTGATGGACAGTTTTCTGCAGCAATACGTACAGTCACTTAGCAATGCATCAAAGACGAAAAAGAAGAAAAAAAAGGTAAACATGGGTCTAAACAACATATGAGTTAAAATATTCCCAAAAAAAACAAAATATGTCTTGCAGAGAAAAAAATATAATTAACTAGCAACAGTGAATGTTTGCACAAAGCCTTTAATCCAGCTTTAATTTTGGCATCTTATTTTTTTTTGTTTTACCTACCTTACCTAGAATATGTTCAGTTAGAATATGTTCAGTTTTCACCAGTGAATTTCTTGTCTGATTTTTGTTATTCACTTTTGATTCATTTTTCAGAAAGTAACATGAAAAATGTCCAACTGAAAGCCAACAACACTGACATCCACAGCTATTGCTAATGTTATGATAGATTGCCTTTTCAGAAAAGTGAGCCTACCACCTGCATGTTTTAGTAGTTTCCTCCAAAAGTTTTAATACTGCTTCCGATCTAACCAGATTAAGTCCCTGATTTTGTTCATTTTAAGAATGTGTAGCATTAGACAACATCATATTTGAGTATGTGAGGCGATAAAGGTGTCAGAAAAACACTTTGAGTAGTTTGGTTTAAGCTCTGACAATGCAGGTCTGACTTCTTAGGTCCACCGAGTTCAACTTGAATCAGAGGCTCGGATCTCAATGCTATGTGGCTGCTTGTGTAGTTTAATGTTAGTCTTGTTTTTGTTGTGAAAAGTAGATCATCAAAAATTAGTTTTGTCATAGTTTTCACTGACAAAATAAACACTGCTTTAATCTGAGTTACTCGTGTGTGCTCTAATGCGGCTCTGTAATATTTTGCTGGAATCCAGATTTGCACAGTATGTGCTCGGGTCTGAGTGAGTCCCACCTTCACGTCTGCCTTCCAGAGTGCATTGATCCTGAACTAGGTGCCCAGAGAGCAAGAGGGAAACTGTTGAGCGGCAATTGTAGAGATGCCCCCCCCCACACCCTCCTTTAAAGAACCGCTGACATAATATGCATCTCTTGACTTATATGGCTCTCATAAATTTATATACATGGTTGGTTAAAACACATGAATGAGAAAGAACAACGCAGGTGGAATACAAATAGCAAGGCTTTACAACCGAATCATGAAGTGGTTTCCAGGGAAGCAGAGCACTTGAGTGTGGACATCTCTCTTACTATCTCCTCCTTTCTCTCTCCCAGTGTCTCTATCTCTGGCTGCAGTATGTGGCTAGCTATGGGGAAATTACCCATGAATGAAACAACTGTTGACACAAAGAGAATTATTTTTTTGCCCTTGCTCCACTGTACGGGCAGTGGATTATGAAATTCTGTGATCCATCCTCCGTCCTCAGGCCTCAGTAAACATTAGCTGACACATGGGGGAAAGGAATCCCCATAGCCTCAGGGCCAGATTGCCTTCTGCCAAAATAAGCAGAACCACCCTACTACATAGCAAGAGAGATAATGAAACCAGAAGGTGCCAGAAAGAGCAAATATCTTAAATATTCAGGTAAGACCTCAGAATGTCGTGAGGTTGTATGAAATAAAAGAGGGACTAAAGGAAGCATGTGGCACATAAAAACACAAAAAATTTTCATTAACTTCCTTCTGGTCAAACGTAGGAATGGTTGAGAAACTTACATTTTAAACAAAGGGTTCGTTGCGAATGACAATCTGCTCGCTCAAAAAACAGAGCACTGGTTGTTTGTTCAAATGCCAAATGTGATTCATGCTTCTTTCAGATCAAATAAGACACTGCTGCGAAAACAGAAGTTTTCCCATTCATTTCAATAGGGGTTGTCTGTTTAGGCTGCAGCAGTGCCAACCACAGGGGGTCCTGATAGAAAAAAAGGCAGAGACCCTGCGGCAGAAAGTTGAAGCTGAGTCAACTTTTGGAGAAACGCAATCTCGATCAGGCCAAGCAGAGCTGAACAAGCCTGCCACGATGGAGAGCAAAGGCATTAATTTGCATTAGCAAATGGGCCAACATTTCCACACTGCCACACAAACCTGCAGTAATCACCACAACGCCTGATTTGGTCTGAATAGGGTTATGTTTACCTGACAATTACCTCTAGTGGCCACGTGAATTACGACCGCAAATTTGGAAGTGAAGTTAATTAAAAAAAGCAACACACAGACTCAACTTTTTATTGCATAAAAAATGGCTAAAATCAACCATCTTCATATGAAAAAGCAGAATATTCTATTCAGACTGCAACTGATCTGTGTGAATAATCACATAAGCTCACATATTACTACACATATACTCTCCACATCCATGCATTTTAATAATTCAGGGCTCAGTAAACACATTATTTTCTATTAAGGGATGACAAATGGTAGAATCAAGCTTCACAGCCTCTCTAGGATTAAACATGTGGCTTATCTGTGGTAAAAATGTGTGATTTCATTACAAGTTTATACATATTGAACAGTTTTCCCCAAAGCTACCCCCAAAACATTATTTCTATGCCAGAAATGGCAGCCATTTTGGAAATATGGCAGCCATATTGATTTTTGCGTGCCCAGTGGATTTTATCAAAAGACCAATTGCTAAGGAGTATTTGTGCCAGTTCTGGCGCTTCATTCCACTTGTGAAAGCTCTTCTTGCAAACATGCGCTGTGCTATATGATCTGCGTATGCTCATGCAAAGAACATCTACAGTTGTGAAAACAATCTAAGCAATTAGCCTTTAAAACCAGGAAACGTAGCACCAATTCAACATGTTAAATCATATGTAGAGGTCATACTGTTCGAGCTGCAGCTGAATGTCTAAGGCAGTATTAATCCTCATGTCTCACATGATTCAGACATTACCACATTGTAGCTCATTTTCCATTACAGTAGATATCAGCACTCAGAAGAGCACTGACCCCAGCACATAGCTGGCAACAGTAACCCAGCGCAGCGCTCGGCAACACTGAGCCAGCAGCAAACATGGTAAGAAATAAAATGGATTGAAAGTCCATTACGCATTAGTGAAAGTGTTTAATCACAGCATAGTTTAAAGATAATTCGATGATATTCTTTACTTGGGAATTAAATTTTAATGTTTTCTTGCATTTTTGCTTCGCATTTTTTTAAGCTAAGCTAGTGCTCAGTTCTTACTGTGTTTTTCAGTTTTGCTAAACCAAAGTAAACCTGAATTCAGTATATGGCTATGTTGAATTTCTGGTTAAAATGCATTAGGCTCACATAAACCTACTGTACCTTTAAGGACTTCATGTTTACTGCAACAGAGTGTCAACATGTGTCAGTTTGTCACCATTCCTAATGCCCAGAGGAAGTGAAGA
This sequence comes from Naso annulatus, assembly GCA_029783625.1. Classification (NCBI taxonomy): domain Eukaryota; kingdom Metazoa; phylum Chordata; class Actinopteri; order Acanthuriformes; family Acanthuridae; genus Naso; species Naso annulatus. The sequence continues at coordinate 17,346,876 of JAPZDX010000025.1, forward strand.
AAAGCATCAGAAGGCAAAGCAGACTCGTCTCCCAGGCCTGGGCTTGGTTCCATTCGGCTCGTAGAGATTACAAACTCTAATGTGTTTATTTTAAAATGTTAAGGACCTCCAACTCTCCATGGATCAAAAACCAGTGTGTGTGATGTTAAAATACAATCTTGCAACCCCAGACCACTCCGCACCACATGCACAATTAGTGTATACTAAACAGCATGATATGCCTTTCATATGCCATTTCCTTAATCCCACATTACACAGAGGGATACAAGTCTCCCATGGAAATCAATCCTCCTGTATCCCTGCGTTTTTTCTTCCTGAGATATCTGCAAAGGGAACTGCTACCTTCCTGTAGCACCGTACACCACCTTTAACGCCAAAAGGCTTTGAAGACAGCTAATTTCCATACTAATTTCTTTCTTTTCTCCCTCCCCTCAATTCCGGGCCAGGCACGAGGCAAGAAGACATGTGTCGCTTGATCTAATGGCAGAGGACTAATTGCATTCTGGGATACATGCCTGGAATTCAGAATGTTCAACAGAAAAGCATGTTGTGAAAGCAGACCACATACAACATCGGGACAATTAATAACCCTCCTTCAGGGGAGAAAAATTTGGATTGTCCACTCTCCCAGAAGACTGCACTGCTGCCTTTATTGATATCTGTGGCCAGATAGAGACAGGCCTGCCATCCCTAGGCAGCGTGACTCCAGTGGGGCTCCACTGTGACTGGACTGTTATGAGGCCAACTTAGCCAGCCTGCACCAATCATAGGAGCACAAACAAGCCCCTAACCACACTGAATGCTAAGCCAGATCAGTCTCGGGGGTGGTTTGTCAGGTTTTGCAGGGATAACATAGCATGAGATTATTTTTTTCTCTCCGGGTCTCTCTTTCGCTAACTCTTGCTGTCTCTCCTCCTCTATTTCTATCTCTGTGTCTGTTATTTCGAATTCACATCTCTCTGAGAAGGAGAATGCCTTTTCGACACATGCTTACACGCACAGGCACTCACATCCATACATAGTGGCGTAGACACAAACACGCCTGCGTACTCACATCCACCACCACACACACACACGCAAACACTCCCACTCCCTATCTCTCCTCGACACAAGCAGCCAAAGCATTCGAGGTCTCCATTTATATGGTTCAGATGTGGTTCAGTGGTGAAATTAAAATGAGGTGTCAACAAGCTAATGTTGAAATAACAAGACCTACTAATTTCTGGCCAGCCTTATGGCGCCTGTGCCATCAATGTTGCTGCAGCCCAGTATTAAGGTGATGAAGTGTAACATTTAAAACTGGCACAATCATAGGGCAAAGTCCTCATTACCATGACGGCACTGGTGGCACATTATGAAAAGCAATAAACATGACCCCCCTCACCCTGCCCACCCCCGCCCCATGCTGCTGCATCTATCAGGCAGACAACATATGGGTGCCCGCGGGAGTGGCTGTGCTTACCCGCCTGGGGTTTGCTAACAACGAGGCCGTTATGGTCAGCGTGAAAGGAAATGTCATTTCCTCAGCAAAACCTAATTTTTAAGCAGCAGGACGACAACGTTAGTTAGACTATAACCTTTTTAGTGGCATCACCAACATTTCTGTCTTAAATGAAGACGTGCCCGGCTATTTTGCTAGGTGTGCTTGGGAGACAGACAGAGCAAATGGCAGGCAGAGTGGATGGCTGACATGTGTGTGTTGTGTGGGGGGGCAGTTATCCTCTGTGAATATAAACTCATTCTCTCATTTTACAGCACACAGCCTGGTCAGGCTTGTCAGGATTTAGAGTATTACCACGGCTAAATCAGCCACAGCCGCTCAAAAAAATTTTTTTTTTTTGAATATTAGATTAGATAGACAGATTAGAGAGGGAATAAAAATCCCTACAATATGTTTCCCTCTTCTTGGATCTGCGAGTTTTGAATACAAAACGATCTACTGACACCTTTATTCAAAGCTGATATATGTTCCCAACTTAAAAATGCCACTAAGCATGGCCAAGCATGCACACATTCAAAAGCACAGCGTGGGGCAGTGACCACAATGTCTCTGTTCACTGCTTCACTCTGAGGGGGTGAAAGAGGTACACGGCCGCACTAATTTGTCTTGACGAGAAAACAGCTGTAAACACCCCCGAGGGGGGCGACGAGATAAGCGCCATGTTGTGGAGATGGTATCGGATGGCGACAATGTCCCACCCAGGCACCATACTACATTTTCAGGAGTTCTATCCACCATGTTGTGCCTATTAATCAGAGCTGACATTGAATAAACACAGCAACACAAAGCTTATTGACTGTAAGCCAGGTGAACGCAAACTTGTGCGTTCACAGATCCATTGTCCATTCAAAGCTTTTGGGTTTATGTGGCTTTTTTGTTTCTATTTTTTTGTTTTTTGGCTCTTTAACAGCCCATGCCTCCAACAAAGGCAACTGATTTTGCACACCGGGGTAATTAGATCAAAATGAAATCTGCAGCACGGTATTGTACCCGTGATTACACCCATTGTGCTTCATGTTATGGAAACGGGGACGGAATGTTAAATATTGTGGATCAGACAGTCAGGCTTTCAAAAAAATGCGGCTCCAAAATCAGAAATAAATGTAGCAGACTCGGCCCAAAACACCCTGATGCAATGAGTGAATACTTTTCACCAGCTCGGGCTGCCCAGAGCATTCACAGCCACTGTAACATGTTTGATTTTCCAATTCAGGCATGTTTGAAAGAATTTTGTTGGGAGGAGGAAAATGAAATAGTGTTGAAATACAAACATCAAGAATGACGCTAGACTCTAAACAATCTGTAAAGCATTTCCTTCCTTTCAAATGAACCCCCTGCAGGCAGAGAAGAGAAAATCAATAAGTGAACCAAAATTTTCTTAGTATGTTCTGTTTTTATGAATACATGGTTTTCTCATTGATTCTTATAGTGGTTTTCTGTATTATATTCTGTAGCCTTTATGAGCTGTTTTCACAAGACTAGCACAATATCTGCTATTCTGCTCAGCTGCGTGCATGTCAACATTTATTTTATGGAATAATAAAGAAACTAAAAGAGAGAAGGATGATAGGCAAACTTTATTTATCTCATGTTGGACATGTTATTATACAATAATTTACAAATAGGAAAATGACACAAGTGGCATTTAACATAAAAAAAACAAGAAGAATTGTTAATATTCTAAAACTGTAATTCTACTTTCAAGAGAGTACTTAAAAAGCTATACTATAAAAAGCAATTTAGAATTTAAATTGCTGTTTATTATACACACATTCAAAGGGAAACAAAGACCACATTTTGCTCCAAATATTAGAGGACTGTACACAAAGTCTGTTAATTGCCATCTAACAGCATAAATAGCTAAACCAATTATGCACGAATAGAACAAGCTTCTCTTAAACATGTTTCATTTCAGAAGCAAATGGGTCATTGGGTTACTAATTATTAATTGTTTAAACATCAACAAACTGCATATTAAATCAGTGCGGCTCTTGATGATCAGGAGCCCCACCAACCATGCAACTTCAAACAGCCACATTCAACAATCCTTTCACTCATTTGCATGTGTATGCATCAAGGGCCACATCCATTCTAATGCGGACCATCTGAATCCATTTCCTGTTCGTGTCAGGCAAAGCGTACCGAGAGCAGTGATTCCATTAAACCCGACGGAGTCTGTTCTGAAAAACCTTTGACATTTCACTAGAACACATCAAATTAAATATGTGAAAATCAAAAGCAGCTCTTGTCTTCCGGAAAAGATGGACACATTTTTGCCCAACAAGTGCTTCACCGGCATCCCTAAGAAAAGTTAAAATTTTCTTCAATGGTAGCACTCCAGTAGGTAATAGAGGCGAGCCACACAAATACATCCACTTTATTTCCACTCACTAATGCACGGAGAAAGAATGGGAAGGAAAAGAAATGGCATTGCGTGGTATTAACGCTGATTGAATGACACAAAGCCAAGCTGTTCCCGCTGCACTCTTTCCTTCTCAACTCAGCCATGATGGGTGTCCCGGGCCAGTGCTTTGGGGAAATTAAAATTAAAAATTGGGATTGAATTAAAACTCGCACCACAACAACCAACAGCACAACAAAATGAATCAAATTAAAAAATAGTCGGTGGAGAGCAGAAAAGAAGCCATTTTTGCTGTCGAATTGTACTTGCAGCCATGTTGGCGAGCCCAAGGGACTCTGTGAACCCTTGAATGGATAGTGAGAATTGATACTAATTGATGTATCATGGACAGGCACTGTGTGGAATGGAGTGGAGGGCGTATCGTCATTGACGAGAGGCCCATAGATTAAGCCTGTCAGTTCCCCTTCCTTTTTATGCCTCTGGCAAGCGTTGCTCAGGAGGAATCAATTTTTTTGAGAAGCTGTATGGATGAGGACCATAATAACAATGTCATCTTCAGCTCTAGCCAAAATAAGCGTGGCCATTTTCCCCATTCAGAATCAATGCACCACTGTCTGTATCTTCCGTCTTGTGCTAGCTCCTCTAAGTCCGTGTCTGTGCATGGGCCGAGTTCCAGTCCTCCTGGGCAGGACACAGGGGTGATAATGCCAGCATCTGTCAGAAGAGCTAAGATATTCCTTTCCAAGCAAGCAGCGGGGACAGACTACAGACGTGCGCCATTCCTTGGCAGCAGAGAAAAAAATGATATGAAATAAAATCAGTCATTCTCTGTGTACGTTCAACTGCACTGGTTCAAGCTTTCCACCACAAACGCTTCAAATATGCTCAAAACCAGTGCAAGGTTGTGAAATTCCCATGGACTTAAGTAGCCTAGCTCTGCCTTTTGCCTTCAAGTTCAAGAACAAACTGCAGCACAGCCTCAAAGCTCGCACAGTGCACTTTATGGCAGGAAATGCATTTAGATACTAACATCATCACAGTAAATGAAAAAATATAGAAACTTGCTGTTGTAGGATTAGATTATTCCCCAAAACGTGCACATATGTTGACAGACAATAAACAATCACACACTGCATCTCAATGAGAGTCATTCTTTCATCTAATTTGTGCCCGTTTTTCATCCAGCACAATGGGAGCTCGCTTGAAAAGAAACTGTCATGAATTTCATATATTTCTCAAGCATTCGATGACAGTTTTCGGGTCTTAAACATCATTATTACAGAAGTGTTAAAAAGTGTGCTGACTGTCACTTTGAAACTCCACTGGATGTATATGAGTCTTTTATACTTCTTTTGTCAAGAGAGAAAAGAAGTGTTCGGTAATGTAAGTTTCAGCAAACCACAGATATGTTGAAACTTTACTTTTGTTGTTTTTTTGTTTGTTTTTTTTTAACTATAAGGTCTGCATCAGTTTAGGCACAAAAAAGTGTGGTTACAGATAGGGAGAGATCAGGTTTTCGCTTAACATGTCTTATTTTGTTGCTAGAAACTCGTTCGGAAACTCTCACATCGTTTCCACAAAAACCCCTATTTGCTGTTGCCACAAAGATGGCTGAAAATGGTCCCATCATCTCCTAAAAACACGTATTTGGTCACAAAACTGGCTGAAAAATCTCCCAACGTCTCATGCCAAAACATGAAGTTTTGGTCGTCTCAAAACACCATTAGAGGCTGACAATGGCTACTGGTTACAGATTCGTCTGGGAGAATTTAACATGGATATTTGCCTAACCCTAATCTGACCTTAACCACAGCGCTGCAATAATGTAAAAATGAAAGCTGGAACACAATCTTTCAACATAGAAAAAAAAAATGCAGAAATGTACAATGCCAGCATCTATCCTGGTCATCGGTTTGCCGGTGACTCCACAGTACAGTGGAGAATAAACAGATATCGGACCAGAACAGAAAGTGGGGTCAGGAGTTTGATGGTTAAATGAATCAGGAGACTACACATTACCTTCTCACAACGCTTAACAGCCATTGTGCCACCTCTCACGACAGAAAATTTAAGGATTTTAACATAGAGCTAAAATCAATAAAGGACACAAAGGAACATCAAAAGCAGGAAGTATATTGAGGTCGATTGTAGCTCATAAATGAAATATGCCACCACACTCCGAGAGAAAGAAATACATTGTGGCTAAATTACTGCACTATAGTTTATGATCAACCTTGCTGCTCCAGGCAGTGCTGTTGCCTCTCTTTTTACACTGCACTCCAATGCAGGGGCAAGAACATCTGCAACATTTAAACCCTCGTAGCCCTTGCCTGGCACTGTAGCACTGCAAATTGGACCAGAACTTGGATGTTTAACCCAGACACTGGAGGGTTAATGGCAGAAATCTCAACTCAGCCCCTCTGACATTAACCAGCCTCCTGTCTTAACACCCTAAAAATATATATAAGACAAAAGCAGGAATATATTGCAATAACAAAATCCCTGCGCCTGTTGTTTGAACATAAGATTCCAAGACATCATGCAACAATAAAAGTACTTTAATTGACACTGTTACCACAGAGACCTAGCATATGTGCAGCTTACAGCCAAGCAGGCAATGCATGCCTCTGTAACATCATCTCAGACTGAGAGAAATACCAAACGCAGGCTACTATCCACTATGTTGTACATACAGCCATCAGAAAGCCCTGAGGAAAAAAAAGTCCCCTGCCACCGCCTACGGTTGTTTAACTCGCTAACATTAAGAATTCATGAGCTTAAAGATTCTTCTGGCGCTTTCCTTATGCGATTGCAACATGTCTTGAAAAGTGTTACGGAAGAGCAAACAAGTTGCTTTGTTGGTACTTGCTTGTTTGTCGAGATGTGATTGCATTATGCAAAAGAAGAGGAAATATTTTCACTACAACAATATCACATCGGAGACATTTAACAGCGATGCTTTTGGGGAGATAGTGTGACCTCATCTTGCTATTTTAAAACAGATATTCAGAGACGGTAGTGACTGACTCCAAACTACTGAGGATATTATTTCTCTTTCTATTTTGACTTGTAAGATATAATAACAAAAGTGCTCATATGTATATTCTGAATTTAATAATATATGAACAATTTCATGTCAGCAATATCCATTTTGTACCCTAGACCCACTGAAGCTGCTACTGCAGATCCTTTAACTGTTTATTATGCTGGAACATGTCAAGTGTTTGTGACAAATAAAAACCTAAATAAATGCAATAAATTTAAGTGTTCATGTTGCGCTGAAATGACCTCATTCTCCTTCTCATTTACAGTTCAGACACTCTTTATTGATTAACAATGATTGGATATGGCTCAGGACTGATTTCACCTTTTAGGCAGCATAATAATTGTGGTGAAACTACCACTACTACCTTAATATAAAGAGGAAATTGATTTGCCAGCGTGTTTCATTGTTATTCTCTTGGCACACCGGTTGTTTCGGGGGGGTTTTGCCCCCCCCAGCTGAAAGTCTGGGGGTATGATGAAGAGGCTGGGAGAACAGACTCGAGCGGCAGCAGCGGACGCTAGGTGTCACCCTTGTGACTTTGAAATCGGCCTGCCCTCGACAGGATGTGATGGCGCCTGAGAGCGCTGGTGAGAGGCAGGCAGGCTGGGAGGAGGGCGTGTGTGTGTGTGTGTGTGTGTGTGTGTGTGTGTGTGTGTGTGTGTGTGTGTGTGTGTGTGTGAGAG
>JAPZDX010000025.1:17370383-17382878 GCA_029783625.1 Naso annulatus
TGATCTTGATGATTCCATATGCAGAGCTTGGAGTTGTCTCTTTAGAGCCGTGTGAGGGCCGACAGAGAGATGAGAAGAGAAGGAGTGAGCGAGGGTGAATGAGTCAAAGTGCCAGGTGTCTTAGCCCCGACCACGTTTTTTCCCTTTTTCTTAGAGGCATTTGATTGGCTTGATTAAGCCTGGGCCTGTTTAACATGCAGCGTCCATTGCTCTCCGCCTTGCACATGATGTTGACAAACATCTCTTTGACCCGGTCTTTGCATATTTTCCCTGAACTGAGAAAAGAGAGTGTGTGTGTGTGATTGAGGAAATAAGTGAGAAATAGTGGTAGCGAGATCATGCTTTTCCCTCCAACAGAGTAACCCCAGTGCAATGGCAGTTGTCACTGTTTTCTTTCCTCCCCATTGTGACATTTGCAAGAGACAGAAGCTCTACAGTACGTACAAATGTTGCTCTTAAATAAAAAATGTTTTCAGTATAATTACAATGCCATTTATAGTGCAAACAAACAGCAGTGAAATGACTGATAATTGCGTTGCTTCAATTAGCAAGCTTGAGCTTGAAACCACTTGACTCAACAAGTCCTTAACCCGTATCCAATTGACTTGCTTGGACACATGAGTGGCTGCACTGTTGTGATTACTGAGGCTGCTTTGTCCCCCAAAAATAGCAGCATCCTGAGGGCTACCTCATAATTACCCATGTTGCATTTATCCTCATGGGAGGAGCTTTTTGTTTTTACACCAGGACAAAATGATGTCACTGTGTTGGTTTAACTTCCAGACATGTAGATTGATTTTATAACAGGCATCAGAATGTGGACACGAGGTCAGATTAGGTTCTCTAATGGTGGTAAAGAGGATGTGAGCTGGTGTTTATTTGTAAATTCTGTTTTTGATCGATGCAAAGTTCTCCTCCATTGTCAGTTTACGTGGGGCAATGAACATCCCGCCTGTGTTAGAGCAGCTGGAGTCGAGCTTTTCCTGCTTCAGACAAAGCAGGCTGGCACACACACACACACACACACACACACACACACACATACACACACACACACACACGCAAACACAGCAGACTTGGCCAAGATAACAGTGACAGGTCTCCCCGAAGGCCTTCTACCTGCAATTGCATTGTGTATATTGTACTCTCCCTTGTGAGAACGTGTACCAGTATATACCTCCCTGAACATCGCTGTCCATTGTTTTGAAAAGCATCAGCTGTGAGATGTTTGTTAGACCTGCCTGTGGTAGCGCTAATATGAACGCTCACAGGAGAATAGAGCTGTCTTCCATGGCTTAATTATAGTGAATCACTTGGTGGGGGAGACAATTATACAGTAAAGGAATGGCCTTTGGCTAGAATGTGTTTTTGAATTTGTAATGTGCACTAAGGCTTCTCACACCTGTGATTCCAGATAATGAGCATAGCAGCAAAATAAGTTATCCTACCTTATTGATTAACATTATTCAGGTGAGAGATCACAGATTTTTCTTCTACACAGATGATAAATGAATCAGGAAAAAAGGTGATAAATGAATTAGAAGTAAACGGGGTTTGGACTACAGTCTGGTGTAAATTGTTCAGTTTAGTTAATTGATAATCAATATGATGATCCTCGAGATGCTCTCCACACTGTTTCCTTAAAGCCACTGTGTCTACATAATAGGACTCAGTGAAGGTGCATTGTAGTGTGTCACAGAGTCAGGTTCACGTCCTGACAAAAGAGAAATGGATGCGCCGTTCTCAGAGTCAATCAGAGGCGCCAAAAATGAGAAAATGAAAATTGAAACAAAACAACTGACAGGGTGTCTCAGCGCGCCAGTCGTGCTTTTATTTTTCCTGTTAGTAAGGAAGACATTTCGATATTGATGTAAGGGAGACAACAGGGAGTGGTTCCAGCGAGGCTGCACATCGCCTCGCTATCACTTCACATCGGGACAATATGCATAGGAGCATTCAGACGTGTCATATTGAGCATGCAAAGTAGATGTCATGCTGTCAGCGCATGCTACACATCTGTTGAAACTGCCAATCTCCTCCCACACGCATCCTCATGAATACACACGCATACACAATATTTCTCATAGAGTGTCACATTTATTTGAAATACGGGCCGTGACATTATCATTTACATCATTACGACCGAAATCACGGAGAAGGAGAAACGAGAGGCGCAATTCAACATTTTCTCGATAATCAAACATTGTTGTGATTCTGCATTTAAAGTGCTCTTTTAATGTTGTTTTGATATTGTCGTCATTCCCTGGTGTTTAAGATATGCTCGGCTATAAAGGATGCTAATAAGATTTCCTTAATAGTCTCTGTCTTCTAGTGTTTGAGTTTATAGGACAGCTCTATTAATGAGAATTTTACATATTTACTGCAGTTCCTAGCTGTGGTCCTTATTATAGGCACTTTTACAGTTTATTAAAATAATAAATATTTATCCTCATTTTAGCAGCTTTTCAGTTCAACCGTAAAAACACTTTGAAGGACTTTTTCAGGCAAGAGGATGGTGCATACTTTGAGTGGGAACTCAAGCTTTACTTTCATTTTATCCTTACAGTCTACCTGGCAGAATTATTTTCTGTTTGTTGACTCGAACACGTTGTGATTGGCAGATAGTAGAGAACGTCAACTGCTGGTTGAAGGTGTAATTGGATGAGGACGACATGGAAAGCAGGAAAGCACAAAGTGGAAGTAAAACTCCGTCTCTTGTCGAGTCTCAGCGCTCGCGTTGTTTACGCTGGCTGGAACGTCTCTCCAAACGGAGAACTGCATTGCTTGATTTTAGTTTTGCAGTGTCTGACTGTCAGCTTTGTATTCACCTCTCAACGGCATTTTAAAGTGAAAAGAAGTTAATGAGTCTGACATTTCAACAAAACTAGTTCACACATTAAAATGACCATTAGAGTCACATAGATGGAAGAAACAGAACCTTAAAATTGCTCCGTCCTTCAAATACTCAGGTTCAAACCGATTCCTGTTTACTCCCAGGGATTAAAATCTTTACTTCTGATTTGTGTTTAAAAAAAAAAAAAAGAAAAGAAACGTCTTTTTTTTTTTAAGTTTATGCTTAAGTGATCCCCAAATTATTCTAAAATTCAGTATACAGCACAAAAAGCTAAAGGACTAATAGCCATGATCATGCTCAAAAGATTCAAGAGAAAAAAGAAAAACAGCCAGATTTTGTGATGATACAGAACCTGTTAAATTCAGTTTGTCAATCATGTTGGAAAAAAAAAAAAAACACACAGATATACAGATATTGTGCAATAAGGGATTGGATACATAACCGCTTGATCTTTAAAGTCAGTGTTTTATAAATTCATTTTTGATGCGCCGGAGGGGTGGGAGGTGTATGCTGCATTCTTTAAAGTCTCCTCCTTTCAAAGGATTCGAGAAGGAATCGTTTCATCTCCAAAAGCTTCAGATGCGCACTGATTGAGTGGCAGATGAACCTGTTAATTATTTAGAGAGGTTATTTGTAAGGCAGAGACTTCAGAAATGCTCTGCTTTTCAAGTGTCAGTGTTTATAAGGTGAAATAAAGTCTCGTCTGTCAGAAATAAATTAACAGGGTGATAGTGATGTACTCGGTGCCCTCTCATTACATTCCTCTGCTGGCTCCTCCCATCGTGTTTAACACGCGAAACTGGTGAAGCTGCAGGCTGATTCTGTGACATTACTCAACAAGATGGTTTTCACTTCATGCACGACCAGTGCTAGTTTTACACTTGGTTGGGTTTTTATAGCCTTGACCCCAACCCGCAACACCCCATCACTGCATGTCATTCCTGATGTTGCAGAGGTACAATGAAATGACATAACAACCCGAGGCAGCCAGTCAGAAGCATCCGAGCCCGCCGGGTTCCGGGTTGCCACCCTCTCGTCAGGATCAGAGCATCCAGCCAAAGAGTTTAAGAGTCAAAACACATGAGTGACGGCGTCTGATGTCCACATGTCACTGTATGTGTCCTTAACCACAAGTGACTGATGAAGAGCACACAGAGGCAGTAATACTGTAGAGAAACGGCAAGGCCGGGAAAAACGAGGAGAGACAGAAAGGAGCAGGGGAGGGGAGGGAGATCTATTTATAGTATGCCAATGATTTTACTCAACCTGTATTGCTACTGCCTGAAACATGTTATTTTTCTCTGTAAAATGTGGTATTGGGATGAGTAGGAGATTTTATTGCACAAACCATATCAGCCGCTACAGAATGCAATAATGTCACGTTTCTATTGTTAGTACAAGAGGCTTTTTTTCCCAGAAAAAACAAATATCATTATTTCAATGTGCCTGCAAATGTTGAAGCTGGCATCAACAAAACCAAAATGGTTTGAGAATTTGGAGTTTTGCACCAGCTTTATGACGCTGAAATCTTAACAGTCCCAGATAAAATCATGGAATGTTCTCAGATGTTCGGTCTTGATAACATCAGTTAAGTAAATATGCTCCAACAGGCATTCGTAAGCTGTTTTGTACATCAGTAGTCATGCACAAGCACACAGATGCATCAAAATAAAAAAGTAAAACCATATGGTATAATCAACTTAATCATTCATCCTTCTTTTGAGATGATTTTACTTGGTTCGAGACAACATCACTGAAAAGGAAAATGTAATTTAAATTACTCTGAAAGCTCTATCGTGTGGAAAGAATTAACTTTTTTGTAAACATTGTAAACATCAAAGGAGGAGGATTTTTTCTGGAGCCAAAGATATGCACATAATGGCATTACTTGTCTAACAATTTATGTTGAAAGATTTTTGCTGGCCACGTACCTAAATGCAAAAAGGGCTATAATGGCACTGGGCTTATAGGTTGATGGGTCCTCACGTAAATGAGAGACGGCTAAATGGAGTGAAGGAAATGGACATAGTGATGATGTTTATCGCTGGGGAAGGGGACATCATTACGCACCTTGTTAAGCCCTGCAAGCAATGCTGCATGGACGTAATTACCCATTTAAATGAGTTTCCTGCGGCGTTGTTTTTTATTTCTCAAATTAAACTCTCTGACACAAATATGCTGCATTCTGTTTTCTCTCTTGGAAATCTCAAGTCCCAACATAGAGGCAGTTAACGTCTGTATCCACCATCAGGAAAATGGATTTGTCAGGAAATTTTACAATGATACTATGCAGCCTTTCATAGTTTTTTATGGCCATGTTTGTTTGTCAAACTCCTGCAGTTTTTAGTGTTGACCATAACTAAAGTAGAGATTTGAGAAAAAAAATAAAAATAAAACCAAATAAGTCTCAAGGAAACTTATGATTGTGAAAGGCTCCAGGATCTCATTAATGCAGATTTGGCTGCCTGTGTAGAAAAGGCCTGTAGTTACATTAATATAGGATACAAAAAGGTCAGCTTACATATTTAAAAACACAAACCCCTAAGGCTTGTTATGTCCAGAAGTGAAATCTTATTGCTGTGGAAGCTCACAATACTATTTGCTCTGTCGAATCCCATGTATGTCAAGAGGAATGTGCCCATCCATCCCTCTGGCTTACAAAAAATAAAACAGAAGCATTTCTGAAATATTCATTGGCATTCACTGTAAGAAAACATTGACACTTTTTCAATAAATTTGTCCCTCCTTGCAGATAAGAATTACAAGGGACTTGCAATCAGTCTTTGGGGGAACGATTTTTTTCTTTTCAGATTTGTTGTGAAACAACAAAAAACGGACTGTTTTTCACCAAGTAAACATAACGAGAAGAAAGTGATTACAATTCTCTAGTTACGACTGATATGATTTGAGTGCACCCAAAACTAATTTTGTCCAAATGTGTAGAAAGAAAAGGTTCTCATTAAAATTCATGGATATCAGTAGGCCTAATTTCTTTTCACTGTCCTGTCCAAGGCTACGTCCCCTCTAATAAGTTTTCATTTTAAAATGGCATGTTTAAATGAAAATGATCTCAGTTCGGGGGGAGTGTTTTAGCACACTTTCACAAATAAATTCTATCCAGCCTAAAACGCCTGAAAACACATCAAAAGAGCATTCTTGGGTTTGCTTGTGCCAGTGTTTGTTGTTTTACTTCTGCATGTGTTTGCAGTAAGACAGATAAAATGCTGAATTTAATTCATCACAGCTGCTCGTTGGTCAGCAGCAGTGCTGGGCTGGTCACTCAGGAACAAAAATGAGTTACCTATCACTGATTACTCCCTTTAAAAGTCATACATTTACTTTACTTATTACTTTTTATCAAAAGTAATAGGTTACGTTACTCATTACTTTACTATAGTACTTTCACAACCCAACCGACCTCCTGAAAAATGACGCACAACCTGTTTAGCTTCCAAAACTTTATCCACTTCATTGGAGCAACAACCTCATTTTTTAGATTGTTAATTTAAAGACATGTTTATTCATAACAACTCTATCAGCAGCTTATTAGGACTTCAACATTATACTGTTCAATCAAATAATCCTCTTGCAGAAAAATATGTATGTACATGCACATACACGTCATCGTCATAAGATATCTGAACCAGGACAAAAAACATATCGCTTTCTCGTTACCCAGTAACACAGCGTTAGTGGGATCAGTAACTGTAATATAATTACTGTTTTGCTAATTGTAATCCCTTACTTTACTAGTTACTGGGAAAAGTAATAAAATTGCAGTAACGTGTTACTAAGTAATGCATTACTGCCCGACCATGGTCAGCAATGCCTGCTGTTTGTCACAGTGTTGAATAAGCTGCTTTTGGTCAAGGCTTATACATGTATACAGGCTGGCGAATGAGAGAAGGACACGTCATGAGTGTTAAGACCCAATCAGGAAGGAACGTGGGTGTTTGTGTCATTGTCTCAAAATAGCTCCCATTTCCACTCATTCGAACTCCAACTTAATCCTGTAGCTTCTAAACTAAAATGAAACTGAGATATTAAAAAGCTGAAGTTGTGTGGTTGAATGCCAGGTGTAAATCTAGCAAAACCCTAAGTGCTTTCAAACTAAATTGCATTAGTGTGTTTGTAGTTGAACTGCTGGTGACCGACTTGTTGCCACATTGTTAAGAAAATTCCCAGGGCTTTGTCCCAAGTGCTGATGCATTGCTGTTTGAATGACAGGGAAATGGGGGAAGGGATTGTGTGAAACATAATAACAATAGTCGCTGTGAACGGAAACTTTTCCAAGCAGCTCTGACACCAGGGAAGAATGACCTTTCCAAGTGTCCTGTTTTTTGCCTAAAACAAAAAGGGAGCAGGAGGATGTTAGTTAGCATTTCCCCCATCAGATTAAATGTCAGCTACTGCATGCATAATTGCATAAAAAGGAGGAAGACTTGAAGTGAACCAATTTGCTGGTGGATAGATGAATCCTGAGTTAAGTTATTCACTGCATTGCAGATATTGTAACAGCGCTTACACTTTATGCTCTTTATTTTTGCTATTTCAGTTTGTTTGCACTGCAAGTGGCTGTACAGGAATTGTAACAATTAGTGAAACTTAATTCAGCTGGGAACACAAGTATTATCCCTTTGTCACATGTCTGTCTTTTTATAGAATTTAAAGAAGGTAGAGCAGACAAAAGGGAGCTAACGTCATTGTATTACACACACAAGTGCTGCTTTCTGCCATTGCTTTGTTTGCTCCAGTGGTGAAGCAGCCTTTCCTGTTCCTCCCCTCCATTCATTTCAGCAAATTCATACAACACTTTTCTTCGTAGACATAAACCTGGATGCGAATTAAGGAGCGCATGTATGGGATGTTTGATGAGCACGGAGGCTGTTGGCAGCCGAGCCGCAATAGCAGCAATATCGGCCGCCTCAGAGGCATGCAGCAGTATGGCTAGAGGAGCAGCAGGGTAGCGTAATTGTGCATTGTTCATCCACAGAACAGAGGCAGAGCATGTAATGAGCTGTAGCATTTTCACCAAGCCAGCCTAATGGGCTATGACCGAGTATAGGCCTCTCGGAGCCCTCACGTTCCCTCTGCTCTGTGTGGCCAGTGTCTTGGGCCTATTCTTTTCTTTTCTCCCAATCTCCCCTTTTCTCTGCCCGATCAGCGTCAAGCATGTCTTCACCCCTATTACCCCCCTCCTTTATCTCCGCTCCCCCTACCCATTGTCCCCCTGCCTGAGGAGATGCAGGGACCCCTAATGTGTTTAATGTGTGGATCCTTCCCTCATTCAAGATGTCTGTAAAGCTCTAAGCAGTCAGTCTGATTCAGGCTGACATAAATCAGAATAGCTCATTGATGAAGCGCCGTATGCAGTGTGATTACATTAAAAAGCCCAAACACTGTGTACAAATAAAAGTTCAGGAGGAGAATTTGCTGATGTTAGGTGTAGGGGATTTGTTGTTAGAAGTCGGCTCATTTTTCTATCAAAGGCTGTTTTGCATTTTGATTATCTAGTTTTCCTGAAAGCAATTCAGGTGGGCCTGTTACGCTCAGGTTTGTTTTCCTGGGATTAGGGCTTTTCAGAAAGGGCCCAGGCTTGTTATTTACGCCCATATCTAGTTTCTAGGGAGGCGGGAAACCATTTCTTTGCTTGAGTGATACCAGGTCAAGTTGGAAAGACAAGAATGTCTGTCGGGGAATAGATTAGATATCTACTCTGGGCTGAGCTCAGAGGATGAAAACACTACTAATGATAATAGTTATGATTGCCTTGCAAGGGAATTGATAACGACTTCACCCGCCTCTTTGTGCTCTCTTATGGCATCAGAAAACAATATTCGGTGTTCAGTCAGGGTCTGGCTGCCGAGCACAATGGGACATGAGTTTGACTTTCCCCTCACGTCTACCGTTTGACATACAACTGCATAGACATCCAAGTTAATGAATGAAAAGCACTTGGCCTCTGTCAGACTGCTTTCCCCTAGTAACCTCCTTAGTTCAAGAATACTCTTCTGTACCTGTTCTCTTTTTGAGAGTTGTTCCCAGTTCAAGCTTATGAGGAGCTCGTTTGAATGGAAGGCTGCATATTTTTACTTGTCAAAGGGAAGACTGCAGAGGTTAGCTGCTCTGCTAGGGAGCACGACAGGAAGGTCACTATGGAGCTGAGTTTGAGTGCTCTAAATGTAGTTCAAGTATCGCTACATCAAAGCAAAATGTATGGACTGTTAATACGCTGACATGTATCATAGATGCACTTACATGCATGAATACACAATATGATGAATATACTGTTTAGTTGAAATGCTATTCCCTTTTCTGTGAACCAGCAAAGGTTGCCCTGTGATGTTTAGCCTTGCGCAAGCAGAGGGGAACCGTTAGCTTTTCAAAATAGTTGATGTTTCACCTAAAAGAAGCAGTTGACTTGAGATTGAGCATTTTAAAAATACTTTGTTTGAGAGAGTTATATTGAAAGATTGATATCACTCTGATATCCGTTCATTGGACATTGAAATTTCTTGTCTGGAGGCCATGACTATTTGAAATTTCCGCTGAACAAATTATTTCGAACAACACATAATTTTCTAATAAGTGAACTTGAAGTTGGGGTAGGCGATTTATTTTTTGGTGTCATCAGGCAAATATTCCATAATAACTTTTCAGCATGGTGTATTTCAGCTGGTCTGAAAGCACAGTAGGCTTCTGCACCTCTCCTTGGCTCTGTTTTCAGGCTTTTGTTGAAGACTGTGACAGACACTTTTCAGCCAATCATGGGTCATTGCAGAGAGCCTGTGTTCCCATTGGCTGTTCTGTGCTTTTTAGCTACAAGTTGATTGGCTGTTGCAACAAGTGACATGCCTTAAATTCTAAAACTGGCCTCTGGCGACTCGACGAGCTGAGTTGCAGGCGACACCGTCAGCCAACTTGAGTCGAGCTGAGACGGAGCAGTTTACACCGCTGCAACTTTCACTGCAACCGTTTCGTCTTTTCTTGAATCTTTGATGGAAACTGGCCTTAAAAGAGAGAGCGACAACAAACAAAATGGAACAAAAGCTGGGTCAAAAACACGGAGGGGAGAGTGCAGCTTCCTGAAGAGTTTTATGCTACAGCTAACTTGACTTCCAGACGTTACCTATCCCAGCTTTAAGCTGTGGTGATATGTAGATTTTATTTACCTTTGGACAGAGCAGATTAACTGTTTCTTACCCGTACTTTTGGCATTTATGATAAGGAAGCTAGGAGTTGTGCCAACTTTGAATAGTTTGGGATTTTTTTTATATCAGCAAATGACAAATCCTGCATACTATGCAGTTATATATGTTTTAATAATATTGGTAACAGCATAATTTTTCATCTCCAATCTCAGACCTACCAAGCCGTCTTTTCCCTAAACTCAGTAATGAAAGCTAACACTTTCATCACTGGATTACGGAGGGCAGGGCATCAGTGCTGTAACCTTTTTGCTAACAGCTGAGTGGGCGTTTCCATTTCAAAAACTTGGAGAAATCACAGGTGGACACAGCCACTAAACGCACAGTATAAGAGTTGTATCAGTTCTTCTGTAGTTCAAAGCAAGAAAATGAATAATTGTAGTTCCCAAAATGTCAAATCATTTAATTTACTGTTGCAACAAAGTATATTTTCGTCTAATAAATTGGATATTGGAGAATCCAGTCTTAGCCTTGTTTTTCTCTCATTTTGTCTTATCAGGCCAAAATGTTTTCCATCCTAAATGCTAATGTGTGGCTGGCCTCTTTTTGTTTGTGTGCGATAGGACAGCAGACAGAATACCAAGGCTGGTGGGGGAGTACAGACATGGGAGTGGTGTTCTGACTTTTCATTTGTTCGCTACCCAGTAATGATTATTTTAGCCTCTAAGCCCCAGATTTGGCCTTGTTTTGCTGTGGGAAGCAGCATCAATGGGGACAGAGCAGCCTTGCCCTGGCTGAGGAGCTTGTCTGTGGCTAAGCTGGTTGGCAACGAAAGTCAGGTACACAGCACAGAAGACATTTGTAGGCACAGGAGGTCAGCTGGGAAGTGAGAGAGGGAAGAAAGGCAGAATAGTAGGTTTAGGTGAGAAAGGGTCGAATTTGGCTATTTCCTTACCTACGTTTGTTCGCCTGGTGGCTGCGTGAGCACATTTTCTAATTATAGACCTCCGTCATTTTCCTTGTTAGTAGCGTTGGTAACAAGCCAGTCGCCAGCTTGCATGAGCAACTGCAGAAAGCTGACTTTTGGTTTAATTTGGAGGACTAGCTATAATCCAGACCAAATCCCTTAAAGCCGAAGCCCCCTCCTTCCCCCCACCCCTGTTGGATTACGGGAGTGTCTTTAAAAGGATAAGGACCTGCTTATCACTGCTTCCCTCAACTCTTGTTTGGGACTTCACATGTGGGGGAGGACAGTTCATCGTCACCCAATGTGGCCAGTGTGGATATGAGTCAAAGAGATTAGGCATCTGACGAATGAGATCAATGATCATCACAATTTACAGTTTTAAAATCCTCGCAGTCACAATGGCATATGGATCTTAGCAGATGCCTCCGCTCCGACCCCAGTGATTTTCATCAGGAAGTTAACAGGGTCGAACTGAATAAAGCCGCTAAATCACAAGTCCAGCGGTGCTTTATGAGTGCAATACTGTTTGCCTTTAATCATTTTCACACAGACATTTATTAACTGTTCGACACCACGGCTCCAGCCTTTGTTGCAGACAAAATGTGGATTTAGGAGCAACTGGAAAAACCAAAATCATGTGTCAAAAATAAGCTTATCAAAGGTAAGCTAATCAAAGCAACAGTGACCGGAACTATATTATATTGTATTACCTGTATTTAACATTATTTGCATGTTTATCAATTTTTATAAAATAAAAATAATTTGCCACTTAACTTCAGCCAGTGAAAGTGATGCTGAGGCTTCTCTACTAAAATACAGAAATACTTTACCACTAAAGTTTTATTCTAATATTTTTTGACCAATTTATTTATTAAAATGAGTAGTTTGACACTTTGTTATTGTGCTTTTGTCAACATGAGGTTGAAATCATTGAACTCGTCTTTTTACCCTCAAGGTTTTGTACAGATTAAACAAAGGAGTTATTACTTTTATAGTTAAGCTTTAGGTATGCTGTTTGCTTTCAAGTAGCCATTTTTGATTATTGCCTGTGTATTCTGTGCTCCTTTCTCCACTGCTGTTTGGACACCCAACATCCCTACGGAGATAAATAAAGGTTTTCGAATTTAGCTTGGTTAAAACAAACCCATCTTCTTATCAAAGTCTGCAATAAAAGCAAATAAGCGTGTTTCCCAAAATGCTAAGCTATTCCCTTAATGCTGTGCTGGAATGAATGCAAATCATAAGCAGCCTGGAGGGCCGAAAACCCCATTCAGAAAACCTGAAACAAAAACAACGTTTTTTTGTTGACAACAACGTAAAGTACTCCATCTCTAAATGAGCTAAAACATGCAAAACACTGAAGCGTTAAGCAGCTGTACAGGGTTCAGGTGATGATCGACAAACCGAGACAGGTGCTATAGAAAAGGTTTGTCCTGCCAGTTCACGGCTGTTTGCGTCAGTCACCACTAACGCTGCTAATGAAGTGTTGTTGGGAGTTGGGTGGAGAGGAGGGGGCTGGGGGCGCC
>JAPZDX010000025.1:17400832-17421745 GCA_029783625.1 Naso annulatus
GAGGGAAAGGGGAGAGCATGATGTCGTTTGACAGTGTCCGATTTGTGGGTTCAGAGGTTTTGTGGTCGTGGATTTGGAATTATTATCAGGTCAATATGCAAGTGTTCTTCAAAAAAAACATAAAGCTCTTCCCTTCGGCTTATTAGGCTCAAAGGGATCCAAGACTGCTCAATTAGACGGAGCAGGGAACGGGCCTCTTTTATTTCTGACATATTCGTTGGCCTCCACCTCTGGAGAATATCTCTCATCTATCTGTTAGCCTCCCTGTGGGTGTGTGCCTGAAGCTGGAGCCCAGGAATGGAAGCCCCCTCGGTGGGCTGCAGAATTCACCATATTCCCATCTTCCATCAGCAGATCCGCAGGGTTTCACTGCTCCTAATTGATTTCAACCCCCCCACCTTGCCTCTCGCTCCCTCCATGCTGTCTTCCTCCTCTGTTTCCATCTACTGACTGCAAACATCACCAGCCCACATCTCCCAACTTTGTGCCAGTCAAGCAGTTCCCTTCCCCTGTTGAATTAAAGAAAGAGTAAAAGCACCTCACATGTTTCTGCTGCAAACTTGCCCTAAATTCAACACGGGAACATTTCTAGTTTGCACTTCTCTGATCTACTAACGAAAATGCTGACAGGTGTCAGAATCAGGAAGGCAACAGGAACGGGGCTGTGCTGACAACACGAGAGGGGGAGAGAGTTTGTGTATGTGTGTGTGTTAGGGAGACAGAGATGGAGAGATGAGCTGAGAGTCTAGTAAGCAGTCTTAGCGAGGGGAAAATAAAAAGAGCAAAAGAGGAAACAATTTCTCTGACAGGTAGCAATGATTTTTTTTCTCTACTCCCTCTCCCAGACTGTGAATGTGCCAGAGGATTTGACTGATTCTCAGACAACATTTGATTGAATTAAGCATCAAAACTCTACTTGTGACTCGTGGCTGGCAACATGTGTTGCATTATGATGTCCTATGATTAGATTAACATACAAACTATATAGTGGGAACATCCATTTTGATTTGGATTTGCCTAATCTAATGTGTAACCCATGGTGGAGGTAAAATGGCTGACAGTGACAAAGAGCTCAGTGCAGTAGGAGCATTAAGGAAGACAGAGTGCACACACACACACACACACACTGCACACTCAAACACACCAGAGAGTGCTTGCAGGCAGGTGTGGTGAAGTCTGTAATGAGCCACCGAGATGCAGATTTTGCCTCTGAGATGAAGAGACTTGAGAAAGTATAAGGAAATAAAATGTCATTTCAAGCTGTGTCCATCTGTGCTCGTCTCTTTTGTGATGCTCACAGCGCTGAATGTAATTGAGCGACTCAGTGGCTCTGGCTTATTAAAATTACACCTAATGCAATAAAACAGAGCTGATCTATACTGATTTTGCACCTGGAAAAATAGTCAAAAGACCTGCATCACTTAAAAGGAAGATGCGATTCTCCTCTCTCACTGTGCAAAGCAAGTTTCTGCATAAAATACACAACTTTTATCTCTGTTCGGAATTCAAAACATTGGCTGTGGCCTCTTGGTGGAGATTGTTTGCAGTGCTTGCATAACTAAACCAACAAACTCTTTAAAAATCATGTGCGAGGAACCCATTTCTTTTATTCTTTGCTTAATTACTCAAGCTGCTCTTCCTCAACTGTGCACACATGCACAGACACAAGCAAAACATGCTTGCAGAGGGTCTCCTGCAGCCCTGACCGAAAACATATAGTAATGTTGTAATACTATAATGGCATCCCCTGAACCCTCATTCCGCCAAAGCTCTCCTGAATATACCCAGTGTATTTAATCAGCTCAAGAGGGGACTGCTTATCTCTCTGCACTTGTCATGGATAGCGTATTGAACATATCAGAGAGAGAAATGGGAATAGTTCATTATTTTCTAGGGCTCACAATGAGCCTGATGTATCTCATTGCAGGCCCTTCACTGACAGCTCATTTTCTAGACAATCCTGGCATTCAGTTCACAACGCGGCAGGGCAAGAGAGAGAGCGACACGGAGCGAGGGAGAGAGTGAGAGTGAGAGGAAACACAGAGACAGACAGAAAATAGGGCTCCGGATCTCCATTGCTTATTCATGACGCTGTGGCATGCTAGGTGTGTTAATAATCTCTGCAGAAACCAAGTGAATCACAGTTGTTTGTTGAACACCTAGCCAAGCTGGGCCCCAATCGACAGCAGATGGGAAAACAGGGGGATCAGGATGATCCCAGACAGAGGGAGGGAGATTAAGAGCAGGTAATGTGCTGAAGTTGATGGGGGCCGAGTGTGTATTAAAGAGAGAGGAGAGAGTACCTGAATTTTAAATCTGTTTGAGAGTGTGTACACACTATATGGAGTGTATGTGTGAGTGTGTGTGTATGTGTGTGTGTGAGTGTGTGTCTTTTAAGGCTAATCAGAGACTGAGGGGGAAAGAGAGAGAGAGATAAAGAGATGGCACAAGAGAGAGAAATACTATGGATGGGGGGGATAGAGAGAAATTCAAGGTGCAGAGCTGCAGCATTGTCTCCCGTCTGCTCGTCTTTTGTGGCTCCAATTGATTCCAGTTCTTGTCGAAGGCATCGGAGCAGCCATTTTCCCTAACTGCACCGTTGTGTTTTTAATTCTGTGAGGCTGGTGCATGGACACGACCCCTTCCCCACTTCTCCACAAAGCAAGCAGTAACATGACTGTGCAGCATGACTCGTACTTAAAGACACCATATGTCATTTTTACCGCTAAATGTTGCTCAATCAAAACAATGAAAACAAAAGCGGTAATTAGATGACGTGAAGTAGCATGAGATCTTGAAATTTTGTTTATCTCATTGCTAAACAGCTTCCCGTACAGATGAAAATCTACCTGACTGACTGAGGCAGAAATGTTCACAGACGAGGTAATTTATCCAAGTTTTATTCACATTATGTTTAGTCGCGTTTGTCCACTTCCTTCCTCACTCTCTGACTGGTGTTCTTCTGGAAATCAGCAACAGGGGACAAAAAAGGCCTCGTTACCCTGCATAAAATTTCATAATTTTTTAAGTTTGTACATTGTTGGGAACATTTCAGAAAAATAAACAAAATATAACAATGACAGTCTATGCTAGATATTCTAATTTGAAAATGTTACATATTGTACGTTCACATTGTTACCTATAATAATTCCGCAGTGGTCTTAATTAGATCAAATTAAATCTTTTTACACATTAAGTTTCTTAATAGTCGCTCCCTAGAAGCCTCTGTCTATACATCACTGCCATCACTCCCTGCCCACTTGTTTGTAGATATATTTCGGTCGGTTTAGAAATTCTCAGCGTGACTGTGTGTTCAATGGGACGAGCCTCTTATACCGTCAGGTTGATGTGGTTTTGCTTCCAAGGATTCTAATCTGAACTGAATTTGCATTTTACATAATCTAATCTTGTGAGATAAGATGTAAATTCAACATAATGAGAGGTTAACCGAGCCTCCTCTGCCATGGTGTTCTTTATTTGTGTCCTTACCACCCACAAGCAGTGTTAGTGCAGAAGCACTCGTATCGTGACGGTGAAGCCAAGACAAATTATCTGCTGATAGATACTGATGCAGGTTTTTCATTTTGGTGTTTTTTCCGGCAAGGCTGTTGAAATTTTACATGTGAAGTCACACAGTTAAAGACACTGTCAAAAGAAAAGACAGCATGAGCAAGTGCACCCAAAATGATATATGTTTAAATTTAAGAGCAAAGGAGGAAGTCCGGTGATGTTGTCACAGAGCAACAGCCTCTGCAGACTCTTAACACAAATCACCGTTTGTTTCCTGTTTCCTTCCAACAGTTAATGTTGGTTTCTTTGAACAATGACCATGATTTGGTTCCTGACTTGAATGAAGTTGTTATTGTGCTAAACATGACTTCCTTTTGTTTGTGCTAAACTAAACTAAACTTTAACTACAGCTTTGTCACGTTTGTTGTCATTCATTTTGGACGGTAGAGACAAAGTGATGACATCATGCTGATAGTGCATCGGATCAGAAATCACCTCTAAATAACTTTCTAGATGGTCTGGATAAACAACCTGTTATATTGTTTCATTTGGAGGACTTGTTGTAGTTAAATTAGGCACGTAACTGCAGTGTGCTGATATTTTTGCGGTAATTACATCACCGTCTTGGTGAGAATGATGATTTGATGACACTTACGTGGTAATTTAACACTTAATTCTAACCTTCTGTCTGGATCTCCTAACTTATCGAGTTATAGTGAAAATGAGGAAGCTTGACAACTGCGCTGACTCTAATGGCTGCTTGTCAGCAGAGAGAAAGATGTCTGTGGCACTGCCAGGGGAATGTGTCCCCAACTGATTAGCCATTGTTGTCTGTCATGTCAGGAATGCAACTTCTGTGCGTGGCAGTTAAGTTGTCCACCAAAAACCACTCTGCCCCAAGGAGAGACAAAAGCAGATAGTATAACTCCAGACGGGATCCGCATCCCCTGGTGACAGCTTGGATTCCTCGCAAGAGTCCTTATTCGCAATTACAAAAGCATGACTTACCACAGCCTTGTTGCTGAAATAGTATGACTATAGACTGATACCATGTGGAGTAAACAACCAGATGAGGACATACTATACACATAGAATAACTCAACAGAGCCTCAATGTGTGGCTGGAAGTGGGCAGGAGAGTCACCAAGTGACTGCCAAAGCAAGGCTTGTATTACAGGGATCCCAGGATATCAGACACCAGGCGGCCTGTGCTCCCTCCAGGCAGGACAGAGTCTGGCAGCTGGCCCATAGCCCAGATAGCTATAATCAGCTCCATTACCTGTAGCACTGACTCCCATTTATGAGCCCTCATAGCGGAACCATACTGCTAGACTGCAGGGATTTAAGAATGCTGGGAAATTTAGAAAAAGGCATGCAGTCGCTCATGCTAAAGCCACACCTGCTGCAGATGTGCACATTGTGCACACAGGAGCGCACCGGTAGCTTAGCTTCACACAAACATGCAGTGAATGGGGAGAGATTTTCTGGGCATTATGTGTCTTGGCATGTGGCGTTTTGTTTTATCTTCTCCCTGTGTGAAAGGAATGATTAAGAATACACTCCGCTCTGTTTAAGGGAAAAATCAGCTGTCTTCTGACAAGTACATTGTAGCCCGCAGTTTTCTGTCCAGAATACAAAGAGACATTTATCACTGCAGCTGGGGTGAGGGAGGAAGGGAGACACATAAAGAGAGAGAGAGAGGAGGGGGGCGTCTCCTGTGCTGCAGCAATGTGCATTTCTTTTTTTAACCCCTATTACTTCCTTTCTGTGGGAAAAACACTGTACCTCCATCCTTTGTAATCCATCTGAGATTTCCGACATTCTGGTTTTCTTTCATTTCAGTGTCTCCCCCCAGTGTCTTTGTCATCTTCATATCCTAGTCTCATCACCTTGTTTCTCCTGACAACATTATAACTCAGATGGAATATGTAGCAGGAATATGTTAAGTTATGTCGTCCTCCTCAGTTGTGGCAACAAAAGGTTACTACCTCAGGCACACTGCTTTATTATTTCCATATTTCCTCTCCTCATGTATATTCAGTGGGAATAATTTATTCTCTAACATTTTATAGCTGTTGAAATGCAGAATTTTCTCTGGCGCACACCCCTGCGTATGCAGCACTGTGAGACGTAGCCTGGCAGATTGTGCTCTTTGGATCTGTACAGAGCAGAAGTCAAACAGGAGTCGTCCAAATCATCTCCATCATTACTATATTTCATTCACCAATTAGTGTCAGTGCTCACTCGCCGTCCTCTAGATGACCTTGCAGGGATGAGCTCACTCTGCTGTAATTCAACATTTTGAGTACGTCCCCATAGTGGGAGGCAGGTTGTGGCTGCTGGTGACCCAGATTATAAACTATTGATGAGAGAGAGAAGGCATAGTAACAGAGAGGAGGGGCCATGCTGAGGTGTGTGTGCACCCGGGGAGCCCCCCCCCCCCAACCTTCTCTTCGCCACAGGTTCCTGGAAGATCCTGCTTGGATTTTTGTCTCACACCTTCAAATTCAAGAACCTCCCCATCGTTTCGACCTCTGTGCTCTGTTTATACCATTTTCAGTAAATTAGCGAGAAAACACATGTTGCTACTGAGCCTAACAGAGTTATCTTAGCTGAATAAAGATGAAAATTGTAATGTACACAACCTTAACAGCACATTTAGTGTACTAGTCAATCTTATGCACACACTGCAGTTGGATTTCTGCCGACTCTGATCATGCTTGCAAAAGGTCAACAGGATGCAGAGTGGTGTTTCTACAGTGTGGCGTAGCTGGAGGTGGTGGATAATCAAATTAAAATAAATTTATCAACATAAAAAACAGAATTCACAAAGGTCCTCTGTTTTTTTATTGAGCTGCTAATAAGATATTTCCTTTAGGCCACTGCGCAGATTTTCTGGCATTACACAAATTATCATATCACATTAGTATATTATGTAAAATCAGGTCAGTGTGAACCGTGCAAATACTACAGTAATCTGCTTATGTACAGTAACAAGGTTATAGCATACAAAAAATACTGGAGGCCTTATTTTTGTTCCTTTTTAAGTGCAATTGACCAAAGGACAGACTTCACTCAATGGATGCGTCTTGCCAGCTAAATGTGACTTTTCAAACCCCGCTGTCCCCCACCTCCTTAAAGAGAAGGATAAAAGGTAATGGGAGAGGTCGGCTGTTAAGTTTAATGGCAGACAGGAAAGTCTCAGAATGGCTCTTTTTAATGATGTGCCTGTTCTCATGCAGTCCTCATTAAAGAGGAGGCCAGAACGCATGCGGAGGACGAAAAGGGAGCTATGGCCAGACGCTGCACTACCCCACATTCTCTCTAAGATCTGCAGTGGGGGTCCGCGGCTCCTTTGTGTGTTCTCCAGCACATCCTAGACATCCTGTGCTCCTTCTGTATTCAGCTCACATTAGCATCAGGAAATAAATAAAGCAAGCAATCAGGCCGCGACCTCTTATATCTACAGTGCTGCCAGCCCCCTCCCTCCATCCATCCTCCTCCTCCTCCGCACTCTACATAGGTCTAACCAGCTTGGGTTTGCATCTGAATGTCAAGCTTGGTGTTTGGCTTTACCACTGGGCTGGTTGTTCCTCCGCTGCCTCCGGAGAAAAGGAAGTCGAGGATCGAGAGGGAGCGAGGGAATTGGATCTTTGACACCTGTCACTTCCACTCTGCTGCACCTTGCTCCCTTGCCACACATAAGGACTTTTCGTGTCACAGCTCAGCATGTTATCATGAGTGGGCACAGGGCTTGAGAAATCCAATTACTACCACTGTGTCAGACCCCTGCCATCCGCCTCATGTATGCTATAGTCATGTTCCTCAAATCAGAAAAGATGTGCCTATTAGTTCCCTCTCTTTTCTTCAGACTGGTCTCCCACCTCCATTTCAATCTGTGTGTCTCAGATACGAGCTGCAGCTCTTCTCATGGACTGCCTCGCTGCTGACAATCCTCTCTATAGACTAGCTCTGGTTGGTGGGTGGCTAATGCTACAGACATTGGTTCTGACTGCCTGATATTAAGTGGTATCATGGTGCAGACCTCGCTGCGGTGAATAATGGAGAACTTGGGAGAGAAGCAGCATGCCTCCTAGATGCCAAACAAAATGGCCTTTGTGACAGGGAAATGGAACGTGTTAGCGCGGCCTCCCTCTTGCTTCTCCTCTGCCCACTAGGTGTAAATCAAATGCATCTGCACACAGCGAGGGACGTGCTGTGTTTTCCTTATTTCCTTTATGTGCTGCTCATCCCTGAGTGACACTGTCAATCTGGTTCAGTGGGAAACACGGGGACTGTCTTTTCAAATCATGATCGGTGTCTCAATGCGGTCCGCCCCCTCACACCGTATATATTTCTGCCTTGCTGAGCTAAACCTGCACATTACACTACATACCAGCACACACTCCATGTTACAGTGTCCTACTTCCAGAGGTTGTTAAAATTGTCAGGAAAAGGGACAAGTGGAATATTTTTTTAAAGGAAGAAAAACAGAGAAGGAGAAGAAAATGAGGGAGAGAGTTGGGACTGTGCTGGTGCTTCTGTGACAAGATAAAATGGAATATAAAACACATAGTCCTGGATGACACAAAGTGAACATGACTGAATGAGAAGCCACATTATATTAATTATGTAAGGCCACTCTTTTGAGGCAAAGCTGAAACTCTCACAGAGAGAAAGAGAGATGAAATCCTAACACATTGGTATGCTGCCCAGTGTGCCGTCCCCAGTTATTTGGAGCTGGACACACAGACAGGCTGACTCAAAGTATTGTTTTTATTTCAGATGGATTATAGAAATTGCACTTGAGCAAAGAAAAACAGTCAAAGTATGAGAACTATGAGAAATGTCTCTTTATGGCAAATGTGAGAATATAATGATTTCTACCTCTGGGATGCTTATGGCTTATGGATTGTTCAGAACCATTAAATCATAAATCCATCTCCACACACTTGATGAGTTATGTTTGTTGACTGGAGGAATGAAAATATGGATTCACAAATAGAAATGTTGGTGTTGGTGAAACATCTCTAATTTGTCATGGACCTCTTGTTTATTAAGGAAAGGCTCCAAACCACGCAAACAATTGTTTCCGTCGTATAGGTTTATATTTTCCTGACATACGCAGTTTGTCTTTTCTCTCCTGCCCCTTAACATTGCTGAGACTTGTGTAATGGGGTTTTATTCCAGCTGATAACACTATAGATCCAGACTAGAAATGTCCTTAGATAAACCTCAGGGAACTTAGGGACTCACCTGACAGAAGTAATGTTTTATTCCTCACAGTTTTGATGTCGTTGATCACAGTCCACAGCGCCGCCGTCCCTAAACCAACTTGACGTCTCTCCTCCATCTCTTCTCCCCATATATCTTTCCTCTCCCTCTCAACCCCATTCACAAATGTAATTTAGGAGTCGATTTTGTCCCCCTTGCTTCCTCCGGACTCAGGGGTTTAGGTGCAAATTAGCTTGCTAGCTCGGTCAAGCTTAAACACAGAAATGCTGTATTTGTTCCAGTGTATTTAAAGATGTCCTCTGCCGCTGCATTGTAGAGGAGACGAGCCAGGCAGACAGATGCAGGCAGGCAGTCTGTCTCGCTGGCTGGCAGGCACGGCGGAGTGGGCAGGTCTGCAACTGGGACGCCAGCGGCCTGCTGTGCTGAGTTTTGGGAGTGCATTGTGCTGTTGCTGTGGGTCTGCGGCACCAGAACACAGGTTAATTTGAGGCCCATCATTAGAAAGGCAATTTGGATGCTTAGAATTGACAAGGGCGACATTTGCTGTGTCATTATAGTGAAGTACAGCCTCATAACACAGCACACAACAAATACAAAGTGTATTGTAACCGTTTTGAAAAAGGTATTTATGAGGAATGCTGATTAGAGAATAATCTTTGGGACGTTGAATAAACCTAATCATTAAGGACAGTGTGAAATATATTCTCTATGGTAAATAAAAGAAATCATTTTAAAGGTTGCTTTTATTGCAGATTATGTTGACTGTTTATTATCTGTCACTTACCGAAGTGTCAATAACTAAAAAGACTAAGAAGCAACCAACTTATGCAGTAATTTAATAAAATGTCACTTATTTTTATTGGTAGTGTGGAAATTGGTAATAATAATGCCAGTAACACTGTATCATAGCAAATCTTTGAAAGAAAAATGCCCATTAAATCAAATAAAATTACAGTCGTCTCTCTTTTGAATGATTCCTCCCTGCGTGATTCTTCCCAACAATATCCTATTTTAACTGAAAATGTATCAAATTATGGAGCGAGATGAGCTCAAGGTGCCGTTTTATTTTTTTTACTTTAATTGGATCCTTTTTTTTCTTTCTGTATCTCTCATATTTAAAAAAATATATATCCTTTTTAAAATACTCATAACCCCCAAGAATTTTCCTTGATGAATTCATCACTGATTTACATCCCTGATTAGTTTTTCTTGGAAATGTTATGGCCACAAAAGTATCTAATTCACCACCACAGAGTTATTAAGCTGATTTCTTGTTCCAGTGACAGCAAATGGTTAGCTTCATCCTCCAGGGACAAAGATCTTGGAGCATATTACAATTTATAGATATTAGGTATATGCGTATAAACCCAAACATTATACTAAAATACACCTTATGACTCTCTAATAGTCATCACAAAGCATTTGCAAGTAAAATATGACCCCATTTATGCATTGGGTTATTTTAGTTCATATGGCTTTCACATCGTTGTTAAATAAAAGTTTAAGTAGAACAATTATGCTTTAGCCCAAGTTCTTAATTCTTTCAGAGTCACCCAACAAATTCAAATGCAGAGCCACATCCCAAAGTTCTGTGCAATTAAAAATTGTAATAGTTCCCATCAACCAGAATGTTCCAAAAAAATTTGAAATAAATCTGTTACTTTTTCCAGCATAATAAATTGTGTCATATTCCAGAGCAGATGTTTTTTCTATCTTTTTTTTTTCTTCCTGAAACTGATTCCCATACTTAACCTTTGTGTATCAGTGGAAACCAGCGTGCCCAAAAAAAAAAAAACGTCTCTATTCTACTTACTTTGTATGGATGTTACGTTATGGATGTGCTTAAAGTCCCACAAGTGGCCAGTATCCATAACTAGAAAGTGACTTGTGAAAATAAAAGGACATCCATAACATAACATCCATAGTAACATACATATATTAGTTGCATACATACATTCATTATATACAGAGTGCTGTTTGGCAGTAGCACGGCCCCATTTCAAATAGATAAACTATGTGGTGCAGAGCTGATATATAGATTTGTGTGTTCGCTGACATCCTACCCAGCATTTTAGGCAGCATCAGACGCTGATATCAATACTGGTATCAGTATTGGGACAACCTTAATGCCCACTAATGGATGCACACAATAAAAATGCTTTCTTCTCCATAGAGTCTCTGGGTGTTGCTGGATTGGCCATGTGGCCATCCCAGAGGCTTTCTGTGATGCAAAAGTGTGCTGTATCAATGTCAGAAACCTTTCTGCAGCCTCTTTTTGTGTGGGTTTGTGTGTTTAGCCAAGTTCAGCCTTACGCAGCCAGACTTAGGTCTTTGTGCCCTTCTGCCAGGGTTAAATCCAGAGTGCACGTTGAGAGAGTTCAACAGCCACTGGCTCATGTTGGTGTATGAAAGCCAGAGCATGAATTATGCTCTAAAAACCCACAGATCACACAGGATTTAACTATTGTAAATCCTGCCTCTTCAAGCAATGCATTTGTCATGACAGAAGCCAAGTGTGATGCTTCTAGAGCCTCACAAACTGCCTCTAAAACACCGCAACCTCTAGGATGCAGTGAACACAGGAGCACAATACAATGAGGTGAGAGAATACTCTCAGGAAAATAGTATTTGTTGCCAGAACATAGAAACCAGCTCACTCAAGTATGTCATCATGACAACCGACTCGCAATGTTTCCACTACATCGCGCAGTCCATTGGCTACTGGTCCTACTTTTCAGGAAAATAGTGCTCCGCGATGACATAGTGATTTATAAAACAGCATAGCAATTCCTTTTTTTCCTCCCGCTGCTGTTACACAGCTGTTAAACAGATGCTGTTTGTACCAATTTAAAAGCTAGTGCATTGTTTGTCAACACCAGTTTGGAAATTCATTCTTTATACGAGGACCTGCTGCAGAAAATGCAGGCTGCGCTGGATGGGTGAGGGAGGAAATACAGACAGGGGAAATAAACACTTTCAGAATTTGACTTGAACTGTTGCTTTTAATACAGTTATTGACAAATGTAAAAGCAAAGTAACCATAAGTCAGACTCAGAATTAAGTTAATTCGCCATTTTGCATCATCTTTTTGAGCACCAGTCAGACATTCTCCGCGGTGCTGCATGGATTAGACAGTGAATTCAGTTTTTATAAATTTAATGGTGCCAGTGCTCAGGTATAGAACCAGCACCATAGGCTTCACTGAACGACAGTACTAACAAGGCTGCCCAGTGAGTCTAATTTCCTCGACAATTAATATTTGACTGAGAGAGTGGAAAGAAATCTGGTCAGATCTGCAAAAATGAGAGCGAGAGATTCTTTGGGTGACGGATTTATTTAATTACACCGATGTACGTGAGACAGCAGTACGGCTGAGATGAAAGAGGAGGACAGAAGGAGGAGAAGCATAAAGGATGGGCTTGTGCGGGGAGCTGCGAGGGATGAATCTGGGGGTGTCGGGGTGGGGGCGGCTTGATGCGACTGAACCAGATGCTGTGGGGAGAAGGAGAGGACTCTGCGCTGTGTAGAGAATGATGGCTTGCATGGCGCAGTAAGGGTGCCCCTCTACTGTTTGTAAAAACAAGACCATCACACTCCATCTTGCCGCTCCCGTAGGAGCCAGGCCTCCGGGCTGATTTATTGCCCACAGACTGAATTGGCTGGCTGGGATGACAGCAGTGCTTGGACTCTCCCCGGTGAGTATTGTAGGAGGCTGCCTGGTCAGGCTTCGGCCTCAGCTGGCCGCAGACTCGCCCTCTGCTGTCGTTAGGACAGACTCGATGTTAAGCTCCGTCCCAAGTGTTAGGATCAGGCAGGGCCAAGCCTGTTAGGTCTCAAGCATGCTTTGGACTCTGAGCACCGAGCGAGTGAGCGCAAACCGTCATCCTCCGTTCTGCTGGTGCCATATTTTATGAGTGTTTCCTCCCCTGTGACACTTCCCTCAGCTTCTGCATCACAGGCTCCATCAAGACTCCATAGTAACAATTTAGATTTAATCAATCTTTGCCATGTGACTGCCAGGATGGAAAATTAGTATGGAGAGCAATTAGAATTAGAACAGCCATCTCACTGTCAAAGATACACCAAGATGAGAGCAGTAAAATGGACGGCATGTTAGCAGTAAATGAAATCCTTCTGCACACCACTCAGACAAGGCAGAGACTGTTGGCTGTCCTCAGAAAGCGTCATCAGGGCTGCGGTCACATTTATTTCTGTAGATTGAATTCTTTTGGATTTTATTCCACTCCTTTCACACAGCAATGAAAAGAGATACAACACGTCATGTCAGAGTTGCTGTTTGCTCTTTCAACACCAGAGCTGAATAATTGTCTTTTCAGACTATAGACGGGCTATATTTGATAGCTTTGTCAGGGCACTTTGATAGGGTGTAATATCAAAGACAGCGAGGAAAGAAAAAGAAAGCAGAGGAAATCAAAGGTAATCAGCACAGGCGATGCAGGCCACAGGTAAAGAATACCTAGGTTTAAATTGCCCTGAATTATTTGCTTTCATAGCAGCTACATCCCAGTAACATCTCCATTACACCATCTGCCTGTCAGTTCAGGAGTATCTATTTTAATATGACAAACAGAATCAGGACATTTATTGTTACTGCTACAACAAAAATGTCAGCATACAGAGGAAATACAAAGAAGTAGTTTAAGCCAAAAGTGGCAGACATTCTTTACAAAAAAAAGGATTTATCATGCCACACTGCTGTTCCCGATTCTTTTTAGAGTTCATCATGCTGTGAAACCAAACTGACTGAATTGTGTCATACTGTAAGTCCCCGTCTCCTCGTGGCTCCAGCTGAACTACAAAATACAGGATGAAGATTTTGTCACCTAAATATGAGTTTACATCCACTCAAACTTGTCTCTGGCCTTCTGGTTCTTGTGTCACTTACATTCATTTTACAGATTTCTGTCTGTTTTTAACCTTGAGCCTGTATCTTGCCCAAGGTTCAGTGATTTGCCCAAGGACACTTCAGCATGTAGAAAGCAGTGGCCGCCTGGCATTAGCCAAACAAACACAAAATATCTGGCAAAAGCTCGGGGAGTTTTTCAGGAAGTCGCCTCTTTCAGTGAGCGTAACCCTTTCCCTTGGTGTCTTTTGCTGAATCCCCTTTTTTTGCTAAATAAGCAACAAACACACAGCCCCTCCAGCTGTATGACGTGTAGGAATCATTATATGCAGTTCACAAGGGTAAATTGAGCAATGAGCTTGTCAGGTTGTGGGTTCCCCACGCTGAAGCTGAGGGATCTGTCTGCTGCAACCTGAAGTTAAGACGCCTTCATCTGATTGAGGGAAGGAGACAGAATCGAATTGGCTGCTGGCAGGAGGCAGATGCGAGATGAAATGGCAGGCAACCTGTGGGTTTTCTGCCCATGCTGCTGCAAAGTGATGCTGTTCCACGCAACTACAAACAGAAAAACATGGCCGGCATTATCAGGAGATTTTGCTTTTACATTTGAAGTGGCAATATTTATTATTTTTCAATGCCATGCGCATCAGTACATACATATTTAATGCCCCCCAGTGCCGTTGCCAGTCTTTGGACCTTAATTCAGCATTAAAGTAGAGTGTGTCTGATTTGATAGCGGCGCTGTGCTGCTTGATACACAAATTTTTTTGCCTCCAGTGCCATTAGACTGTTTGTATTTTAAATGTGGAACACTAAAAAACACAGGCTGCCTCCACCTCCCGATGGTGCTCCCTCAGTAATTAATAGGCATTAAATAGTAGATAGGAAATGTTCCAATGACATCCGGCTCCGCACTGTATTTTAAGTCGGTTCCTGGAACTGATTGGCAGACTTATTTTCCTGATGACTTTGAATACACATTCAAAGCAGGAGGTGCCTTCACTGTTTTCCATTCTGTACTTGCAGACTTCCAAATTTAAGTGCTGCTGTAAAAGCCATTAATTCATCTCTTACTATTACAGTTTGCTCGTTTTTTGGAATAGGAGGAGATTGTTTTTTGTTAGAGGTCGATGGCCTGTCATTTTTTTTATTTAAATTTTATCTCTTCCATTTTTTGTGACTCTTTTAGAGCAACATCTGCGTTTTATGAAGCTCTGAGCAGAGGCAGGATGTGTGAGTGTTAATGGCACTTGGCTTTCATAACAATGTCATTTACAACCCAGTTGCTCCCCCATAGACCCCTGAAGGAAAGGAGAGAAAGCGTTATTCATATGCATGCAATGCTAAGTAGAGAGCATGCAACTTGTGTATATTTCTTTGTGCCTCAAGGCTTTTCATGCTTTAGAAAGTGCTTCAGGCTAAAGAAAAACGCCAAAGTCTTTAGAGGAAATTGCATTCATTACCCGCATGCTTGTAAATCTTTAATCAGTGGAGAAAAAGATCTACTTTGTCAAACATGTCAAACAAGACTTGAGGAGAATTTTTCATTTACTAAATGTAGAGCTGATGACTAGCTCATATGTTCAACTTTAACACTTATAATACAACTATTTTTAGTGCCAGCAGGTACTAAAATGTAATATTTGCAAATGCACTTTAAATTACTACTATGACTGAAATTCTGACAACCTAAAGCATTCGTATTATTAGCAATTTATCAAAGAAAAGGCCAAAAAAAGTTCAAAATATAATTCTAAGAAAAAAAAGTTCAAAATAAAATTATGATAAAGCAGTTATGCAGGAAAGAACATTGGATTTGAAAAATACTGTCGCAGTGGACAATCAAATCTAGAGTGTGGGCATGTTTTTCTTTTTTTCTTTTTTTTTTTATCATTACTCATGGGCTTCAATTATGTCCTGGTACCTGGTAAGGACTTTCTCTTGTGATTACATTAACACATTCTGATTGGTCCCCTTCTCTTTAAGTAAAACCGCCAGCTTCTCGCCTTTTGTCTCCCTGATTGCCGCCGGTGCAGTCCATGAGACCAATCAGCATTCCAGCAAATTTACATACATACGAGAGTGCAAAACGCGGAAAATATATTCAATTTGCTCATTTTTGGGCCCCATAAAATGATTTTAACTGCATAGATATTTTATAAAACTGCCTATTTATGCTGCAGTATGGATCATGTGGATAATGTTATGATATTTTATAAAGTTAATATTTTTTCCACTGAAAGAAATACTGTAAGACATTAAGTTGCCTGTGAGTGTTGTAATTGCAGACCATATTTGAGATTCTTATTACATTGGCTTCCCTTGTAAAGAGGATAATGTCTCAGTCTGCATTTATTGCCATAAGCTAATTTTTGTGCTGCCTCTTTCTCACTATGAAGCATTCATGCAGATGTTGGTCACTTGTGGTCCGTATTTTTGTGGCTGGGGTTCATGTTTTCGGCCTTTTAGCACAATGACTCCCCCAGAACTCTACTTGCCATGCAGGTCAAACAGCCGGTGATACCCTTTACTCGTTCATTCACTCATGTAGTCACCATGTTATCTGTCAGTCTCATCAGATTATACTTTATGCGAGACACCTCTGGCATATCTGCCCCCTGAGAAGCCTGTCTCCAATCTTTAAATATCGATCCCCAGGGCCTAAGCAGAGGTGCCTCTCATGAGTGCAGGAAAAGATGGGGGAAAAACAGATCATTAGTGATTTTAATTAGGTGATCTGTCAAGCTGCGATTGCCAGATGTAAGCGTATGCATTTGGGTCAATGGCAATCCCTCGCACAATCCCCTCATGTCACCTTGGGCCTCAGGAACAGGGGAAGGCTCCTGCTACCAGTGAAACAAGCAGTAGGGGATTGAACTGCGGGGCAGGTTCTTTCTCAGGATTGGAGCAGGTTGAAAACACAGCACCACGGTGGTATATAGAGATTTTGGAATTGCCTTTTCTCTGTCTGAATAATTTTTAAAGTGTAAACTGTACATCTGCTTTATTACGATAAACGCCTTTCACCAAAGCCTCATGAGACAAGAGGAATAATACACAGATTTAAAAGATTTCTGGCACCAAGTTCTGTCGGCGTTAGAGTGCACATGTATGTGAACAGGAGAAACAAAATAAGAGCATCTTAGTTTGAGTAAGAGAGCATGACACTTTTTTGTTGTCACGATGCAGAAATTGTCTTGAAAGTCCTTTCCCTCGTACACAACAAAGTACAAACGGGTGCAGATATACAGACTCAGGCAAATCCCTTTTTCACTCCAGCGTTAAACATCATTACATATTTATAACTCGGCGCCAGATGACAGAGACAGAGAGGCATAGAGAGATGAACCAGGCAACAACACCACAACCCGTCTGGTGTCTCTCAATGTGAGATATCTGATTGCACTGTTTAAACCTGCCTTTCATCTGGTGCTGCTACAGAATACCCAATTATACAAGAGCTGCAAATGGACTTTTGATTTAACAGTATATAATTTAATTGGCATATGTATTAGAAGTGCCTCCGACATCCACCTCTAGTCTTCAGTGAGCGGTGTTATAGGAGTTGCAGTCTTGAGCAGATGTGCGAATGCACTGCAAGTAAAGCAAATCAGTGAGAAATGTTTAACTTGGGATGCTTTAATTAAAACAAAAACTAACAGTTGTGGCTTTCTTTTTGTCCCCTCACAGATCCCAGTGAAGGCTTTCACTGCCAGGACGAGTGCCGCATCCTCGGCCACTCTGACCGCTGTTGGATGCCCCGTGTCCCCATCCCAGCACGAGCCAAGTCGCCCGAGCACGCCCGTAACGTCATCGCTTTGTCTATTGAGGCCACCACAGTGGATGTGCCCCACTATGAGGATGGCACCACCAAGAGGACTTTTGCCACCTTCGGCAAGGATGGGCCCGAGGACGTGGAACGGGGAGAGATAAAGGGAAAGCGGACTCAGGAGTCTCAGGTGTGTAGCCCCAAGGCCAATGGAGGGGCTGTCCGTGAAGCTGGCAACGGGCGCGAGGCAGCCAGCCCCATCACTTCCCCTGTGCACCTGAAGAGCCCAGTGTCCAAGCCGTCATCTGCCTACAACACACTGAAATGCCGTGACGCAGAGCGAATCGCCAACCACAGCCTGCTGCGGCAGCCGGAGGGGAAGGACAGTGAGCCAGCTGTCAGGGAGATCAACACGCTTCTCCACGATGGCCGAGACAAGGAATCCCCCAGCAGCAAGCGCCTGAAGGACATTGTGCTTTAGCGAGCTTCTCTACGACACACACCAACATGCATACACACATACAGTGTAAACTCACATATATGTACCCCGCAATAGCTGTGTGTACACAGAAGAAAGTCAGGCTGTGGAAGTAGAGAGACACACCCATTTGCAGTATATTCAAGAACCAGCTCGGGCGGAGGATGATGAACTGTAATGTGCTGCAGCTAGTTGTGTGCTCAAGCCGAGGGAGTGGATGTGGCTTTGTTGTAGTCGCAGTACTTTTTCCTTGTTTGCTTTTTGTTCGGTTTTTCTTTCTATCAGTCTGCAATCAGTGGACAGGCAGGTTACTGTTGACTGCATGGACATGGCCGGCGGAGCTCTCCAGCCCTTGCGCCAAAGCAGGACACTGCGCGTTTGGACACCTGAGGTGCCACTTCTTAAGTACAGTTATGCCTTTTGAACTACTTTTGTATCACAAACTGATATTTGCCTTCTTTGGTTTTGCAGTTTGGTCTAGCTGCCAAAATCGCTCTTTGTTCCTTTGTATAGTGAGCTTCATCAATGTAATAAACCACAACAGACACACACAGGATTCATCTAAAAATATCCTCAATTTACTCCTTCATCAGTTTTCAGAGCATTCAGGAGAAGGGAAGGGAGGCCTCTCAGTCTCATTTGCCCTTTTCTCTGACTAATAAGAGAAACTTCTCTCTGCATATCCCTGAGGACATCCTAGTGTCATCAGACTGTGAGGTCTTTACAGTATTTATATTTTATCAAGGATGGAGCTAAATGAACTCTCGCTATCTGCCCAGCCGCTCTGAACACTGGAAGTGGGACAGACGGATCCTTGTGTTCAAACTGAGTTGTATGAAAAAGACTTCCTGCTTTTGAAATCTCCTGTGCCCAACCTTGATTGTAGCCAGTGGAGCACAAATTAGAACTTTGTGCTCTGGTCTTGTACTTTTTTTGACTTTTGACTATGGGGCTAGGATAGAAGGGATCGTCACTCATGTCTTGCTATGTGAAACTCTCCATTGGGTTTACTATTATCATTTTTAATAACCCGTTGTTATGTGACAATCCCTTTAATGTTTTGTTTCAAGAGAAAAAAACAAATAAACATTGGTGTTCAACTGAAGCTACAGTAGCGTTTGTTACACAAACACAAAAATAAAAAAAACATATGCCAAAATATATTTTATAAATAATTTAAAAATGTATAATGAGAATATTTAATGCTGTGTAGTTATTTTATGAGTAAGTTATACTTGAAATTAACTTGCTTTTGTTCATTTGTCCTTTGCTTTTATATTGAACCTGATTTGTTTTTTTATTTTCACAATGAACTTGGATTATTTTTATTTTTATTTTATTTTTTTGGTTTACTGTGTGACCCCCTGGCAACTGTTGCAGTCTACCTTGTTGTAAAGAGTTTCTTATTGGTCAGTTCTTGTGCCATCAAGTTTCTGTGTGGGCTACTAGAAAATGTAAAAAAGGCAAAAAAAAGAAAAACAACAACAAAAAAAAAAGCGATATCAGCACCAACATTAGTGTGTCAGTTCAATGAGCTTAGAGTGAGATAGCAAAAGAAACCAAAAAAGATGCAAATAAAACCTTGAAGATTGCAGGATGTTGCTTAATCTTATAAGGAGGAGACACGAAGGCTTCCAGTGTTCTTCAAGCTGGTAACAGGGTTCCACCTATTTTCTCTCTCTAATGAGTCTGCTCTCCTATTGGGCCCAATCGAGTTTAAACAAGAGTATTTCAGCTTCAACTGAGGGCATTTGGACACACGGACTAGCTTTGCTCAGCACTGCTGTCACCCTGTGCCGTCTGTGTTCAGGTGATCTCAGAGATGAGGTTGAGACCAGGGTGGTATAAACAGGGCTCTCCCCTCCTACGAGCACCACACAACAGACTGGGTGGAGTCGTGTTTGAATGAACCGAGGTCTTGAAAGAACCGTGTTGCACATCGGCAATGTGGTTTTATGTTGCTTTGCAGTAAACTATGTACAATGTGGAAAATATGAATGAAAATGGACAAATTGCATACAACAAACTAGATCTTGTAGCTGAATGTTTTGCTGGTCTCACCCATGGCTTCTGGCAACATGAAAATCGGAATAATCACTGAATGTATACAGCAGCTTATAATTAAACTATTAAATGTTCTCTGCTTTGTGTCCTTGTCTTCACTCAGCATCGGTCGATTTATAAGTTAATGTGATCTTGAACTCTTCTGACTTTTTGTTTGAAGAATTACTTATATAAATACTTGAGCTGCTGTGCAGGTGTTTTCATTTCTTTTAAAGAGGATAAAACTATTTTTTGGACTTTTTGTGGATTTTTTTCAAGGGACCGGCATTGCTACTATAGGAGAAAAGCAATTAACTTCCAAGATTAGTACTGTCTTGAGCATCTTATAGCCCTCTGTAGTAGTTTCTCTCCCCTAAGTAAACAAGCTAACATAGCACTGATAAAGCCACGCTGGCATCATGAAAAAATACAGCAGGTGTGTCAGAATAAGAGAAACAGGAGCGTACTTACAATACACAAGGGGGCGTTGTTGTGCTATTTCCTATTTATGCAGCTAATTTTTCCTAGAAGTAGAGAAAGAAAACATTGCGTCTGGGTTGAGCTGGAGAGGACGTGCAGAAACGAAAGATGCCACATGACGAGAATACAACTACTATTTGTGAATACTGACCCTTTCAAAAACTGAACAACAACAATGGAGAATGGGCCGCTAGACAGTCAGCCACAGTTCTCAAAGGAAGCTAACCTGCAAACAGCCACTTGCACGGAAGAATTGCTGGTGAGTTATCCACAAAAACACGCATCATCCTTCAAATAGCAAAGTTTATGCACAGCAAGCACGATTAGGACACACTGTCACACATGCAACTCAGACAGCCAGCTAGCCTTTCACAGACAGTGCAGAGGAGAGAGACGAGACAACAATGTAACCTAGTGACTATTTTTTTTGTAGAGTCCCAACCTCGCGCTTTAATGCTGGGGGCTACACACCGCTGCCTTAAGGCTGACGCCCAGAAACATCCCAAACACAGGAAGAAAAGTTAAAAATTAAGAT
>JAPZDX010000025.1:17468326-17487692 GCA_029783625.1 Naso annulatus
TTCAGAATAAAAAAACGGTTTAAGCCCGTACACCAGACCGGACCACTAAAACCCAGAACCGACACAAACCTGATATTAACATTTATTTACATTTAATGCTAACCTGACCTTAAGGTGGTCTGTGTGATCTTAAGGTGGAGCGGCTATTAATATGTAAAAATACATAAATTAGTGCTATAAGTGTTATGTCTCCAGGTCAGGTCACTTTGACATTTGTTCGTTTATTCTTCAGTTCATTCATTTATTCATTCACATTCATTCATTCATTTGCAGGGAAGGGCACATTAATCAGTACATCAAACAAATGTAAATATGCTGTAGTTAGCAAAACTGCTAATGTGCCACATGCTCATCACATAAAAACTAACATGGCGTTGGTGCCAAAGAAGAACATATGTTGCCTATTTGGAAATATTTTGGCTTTAGGGACTGAACTTTGGGGGGGGGGTTCATATTTTATCATTGTAAGTTCTGTTTTTTTCATTTTAAAAAATATAACTGCCCTACCTGACGTTTTTTATATTTTCTCTCTCCCCTCCCCCTGCCTCTGTAAAAAAACTGAAATGCCCTACCCACATGCAAAAAAAAAAAAAAAATAATAATAATAATTTTCAATGTTTAGCTAAAAGACCTTAAACTTTAACGTATTTCAGTCACTTTTGTTGCAAAGGGGGCAATATTCATACCCAGAAATACAAGGAGACCAACTCTTCCGAAGTGTATTTGGGTGGGAGTTCAAACTCGGTCTGTATGTGCAGAGGCAGTCCTCTCTCCACTCTTCTCAGCTCAGACACAAAGGTGCGAGCCGAAGTGTGTACGGTTACAACGGCCATCCACTCAACATCTCCGGCCAAGTAAACGTGCCAGCCAGTGTACAAGTATAAATGCTCAAAACGGCGTAGGCCACCTGCGTAGGTTACGCCGTAGGCTCGGTGTGCAGCCAACACAGAGGCATAGATCAGGCTTGAGAAGCAATCCACCTTCGTAGGACTGAAAACCCAGAGTTTAACCTGAAGTTACCTCACTAAGCATAAATCCCACTTCATAGTACAGGCCCCACCAATCCCCCAGATAAAACACAAACAAACAAGCAAAACAAACAAGTGTTTATTTCCAATCACCCCACAAAATACGAGTGTGTATATACATAGTATATCCAGCGCTTGGCTTCAAAGACAGCTACATCTCTGCTCCAGATATCACACAAATGGGTCACATAGTGTAACAATCAGAAAAATCCACATACCAGAAACTTTAATTAATGTCTCAGTCTTCCCCAAATTGGTTGCAAATTGGTTTATTTGTGATTGTTGTATTTACGTCCTGTGATGGTTAATTTCCAAGTGAGGAAGCAGGCTGTTTCTAATCCTAATGAGGACTCTTCTATTACTACACTGGACTGATAAGGCGCTAGTCTGTGACACTCAATTTTCAAGACCCAAACCCTATCAAGGAACTATCAAGTGATAGGATAGCTGCAGGACCATTAAGTGATTGTCTAATTAACTTATTATAAGGCATTTCTGAGCCGGCTATCAAATCTCTCCTCTAGGCACCAATGCATCTTTCTGACCTGATTTGATTGCACAGTCACATTAATGAGCTCTGTGATGTCCCACATACAGGCTCACCTCGCTTCCCAGCTGCAGCCACAGCAAAGGGGTATTTGGGGTTGGGGGTTGATTGTGTTTCAGACAGCGAGAGACCAAAGCTCTAATAGATGTAAAATGAGTATAAGCAACGCTTAAATGCCCATGCTAGTATTTAAAGGTTAATTTGTTTGTTTCTGTGATTAAATGGATCTCCATTAACTGTGTCAGTGAGATGTAAGAAAATGCTCGATACGTTGGCTAATGCTGAATCCTGTCAAGAATATGTTAGAGTGAGAGTGTGTTTATGGTCTTGTGGGCTTATCAAATAGGGAAAGGGAAGACAGTCAGAGTCCGGGAGTATTATTATTATTATAATATCCAAAAACACTTTATGTAGCAACACACGACCCGCCCTCACAGCTGAGAGGAGGAACGTTGTGTGGAGTGAAACCACATTTTTCCATCAACGGGTGTCATGTGTCTGTGCTTGTGGGAGGGAAGAGAAGAAAAGGAGAATTTATTTTCATGCAAAGCAAAATAATTTGCATAACACGCGTGAAACTCATTTGCAACACTTCGCCCAAACTTTGCATTGAAACAACATGGGAAACAAGCAGACAGAGTCACTCATATTCTGAATCAACTGGCATTTGTGTGAAATTGTGATGTTTACTGTTATATATTGAGACTTTTTTGTGTTTTAAACCTTTGGAATTGACCTCTACCTATTGATTAAGTTGCTTGTTTAACACATCCTTGAGTGTAGAGTGTGTGACCAAAGTATATACCAAAGGTCATCTCCTGAAGTTAATAGTAAAGGATGGTGAAGGGAGATTTTGTTAGGATTATGGTCTCTGTGTGCATAAGCACTGGGTTTAAACTTTCACTTGATACATCGTTCTCCCTCTGAATCCCTCCACTGGCAGAAGTCAGAGAGGTTCACTGCACTGCCCCCTCCTGTATGGGAACGACTATGAATACAAAGAGGTGAGCTCTTGAAAGTATTACAACTCATCCATGCTCGGCAGCTGGTTGAGAATGTCAATACCTGCATAATACAGGAATTGTAATTTCCCTCAGTTTCTAAAGGTTATTACACTGAAGTTTTCCCCTACAATGTAATTTATATTGGCACCATGATATTCCCTGTATCCTAATCCATCCTGATTGTAAATCTCCAGATTACATCTATTATTTTTACATCTTTAAACAGAAAATATTGCTATGTAAATTTCTTGTAAGGAAGATGTTCTCAGCATTGTATCGTAACTTATGTCTGGAGGATGCAAAATATTTTCATATGATGGTGTTGTTTGTGGGATTTGTCCTTTTCACTGCAGTATCATATGTACTGTGACTGATTACAGATTTAGAATTTCATTCACAGATTTCTTCTGAGCCTGAGGGGGTGCTCGGATAATCAATCAAATGAACCTGAAATGATAAAAATCACTTTTGGATTGAGCGGCTCAGCTCTCTGCATATGCTGTGAAGTATGGAGTTTGCAAATACAGTAGGTGCCGCTTGCCATTTTAATGGATCCAAAGCCTAAAAACACAATAAGATTTCTTGGACTAACACAAGGATCTTGCGCAAATGCTTTAAGTGGACCACCAACACACCTGGCATGAAACGATCGAGCAAATACCAAAATGAACACAAAGAGCATTATCAGGCAGGA
The DNA here is from genome assembly GCA_029783625.1 of Naso annulatus. Taxonomy (NCBI): domain Eukaryota; kingdom Metazoa; phylum Chordata; class Actinopteri; order Acanthuriformes; family Acanthuridae; genus Naso; species Naso annulatus. The sequence continues at coordinate 17,471,600 of JAPZDX010000025.1, forward strand.
GACAAATCCGGAGACAAACACAAGAAGACAATGTTCCGGGTTTATCAGAGCAGGCCATTAAAATTCCATTTGAATCATAGCGGTCTGCAATTGTGTAAAACAGCAAAGCTTGGTAACACATAGAGCTTGATGCTGGGACTGTGTGACTCAATCCTCCCTTGAATTCAAAAATGTTTCTCCTTCCTGTGATCAGTCAGCCTGGGGCAAAACTGGCACTGCTGGACTGTGCCTGAGTGAGAGAGAAAGGGGGAGCAAGACAGAGCGAGAAAAAGGAGGGGAGAGAGGAGAGCGATGTTGGTGTGTGTGTGTTTATGTGAGCCGAGCTTGAGGCTGTGATACCAAACTTCCTTTGAACCAAGCAGCTGTGGGCTGCAGGACTGATACAATATTTAATGAAATAATTACATATACATAGAAAAAATGCATTGGTCAGGGAGTGTACCTTTCATGCTGGGGATCTGGAAAAATGCGGCACTAATAGACGTGATTTGGCTTGTTGCCCTCATCTTTCTCTCTTCCTGTCTCTCTGTATAATGCATTATGCGGTCCAACACTGATATTAAAATTTTTTTGCATTAATTCAGAATTTTAAATGTTGGTAATATATGCCTGCAATAAATATATTTATTTCTGTAGGCAAAGTCTCATTGTCAGCAGCATTACAGAGACATCATTAAATCCAGTGTGTCCACGTTCACATTAATGGTATGGAAGACTCAGCTGTATGATTTAAAAGTTGGAGCCATATCTGGTTTAAACTAAACATGATAAAATCACTTTATGTTCACTTGAAAGCTGGATTTGCCAGTAGACCCGTGCTGAGATATTAAGGTATATCTCCTTGTCTAATCATTTTTGCCTGTGTAGTTCTGTTTCCATGGTAATTTTTGAAAAATTGTGTTTTTAATGTGTTCAGAAATGCTCATAATTGGGGTATGAAGTGCTGCAATCTACAATATAGTACTAATTACATATAAAACACACTCAGAAATGGATAAAAAAAATTGCTAACATGTTAAATATCATTAAGGTATTTTGTTTTTAATCATGGAAAAATGTTTTTCATAGACATAAAGTGGGTATTTAATTTGAAATAGATTCTATGGGCTGTAACAGCTTTTCCATGTGATGTATGCCAACGTGTCAACCCCCTCATCATTTCTGCTTACGCCGCATCCCCTGCCAAGCAGCGCATATATCAAATTCTTACAGAAACCCATAGCTCATCTTTCCTTAGCAAACTACAACACACTATGCACTGTTACCTGGAATTTCACATAAGATTAATCTCTTGAATCAGAAGCGTTGAACAGTTTAGAAGCTGCTGATAAATCTCTGCTCCCTCAAAATGTGATATTTCCTCATAGCCTTCACTTTTATATAGACAGCGTCATATTAAAATGTTTCTTCTGATTGGAAATGTATTCTCATTGCTAGATCAGCCTCCCTCTGAGGTGACCAATTTCAGGTATTTAAAAATAAATCAACCTCACATTCTCTTTTTTTTTTTTCAGCACAAGGGCACCAACTTATCTGAAGTGTAGAGATTACAAGTGATTTATACATATAATAGCCATACCCACAACAAGTTTGCTCAATAACAGATAGATGGTGTTGCCTAGCAACTGCTGAGTGCCATAACAGCGACTAGTACCTGGTCCTGAAGGCAGACTCCATGTAGTAGGTTTCTCTGTCTTCTAATTGGCCAGGTGGGTAAACACTGATCCCTTGCTCCTCCATCCTCCCATTTTCAGCTAGGGTCTTAAGTGACAGGTAGGACCCGGTGTTATGCTAACCCTCTGACTGGAGGAATGTACAAAAAATGCATTGCTACTGGCATGCACTGAATTGACAACATGAAATATGGAGGACATTTACTCGTTGTAAATTTACTGCCTAAAAGGATCCCATATTCCAACAATACATCAACCTGTGTTGTCCCTCATTCCCAATCAATTAGAAATTATTCAGGAGGTAAATTGCATGAAATGTGCTTGTGGCACTTAAAGCGTAGAGGAGTAAACAGGCCGCAGGGCGAGGTTGGTAATTATAAATAAGTAAACAGAAAAACTGAGCTGGTTGCAAGACATAATGTCTGCTTTACATCGAGCCCTACTTTTCAATGATGGACAAAACTGCTGTCCTTAAACAGATTAGAGACTAAAGATTAACAGATCTCTGCAAGAAGTGTAAGGAAAGGTTTCTGCTTAACCTGCAGTCACATCCAGTAGTTCTGTCACAGTGCACTGACACATCTTACACACGAACATCACTGTAGCAAAGTGGGAAGTTAAATCACTCTGGGTAAGCAGAATCTTTTAGCTGGTGTCAAGTAAAATAAGTAGAATAATCTGTAAAGTAAACTGCATTATCATATATAGACATTTATTATGTATATGATGACTGATTATTTCACTAAAGAAACTTCTTAGATATTCATAGTTTTGATGAGCTGCTGTTTTGATGGCTCTTGTGGCCCCCTTGAAAAAGTGCGGCACCTTACTACTTATCAATACTCACATCACTGCCTAATTAGCCATAATTAAGCCTCGAACGAGCTACAAATAGTGGAGCAAAATAGAACACTTAATTATCTTTCTCTTCAAGCTGTTTTCAACCCTAGAATGAAAATGCAATGCTAATTTGCTGCTCCTTTAAATAGCCTGCATTGTGGAATACCTTTAATCACCAGCCTGCTCTCAGCTGCCGTCAGAAGTTTACTGAATATGATGTATAGTGCAAATGCTGCAGGTGTACTGCGTATCAGTGATGTGGTGAACACAAGTCTGTGCTACATTCCCACACTCCATCGTCAAATGGAACCTACATTTAATCAATAATTCAAAGTACTCACGAAAAAGTGGTAGATTCTCACACTTAGATGCTGCTGGACTACGAACTGGTTGTAATTGCCATCCCCCAGTGTTTACAGGTTTTGCCAAAATGCATGTTACCATACAGATGAGACTCCGTTGATAATTGGCGTCTAATAAGTACTCTCCTCCTCTAAAACATCACATTATTGTGAATGCATATTAATAGGCCCATTTTCCCTACGTATGTGTGAATGTGCATATTTCTCCGCATTTTTTATTCTGTGTGCGTGTGAATAGGTGTGTACGTACATAAATGTGTCATATTCCTCACTCTCGTTTAGCAGGGTAGAAATAAATGCAAGATATACAGTTACCAGGCTGTGCAGTACATTATGTCTACTTCAGTTCACTATGTTTGTCTTATAGTAAATACATGACATTTAGCTCCAGTCTGTCTTCCTTTGTATGTAACACATGCAGTAAGTAATTTTCTTGAATGGCCTGTGAGGCTGTCGTAACCTTGCCCATACACACTCACAGTCTCTGTCAAAATAGACAATAAGTCATGTCTTAGTATTTATCATTGGCCCTGTGGCATGCATCAGCGTAAGTGAGAAGAACTCAGATAGCCATGTGTCCCCGTAAAGACAAAAAAGGAGTTGGTGGCCGTCTCAGGAGACTTGGAGGGAGTAAATTCATTTGCTGTGGTGCTGATAATAATGCAGGTCATCTGTACACACAGAGTTGATGGTAGTCCCTCCAGCAGAGGAGAGCAGAGGAGAGGAAAGGGGGAGAAATGGAGCATGGGAAAAGGGGGGATGAGAGGGGTGCATCTAAGCCCCTCTCACACTGAGCTGGGAGGCAAGAAGGAGAAAAAAAGCCATAGTGGCTGATAAAAGAGCCATTCAGCTGAGAACACCAAGGACCTAATCGCCAAAAACAGCCTTGAGATTGAGCCAGATCCCAGAGGAGTGAAGAATGGGGAGATAGAGGGATTTCTGTAACCCCCTTTATTAATAGCCTTTATTTATTTATTTGTCCGTGTCACTTTTATCAAAAATATTTGAATCAAATTCAATAAAGACTCATCTGAGTTGGGGAAAAAAAAAAATGAGAAGAGTGAAGGGGCGAGAGAGAATGAGAATTGGAGCCACTATTTGGATGTAGAGGGGATTAGATAATGCCTGTAGACATGTCCTGAGTTGCAACATTGCTGCGATTTTGGTGGCGCAACAAAGTGTGTTTACATTTTAAATCAAATCCAGATGGAAATGGGATTTTTGGCCTTCAGTGCTGTTAGCCACTCTAAGCAGCTTTAACTCTTCACATTTGACTGCCTCTCAAGCAGCAACCTGGAAAAGGCTTTTTACAGCACTTTTGTAGCTAGCAGGAGATTACCATTGTATTTTACCGTTAATATATTATTCCTTCGCCCCTTGGTAGGTCTGTATTGGGAAACATTTACCTTGCTCTGAAAGAACAAGGTAAATGCAAGTCTTCCAGAAATATTTTTTGCTTTTTGTTTATCTGTGATTAAAAGTTTATTTATAAGAAGACTTGAATACAAGGTTTAGGGCTACAGGAAAGGTAACAAAGGATAAATATGAGCAGAGATAAATTATACAGCTGAGCTGAGCTAGTGCTTGTATTTTGATCACAACACTAAGACTTTCAGAAAATACAGTAAAGGGAACTACTCAGGGACAAATTCAAAGTACTATGTCTGCTTACCAGTAGCATCATGATATTGTTGATACTCTAGTGCAAACATGCCTGCTTTCAAAAATCCATGTCGGTACATCATTCTAGCAGCCTTGGATGAGTCAAGACTATGGTCCAATGCCAGTTTTCAAGCACTATTCTCTATTACTTTTAGCTTTTTTGTTTGTCAGTTTGTTTGTTTGTTTATTTTTAAACTCTCTTCAATGTATTATGAATTCAAGGCAACGGTATATCTGTTTGCCATGGCAATAATAATAGCCTGATTATAATAACAAAATATTATTTATAGACTGTATGTACAGGCAATCAGTGTTCGCATGATCTCTGACAAGTCTGGATGGGACATCCCCCTTTTTTTTTTTTTTGACAAATTCTCAGTTTTTGCTGTGGACAGTCTGCAGTCTCCAAGACCGAAAATTCTGGGAAAGTCCAGCAGTACAACTGAGAACAAGCTTGTGGTTTTTGACATTTGTGGGTTTTTGTTCTGTAAATTCATCTCCAATGGTTCACATTGTTAACGCAGAGTGGTACTGTGATGTTCTGAGGCTAAGTGAAAAGATTTTTTATAAATGACCTGAATTGTGACGCATGGACAACTGGACTCTCCAACATAATGACGCACCTGCTCAGAGGAAACATGTGAGTCACTGGAGTTATTTGAAGGCAGCAGGAAAGATGTGTGTTTTTCAACATCAGCCTTTAATTTGGAAAGTTCTAGCAAGCAGCACTGACACCATTATACCAAATGATTTATTGTAGGTGCTGTTATTTTACAAAACCTTGCACTAGGCTGAGAAATAACCACTCAAATTTCTGTGCTTCTGTGCATGTTAAAGTAGTTGGATAGAACTCAGAATTCTTCCCATTTATCCCTGACAAACCTTCAGATGTAGGAGACGATACGAATCTGGAAAAGCAGTTTGCACAGTTCACTTCCTGTTTGAACCAGCCCTTGCTCTTTATCTTCATACTAAAACACCAAGTGTTGCATTTCTAAAGTGCAGTGGAGCTATGACTGTTTTTACTTGAAAGTCTAAATGAAATTAAAAAAAAAAAAAAAAAAAAGTCTAGTTTTAAAAAGTTCAGTTTTACCCATGTTAAACAAAATCTGCCAAATGATTACACAGAGGAGAACCAACCAATTTTCAACCAATCATATCCTGACATTTGCATGTCAATCATAATTCACATTTCAGATTGCTCAGAGCTAGAATTCATTAGAGTGGGACAGATAGATCCAGATAGAAACTGATTTAGATAGATATAGACAGACAGGGAGACAGACAGCTTGAGAGAGAAATGGATTGAGAAATTTAGTAAGAGGCAGATTCGGAGTAACGTAGTAATGTTTGCAGGAATGTTAGCTAGCTATCTTTGCTAGCAACAGGATGGTGAAGCTGTGTGTGTTTGGGCGTTCCCCTGTCAAATTCCTCCAAAAGTCATGTCCTGCTGTTTGAAGTCGTGTCACTCAGATTCGTCACCACACAGCAGTTAGATATTATGGGAATACCGCTTCAGTGTGCCTTTAAGGCTCTAATTTTCTGAAATCCAAATTAAGAAAACAAATCTCTCTGGACACTCCTGTAAACAGGATTATGATCAGCAGATACATACTACAGTTTAGGGCACGCATTGGGTGTACTGGGATTGGAGGGACATAGACTGGGGGCTTATGACCAAAATCAATGGTATAAATAAAATGGTCCAGGCACACTGGATGGTTTGAAAAATAGGTTTAAAATACCTTTGAGTAGCATAGTTGTCATCATGTTGTTCATTTCATCTGACTTTCTAATATAATGAGGACTGCAGCCTGCAGGAGCCATTAAGATGAATTTAGGCTTTTCATGAAAACAAAATCTTCTCATTCTGCGTTCTGCTCGTTCACATGGCTTTCATTCCGATGTTTGTGTGTTTTTTAACTTGTTAGAACATGAGCATAAATTGTCACAGGTCTCTGTCTCCCTGGGCTGTAAATGATTTATTTGCCTCCCAAATGCCTGAACTCTGACAACGTGTCAATTAAAGTCAGAATCATGGCTGCTGACACATGACACTTTTCATTTCATTCACTGCCATGCTGAGGCCTCTCTTCATATTTAATCACAGTTGTCCATGGGAACCTTGAAATATTTTTTAATTGTCCTGCTCTGTTGCATAACATTCAATTTTGCCTCATTTATACGACAGTTTTTTAAAAGACCAAAACTCGGATTCATCCTTTGAATCAAACTTTGTTTCTACTTTATAATGACTGTTTCAGGGTCTTTATACAGCAGATGTTACATGAAGATTAAGCGAAGTAAGCCCCTACTGACTGTCCTTTTCCATTAGAGATGCTCACAGGTGATATTTTGCAAGTCCAGTTTAAGTCTCATACAAATGACATAAGGTCAAGTCTGTGTCTCGAGTCAAATCATTGGTTCATGGGCCAAAAAAAGGGGCCCCAAAAAAAAAAATTTAAAGTGTAACTAAACCGCCAGAGTTCTGGCTGAAGTGCCTCATTCCTGAAATTCAAAAAATACATCTAGAATCCTTTGTTTCCCGGCAACTGGTCAGCCTGAAGATTGGACTTGTGACATCACATTTCACCTGTGACATCATGTTTCACCTTGTCAACCAATGAAAATGCGTCAATAAACTGCCTTGCAAAAGCATTGTTTCAACCAGTAGATGACAGTCACTACACACATTTGTCATGGAATATGGAAGTCGGTTAATTTGCACTAAAATGTCAAGATTAAGACCTGGATCAATCAACACTGCTAAATGCTTCTTAGCCTCCGTTTTCAGCTGAAAAAAGTGGCTTGGGGGTTAAGTTACTCTTCAAATATTCCAGTACAGCAATCTAGACATCAAGTCGAAGTTGAGTCTCAAGTCGTATGAGATTGAGTCACTCTAGTCACTGACCACGTTTACATGCACACAATATTTCAGTTAATGAGCAGGGTATTAAAATATTCCAGTAATGCTGTGACTCATGTAAACACCTTACCCACGTAACCGTCACATGATTAAGCCTGTATTCTGGTAATGAGAAACCTGAATGACATAGCTGGTTTATGAATGTATTAACCAGAATATTCAGACACGTTTACGTCTTACCCTGTTAACTACTCTTATGCGCATGCTTGTGCGTGCAATAACAAGAAAGAGAGAGATGGACAGAGCTCACCTGCCGCTAGCTTAGCTCAAACACTGGTAGTCACTGCAAAGTGCTAGCATGACTCCGTCTAAAGTCATCAGATAAACTTTCCAACAACTCTAATCTGTCCTGTGTGCTTGTTGTGACTTGTTTCTTTACCACATTATGTAATTTTTAGACTCAGATTAGCAATGTAATTTTAGTATCCAATATGTTTAATGTTATAAATTACTGATTACTGGCGCGCATGCACCATGCGGTTTACATCCGGTGTCTTCATCCTGTTGCTCTTGTCTACCAGCACATAAGACTTGAAGTAGCACAATTGTTTGCAATAGCATTCGGTGTCGTAAAACAGATAAAAGCAGGGCACACACAGAGCATGAAATTTAGCTGCATCTTCAGAGAAAGCAAGCGGGGCAAAGCACACGTGCGTACTTTTGCTGGATGGTGGGAGCCACAGGGGATCATGTATACAGAAATATGATCGAGGTATTGCCGGTCGTTGTCCATGTAAACAGGTCTGTCCCTGGTCTGACCATAACCGAGGTAAGCTCAGTAACTGGAATATTGTGTGCATGTAAACAAAGTGACTGTGAGTGCTACTTTATTGTTATATGAGTCAAATCCAGACTCTACCATCTCTGTCTGCCAGTGATTTCAGAGCTCAGCATAGTCCTACAGGATGCAAATAAGAGGATAAAAATGCATATTAAACCTGAGCCTTTTATGTGATGTACAATATGAGATGCATGCTTCTAACAAGATTGTATATCATCAAAGCAGAAGGTACGGTGGTATTTTTTCCAGGCATATGATGCTGCTCATCAGTACAGATTAAATGTAACCAGCGCACAAAAACACATTAATTTTCTTCCAGAATAAAATACACCGACTTGCACAAAACTTTGTAAAATGAGAGGCAGTGTTTGTCTTTTTTTTTCCCTATTTATTTAGGCCACGAAATATGAACAGCAAAATTTGTGGCTGACCTAGTTTATACAGTGAACACAGTTCATTGTCAAGGACAAACTGTGTCAACTGCACCTACGTTGAATTATGCAGGAAGTAGGCAGGGGATCATTTTGTGACATCTGCAGTGCCACCAAGCGCTGGCAAAATTATAGCTTGGAGTACTGTGTGATTGGCACTTAATGAGCAAATGTGAGTGACAATGAGCTTTTTCCTGGGGGCAACAACAGCATGGGGCAGTGGTAGGTCGTGAATCTGGAATAATGAAACATTAAACGATCTCCATCACTGGTATTGATTTTCCTTAGCCTTGGTCTATGTTTTATGTCCACGATCATCCACCAACATTGTAACCACTCAGACACACACCAAGTGGCACTAATAGACATTACGCATGTTGTAAAAAAATAAAGGGACACAGGGATGAATGACCCACTCCTTCCCTGATGGGCCCTTTTAGCCCATATCTCATACTATCTCATACTGATTGAACGGACTTTATTAAAGTATTCATTTAATATGGAGTTCTACTTTATAGGAGCTAAAGCTTTACAAAGTCCCAACAGAGGTCCTCTGTCATCACTATTAACTAGAGAGAAAATGGATAGGTTTGCAGAAATAATGCCTTAGTTGAGGACTTGTACTTGACTTCTGCTCTGTTGTCTTATCAAGTCCTTCATTAGCATGCTGCTGCTGTAGCGCTTTATAAATGTGGCTAGTAATTCACAGGAAACACCCCCACCTGCTGAGACCTTCTCCTCCCCTTCCCCAGCCATTATGCAATTCCTCATGGTTGTGTGACTCCACACCCACCTACCTGCCAGTCTTACTCCCCTCCTATCTGCCACTCACATTTTCATCTACAGCTACCTCTTCTCCTCACAGCTACTCTTAACTTTGCATTTTATGTCTCAGCCGCTAAGCACAAGGATGGATGTTTACAGTAACGGAGCTGCCAGATTTTGATTTTATGTTTCATCATCAAATTATCTGCGTGCCACATTTGAATGATCTATTTTTTCACTAAGTGATGTTAACAGGGTGATATTACTTCTCACCAATACATTAAGGTTATGTATGCATCATTACTAAGCTTTGAATTAAGTACAAAAGCGGCTGCCTGCTGCGGAAAGATGGAGATGTACTCTTGCTTCTCAAATGTGTGTTTCATTCATCAATGTTAAAAACATCCCAGCATGACACAGGAGATGCAGCCTGGCCACATTGGAGAAAAACATTGAATTAATCAGATGTTAACTTTCTCCTATATTTAATTGGGCTCTTAAACATACATGGCACAGCTAGACCGGTAAACTAGACCCATAATTTACTTTGTGAATAAATTCACTTCAGGAAAGGGTCTGGCAACGCTTCAGTAGTCTTTTTTTGCAGAATTCGACTCCTGGTAGGCGTGGTATCAGGTTACGTGTAAAACTTTGGAGTAGCCTTGAACCAATCAGCATTGACATCAACTGTATGACTTATGTTGCAGGCCAGGCTGTTCGGCTAAACAGACAGACGAGTGGGAAGGCTAATGTCATAGCTGGTTCAGTAATCACACAAATGTTATATTGTGTTGTGATTAAGATTCTGACCTGTCATGCGTCGTGAAAAGAGACAACTAGATGTTTTCTTGAAATAATTTAAAAATCACTCTATCACTGAGTAGATGTAGCTACAGGACACAGCTAACCGTTAACAGCGCTAACAGCGGCAGGTCAGGACTCTCGCTCCCTGAAGACAGTGGCTCAAACACTGGTAGCCTACAGACAAGGCGAGTGGCAGCTAATGTTAGTTCTCCACAAGTTGTGAAATAATTTCATAGATATAGTATATATAGTATATTGTGTTGTGATATTGACTATTTTCGTCAGTTTTAGTGCTCGTGTCCAGTGTTTTTTTAACGTGTTGTGTTTAATGAGCCCGTGGCTGCGTGACTCCCATGTCTGCACCGCACAGAAAGACTCCTACTGACAGCTCCTATTCTTCCCTACGTGTAGTAATCACAAAAAAAACAGTACTTTCTGGGTGGCCAAGGATGGTATCTGTCTGGTTGGAACATTCCTTTTACTTAATATTTCTTAGTTTTCAGTAACGAGGGGTTTTTGGTACCCTGGTAATCCAAATCCATAGGCTGCCACCGTGATTGAACTATGGTAAACAAGCTTTTGACTTCTAACTCAACCACTCCTGCTAGTCGCTGATTGGTCCTGCCAAAAATTTGTCTATGCAATTCTAAATATTACCCATGATGCCAGACTGTATTTCAGTAAAGTATTAGCTGAGCGGAAGGCGGGCGGAACCAGGCTACGGCACAGCACCTACATGGGTTAATATATTTTGCAATTATTATTATGATACGTCACCTTAAACAGGAAAATTTAAATAGAAGACATATAAACAAGTTAGATGCAAATATTAAGTAGACTGGGAACCTGACCAGTCTGACACCTCTCCCACTCAGACTGACGGGTCAAACCTGGCCTGCGTGGGGCAGTCACAACCATTTATCAAATAAGGGGGTGGGGTTGTTGATACAATGACTGACAGAAGAGAGTTATAGGTCCAGGTTTAAAAAGTCATGTCACTCATTTTGCTGATCAAATTTATTAATTCATGTAATATATTGTCTTTTTCTCATCTAAAATGTTTTCAGAAACTCCTTTGTAGTGTACTTTTTAGCTGTCCACTCCGCTATTTTATTCATGCTTGAAACCCAACCGTGAGCAGCACCAACTTCCATTTGGCATTCTGCGCCATGTCACATGTTGAGTTGCTCTAATTGGTTGGAGGTTTTGTTGCTGTCAGTTGTCCAGAGGCATTTTGGTCTTCACCCATTAGCAAACACCATACCACACCTGGTCTGGTATGCCACGCCACATAAGAGTCCTGCTTAAGAATATTTTAGCATTCTGAATGCTTGTCACATGAAGTTTGAACCAGGTTCCTCATTTTTAAATTTATGCCCAGCTTGATGGAATGCATTTGTAAGGCTTGTTTTATTTTCAGTTAAATTTTCCAGTGAATACAGACAAGTTCAGTTAAAAAGGAGAAAACATAAACAATGCAGAGGTAATGTACAAAATTAGAAGCATGGCATCATGTGCACTTGGCAATACACCAGCTCTGTGGGAGCCATGCTGGTATCCTAAGGCATGCTATTGTTAGCCTTTGCATTCACCACAAAGACAGACAAATGTCACTGACCTTCTGTTCTGCTTAAGCCTGGCACACACCATAAGATTTTTAAAAGATTTTTTCTTAACATTTTGAAACGATTTTGAAAATGAGAGAGACCTCACACATGACTACAAATAATAACAGATTTAACAGTTGTGTTTTTATGGTGTGTGGTGTGCTACGAGATGACCAACACAGCACACCACACACTGACAAACTCCGTCCACCGACAACCAGAGTTTCGACTCTCACAACTTGAAATCTTGCGCGGTCAAATGTGACTTCAGTGTAAACAAAAACAACATAGTAGCCAGGTTAGCTACCTAGTACATTCTTTGCAGTTGCAAATTTCAGTCCAACTCCTCTCCTTGTCAGTTTGACTGTGGTATGCTTTACGGGAAACATTATATAAACACTCTTGTTGTTAACAAGTTGGTCCCCATTTATGTTTATACATTATTATAAGTTATAAGTTTATCATCGTTGCCATGGCTTTGTTTGTTGTGCTTCCATCTTCAGTCAGCTTGCTTCCTGATTGGCTATCATTTCATTATACGTGAATATCCACAGCGTGTGTGCTTGGCTGTCCTTGGTGTTTCCCCCCCACACAACAGGATTTCTAATCGTAATATTGAACTTGTTTAATATTTACGATCTCAAATTGAGGTGGCCCCAATTGTCTTCCGAGCAAATCAGAGAAAATAAAATGGCTCTTACCACACCTCACACCACAGGAAAATCTGACAAGATCATCTTTAGAACCATCAGATAATCGGGCCTTTGATGACTTTGGTCGGGAGGGGAGAATCGGACCCAAAATCAGCCTGATTATCCTGTAGTTCGTAAACCGCTTTAGCAAAACAGATTAACCTGAAGTCTACCTAACCTGAAAGAATTCTATTAATTTACTGGATGTTTTTGCTTCTCTCTTTCTTTCTCTGTCTTTGCACAACATGACTTGTCAGGTACATAGTCAAACATTCAAAACCTTGTAATTTTCAAAGGATGTTATTCAATTTGAAACCCTATCACCTTTCTTTAGATGTCAATTCAACATTCTTTTCTAAAGTTATACTCCAATATTCTTCTCTCATTGAAGCTTAAATACAGTGTTTTCTCAGAGATTTCAGGGTCTAGATTATAGTGATTAGCAGAATTCAGTCTCTACAAAATTTATCCATGAATTTCTGTTATGTTCAACTTGTGTATAATTTTTTTTTTCTCTCTTCTAATATTTATTAAAGCCCCAAATATGTGTTTGGGACCCTATTTGTTAGGTGCACTGGTAAATAAGGTCCCTTCCGAACAGTCACCTTGTACAACCTCTATTCCAAAGAAGTTAGGACGCCCTGTAAAACATAAAAACAAATAGAGAGCAAAAATTTGCAAACAGACTACTGACAATGGTTTTAAAAAGTGTCTTTGAGCCCTTGTAGTAATAAAGTTTTTTATATAATCATGTTTCACAGAGTGCCGAACCTTTTTCCATACTTGTGAACAGTTGAGCCTTTTGAAGATGCCCCTTTCATACCCTATTATAACACTGTCACCGGTGTCCTGTAAGGGGTGGGACAAAATATTATACAAGAAAATATCACAGATAAATCACAGAATGGGGACACTTTTCTACTATTGTCACTCCTGCGTTCCAGAATTACATGCTGTCAGGACCATGCCAAGATACGACTGTTGCAGGTACGTCTTGTCCAGTTTCAGTTGTGTCAGCTCATCAGCAAAGTTGGATTCATATCCTGGGGATCATGAACATTTGTACAAAACGTAATGGCAATCCATGCAATGGTTGATGCATTTCTGCCTGAACCAAATCAACTTCTGGTGAGATCATGTTGCCAGCCCACCAGTCAAGGTGCTAGCATGGCTAAAATAAAAAAAATGGTCCTACTTGCTTCAATACTTTAATTCATCCCCACACATGATGATGATGGTATCATGATGGTACAATTTGATGACAGCAAATTTAATTTAGTATACATGGTACCAACTGAACATTAAGTTGTAACTTCCTTTTTTGATTTAATCAGAATATGCTATTCCTTGCTATGCTCTTTAGCTGGATGTGTGTTATGATCACAGCTTCTGCCATCACTCTTCTTCTCTCTCCTGGAGTTCACTGGCAAGTATAATCACTTGTGTAGTCAGTTGCGATAAGCATCCAAGACACCAAATGACTTTCAGTGATTTCACAGTTTTTAATTGGATCCTATGGATAAAACAATTTGTTATCTCAGTTTTCGGGGTGTTTGTGAATCTAGGCAAGACACAGTGATGTGAATTGAATAAGAGGAGCTTGTGGGGTTGGCACATTTTCTAGACTTTTGCAAAACTGAGACAGTGTTTCCACACATACATATAGCACATACATACACAGAGATGCTATTGCATGGAATAATGAAAGGTGCAAAATACTTAAACTTTTTGACTACATTTTGTGGCTTTGTAATACTTTAGATGTTTCATACTTTGTATACCTCTTAAACTTGGAGTAGTGCAGAAAGTTCTTAAACATATTGGGAAGAAGTTTTTTACCAAGTAAATTACATTTTTTTGGCCTTTCAGCCATAGTTTTTTCTCAAAACGCGCTCATTAGAAACTATTGAGCACAGTTAATAGTTGACTTGGGAGTGCTTATGGCAGATGCTCAGTGTTTATGTGATGGCTCAGGGGTACGAGTTGTCACTGCTGAAGGTCTTTTATTCAGTTAATGTGAAAGGAATCTACAGATGGACTTCATCCAAGCTAAAAACAAAACCGTTTGAAATGGCCTATTGATCTTTTACTCAGCTCTCTCTCTTTCATTGTGTTTGCCTGTGTGTGTGTGTGTGTGTGTGTGTGTTGTAGGGGTAGTGTTACTAGATATGACTTACTGTCCTTGGTTAGGCCTAGCAGTGACTCTCACTCATACATGCACATACACACTATATAGACACATTTCACACACATGCAAACATGGGCCCGTGCACATGTACTGTATGGGTCCTGGAAGTGGGATCTGAATGCAGTGGGCTGTGAGGATGGGTAATGGAGGACAGTATGTGTCCTGGGATCAAGGCGGATGGATCCTCCATTGCGAGGGCGATGAGACCTGAAGGGCGACAGGGAGATGGAGGCATTGAGGGAAAGAGCAGCCGCAGCCCAACGCTCTGTTAGGCGCCTAATGGAGAGACAGCAAGGAAGCAGCAAGCACCATAGGGCCCACTGCTCACAGAGGAGGAACACAAACTCAAAAGACAGGGAAGAAAAGTCAAGCGGTAGGGGCTGCTGCAACACTGGGGCATTTCTGACTGTTGAAATCCTTTGGTACCGCATTACTAAAGTTCTCTGAAGGTGCGACAAGGTGCGGTCACATTGCGCAAAACAGCCTGTATATCTGTAGGTTTTGATCAGTTGTGTTTATCAGTGCCTATGACATAGCAGTTACTTTAGCACTTGTTGGTGGCTGTTTAAAATGGATTAAAGTGACAGCTGTTTTTTAATTAAAGTTGTTGTAAGTAAGACATACAATATCTTGGTATTTTCTATAAAGTGGGCTGAATGCTCAGTTGTAAATCAAGACCATGTTTGACATGTCCCAAGCACTTCATTATAATACAATGTGATTTAAAACCGCAAGAGCAGGGCCAGCCCTGAAAACGCGTTTGTCTGCGAGTGAGTAAGTGAGTGAGGCGACCAACTTTGCGGATTGGTCAGACAGTCTTTACTCTCTGTCCTCATTAGTCGTAGCCCTTTCAAAATGAATCTGAACAAATGGTCATTACGCTCCCAGGGGGGTGTTTCGCCTACCGTGGAGTAAGTGTGGAGAAGTCTGACTAAGTGAGACAACCGAAATCCAAAAATGTCTATGCGAGCTGTTAAATAGTCACATAGATGTTGTTATATTATGTTGCAATTGAGGTTCTGACCCATCATGCTTGTGTCAAGAGACAAATAGATGTTTTTCACTTAAAATCACATCACATTGTCACCATGAGTAGATGCGGGACAGCAGAACCTACAGCAGTGCTTCCTGCCTCTTGCTGCCGTGGCGAGGATGGACGCTGTCGCCCTGACAGGAGCTGGCACACAGCATCGGCACTGGCAGACGGGTAAAATGTTAGATATTTGTCCTTCATAAAGAGTGTCTTTTACTTTCTACTTTTAGGAGGACTCAACATTAGATGTATTTAATCAGAGCTGTTTACAACATTTTTTGTGTTATTTGTTGTTTTGCCCAGTGGTTTCTTTAATGTGTCGAATTAAA